>CM039675.1:298325236-298812736 GCA_022496015.1 Hordeum marinum | reverse complement strand
CAACTAGACATGTTGTGAGCTTCCTACCATGTGATCCTCGACTCTTTTGAGTATTATAGGTGAAGATGAAATGAAGTATGTGTTATATGCTACCGACACATGCTTAGTTTGTGCATTTTAGGATCTTGTAGCTTGTTGTTGTCATGTGTGCAAAATGCTATGTTGTTGTTTTGGGCAGATTTCAAATAAAACTTGTGTTGGTTGTTGTGGTTGAACCGTAGCTCCATTTTGGGCATGTCTTATATGAAACTTGCTTAGAATTTTATGTAGTATCATATTATCTTGTTGCATGCATGTTTTGAAGTGCTTGTGGTTGTCTTTTCATGCATTTTGCATTATGGCATATAATCTTGTGATTGTGATATCTTTTAGACTGTAGCTCTGTTTGAGATGTTCCATATATGTAAATCGACTAGAATGACATGAAGAATTGCATGGTATAATTTATTCTGTTGTTTAACAAATATAAAATATGGTTAGTTCAGATCTGGACCAATTTCGAAATTAACATATGGGGTCATTTCGGAAATGCTATAAGTTGTTTCCGGCCTCATTTAAGGTGCCTAGTTAGATAGATTATTTATGCTTCACCTCTTGCCATGGTTAACAATATTTAAATTTGTCGTGTATCTAAACGGGAGTGAACTAAGTAAATCAAATGTGGGTTTCATCAATATGCAATTCGTTGCATATTGAGCTTCACTTAATGGGTAGGAGTTGATTGTTGTGTTTTGCTATGTCATGGATAACATGCATCATATTTGATTGCGCATCATGTCATGCATATATTGTGGTGTACGGTGTGTTTATTCTTGTTTCGGATTGTTCCATCTCGATAGAGTTCCGAAAGCATTCGGAGTGAGAGGATTCGTTCGACTACGTTGGCTCGTCTTCTTCATGGATCGTTCTTCTTCCAAGCGGGATCTCAGGCAAGATGACACATTTCCCTGGATACCACTACTATCATTGCCATGCTAGATGTCTTGTTTTCTATCGCTTTGTCACGCTACCTACCACTTGTTTGACAAGACTCCCAACATTGCCATGATAAGCCTCTAAACCCTCCACATCCCAGCAAACCTTTGTTTGGCTATGTTACCGCTTGCTTAGCCCTTCGTATAGCATTTCTAGCTGCAGGTGCAATTGCTCCCATGTGTCAACATGGACATTCTTTTGTTATCGCAATATTATTGCTAATTAAGTTAATGCACATATACACTTGGTAAAGCATGGAAGGCTTGGCCTTTTGCTCGGTGGTTTGTTCCACTGTTTCCGCCCTAGTTACTTGTGAACCGGTGTTATGTTCCATATTTGAGAGCTCCTAACATGCTCGAGGTTGTTATGGGGACCCTCTTGATTTTTGTTTTAGGATAAAACTTGTCTGGCAAGGCCCAACTTTGGTACTACATTTTCCCAACATAATAATACTGATCACCTTATTAAAGCATAGAGGGTCACCCCCTCATGGATTAATTTAACATAATACAGGGGGGCCCAGTGCTGCTGGTGCTGCTCCAAAATAGAGCACCATGCGGGGCCACCCCAGGGCAACTCGAGGGATTTCTATCAGGCCACCGTACACTAGCTTATCCGCCATGGCCTGAGAACGAGATACGCTGCTCCTATCGGGATTGTCGGCATGTCGGGCGGCCTTTCTGGACTTGTTTTACCTTTCTCGAACGTCTTGCATGTGGGATATTTATGACACTTCGGGCTATCTCGAAGTTGAGATTTTCCATCAGGATTCCGCAAATACTATGGGTGATTCCGCGGTTGAGGAATTCCAACATGGCATGTGGTTAGTTTGTGATGGATGAGTTGGAGCACCCCTGCAGGGTTAAATCTTTCGGAAAGCCATGCCTGCGGTTATGTGGCAAACTTGGAAACTTTGTTTAACACCCGGTCATAGCAAACTTGAAGTAAACTCTAATAAAATACACCAACTGTGTGTGTAACCATGACTCTCTCTACTCGTGAGTCCTTATCCGAGATAGAACACGATGGGGTTATGTTTGATGTAAGTAGGTGTTCAGGATCACTTAGTGATCATTGCTAGTTCACATCTGTTATCCGTAGACCACCACACTTTACTTTCTGTATTCGTAAGTTAGCCAGTCAAATACATGCTTAGACGCTTGCTGCAACCTCACCACTTAACCATACCTCACCCATTAAGCTTTAATAGTCTTGATACCCTTGGAAATGAGATTGCTGAGTCCCTGTGGCTCACAGATTACTACAATAATAGTTGCAGGTACAGGTAATGCGATGATTTGACGTGAGAGCGATGTTTGTTTTATTTGGAGTTATTCTTCTTCTTCTTCATCAATCTAGGATGGGTTCCACATGACAGCCTAGGATAGCAAGGATAGATGTCATTTTTCTCGTTTGATTTCGTCCGTAGTCGAACCCTGCTCTTCTGTATGATGTTTGAATATGTTGTTGTATTGATGTGATCTTGATGTAGCTTGTGGCGAGTGTAAGCCAATTCCATATACTCATCTCTTCTGTACATGTACTTGTAATGATATCCATTCTTGCAACACGACGAGATGCACTTCTATCCCCATCGAGGCCCTCGTGCCAAAATAAGGATAGGATCACATCTTGGGCGTGACAGTCGTCGCGAGCAAGCGATCCCCCGTCAGCTCCGGCTTCCCCTTGCCTCCCCGCGTGTCCCACGCGATGCGGGCGAGCTCGGGCTTCGCCCTAATGCCCTCAGCTCGCCCAGAGACCCCCTGCAGCGCAAATCCGGCGAAAAACCGCCGTCGGGTTGGTCGCCACCGGCCAAACTTTGGCGAGGCCGACGTGGCGAGCCCATTAGTGCTAATTCCCCACTGTTAGTTAGTCCTTAGCCACTGACGGTGGGCCCTGCAAGCGGGTCAAACCGTAGTCAGCCCGGGATTTGACCCTACTTAGCGACTAGGTCACTAACCAGTGGGTCCCACTAGTTAGTTTTGACCTGGACCGGGTCAGTTGACTAGGCTGACGTCTGACGCATGGCTGACGCAATAAATGTATTTAGGGATTTAAATAAATTCCAGAAAATGCTAAAAAGTTAGAAAATTCATATAAATTAATTTGTAAGTCAGATGAAAATAATGTATATATGAAAATTGATCAGAAAAATCCAATGAATCCATCTGTACCATTTTCATGCATGTTAGAGCAACCTAAATAGGTGAAATTGGACATTTTAGTTCAAATGCATTATCAAACTCCATATATGAAGTTGATTTTGAACCTTGGGTTCAAACCTACTTCATCTAAATTTGTTGCTAGATGCATTAGCTCAACCACATCATATTGCCATGTCATAATCATGCATCATATTGTTGCATTTGATGTGTATTGATTTGTTACCACTTTTATGGTTGTTCCTCGTGTTGCACTGTTCCGGAGGATACGGTTGAGTATCCATCTAAGGAGCAGTAATGTGTGATCGTCTTATGAGGCAAGCAACCCCTCATTAAACATCTCCAATATAATCCCACTCTCTCGCTCTTGCTCTCTCTTATTGCATTAGGACCAAACGTTTCAACTTTTACATGTTCCGGTAGTTGAACCCATTCCTCTGCATGACCTGTCATTGTCACAATAAATAGCTGAACTATGCAACCTAGCATACCTGGTAGATGCTTGAGCCATATTGTGCCTTTAACCTGCTATGCTTGCTATGCTTAGAGTTGTGTCAGGTCTGATTCATCTTGGTGATGAACTAGAGTGAACTGAACGTGTTCTGCTGATGAGAGTTAAGTTGTGAACCCGATTTGATAAAGGTAGCGATGAGACGTTATGTAGGAGTACATGGCGAGTCGTCTCATTGGGACCGTCCTTAAGAACTGAGTCCTGTGTATGTTATCCAAGACTAGGTACTACCACGCATTGGGCCCCAAACCAATGGACCCTCTCGACTTATTAATTAACTTAATCTTTGTCCAGGAGTTGCAACTAGTTTCTAGTGTTTGTAGGACATGCTAGTAGTCTACCGAGTGGCACCCCATACAGGTGGGCCTGGGACAGACTAGGCATAGTGGCCCGATGTACCAAGCGTAGTACCATCCATCGAGGTGGGCTTGGGAACCCTGTACACATCGTTTGGGGCCCTTGAGGAAACTTTGGCCGGACTTCCTTGTGGATTCAGTCTCAAATAGGCGATAAACCTGGACTAGAGTCTTGTGTGGTTAACGGTCATGTCCTACTCCCTCACTGGGCTTCCGCTTGAAGGTTGCTAAGGTGCCCTTTTACATGCACACGGCAGTAAGTGGCGGGAGCATGTGTGATGAAGTACACCCCTGTAGGGTATTAATCTATTTGAATAGACACGTCCGTGGATATGGACTACTTGGAGACTTATATGGTTCATAGACAACTTAAAGGGTTACTCATAAAAGCTTCAAGACAAGTGTGAGTACCATGGATGGCACTCTCGTAGGAAGACGGGAGCGAATCCATGGTGGTGTATTGTTGTGGTGTTAGTGGACTCGTGTATGCTTCACAAAACTTCTAAAAGTTTTGAAAGTCATAGTACAAGATAGCCACTGAGTCAAAGCTGGATTGTTGCATTGAACCCCACAACCCCCTTGTTGATACTGATGCATATGTAGTTAGTTCTGATGTAAGTCTTGTTGAGTCCTCAGTACTCACTATTGCTTAATTATGTTTTTGCAAAGGAGACTTCAGTCTTGCTAGTGGTTTCTATGATAAGATCGATGTTGACCATTTAGCTTGGGAATCACAGCCAGAGGTCTGGTTCCTATGGAGGGCCTTGCAGATAGACAGGCTCCCTCAGCCTTCTTATTTTCTAGATGTCTGTACCCAGACATGTTAAGCTTCCGCTTGTTGCTTGTATGACTTGTGTGTTGGGTCATGTGACCCCTGTTTGTAATATCACACTATGTTGGCTCTTATGAGCCTTCTAAATGAATGTTGTGTTGTTGTATGGTTATGTTGTGCTGCCATAGTTGTATCTATGCATATCGGGCATGTCATGCATACGTGTGACATGCAACGATATGTATGGGATTCAACACCTAGTTGTGTGCCTTTACTAGTACTCTTTACAGGGAACTGCCTCTTTGTGCTTCCACCGAGCCATGGTAACTTGCTACAGCTCCGGACACATTGATTGACCAGCATGTATCCTTCTTTGCTATTGTTTCTGTCCCTTCGGGGAAATGTCTTGCAGTGTAATGGAGTCCCTGTAGCCTGCTACAACTTGTCTACGTGTAGTGATGGCATTTATGTCCCACGACGTAATGGAGTCCTTGTAGCTTGCTATGACTCGTCTACACACGCTAGAGGCCGACACCTGCATTGCTGGGTTATGTATGCCTGTTCCTGTACAAATGTGCCACTTGAGTTCTACGACTAGTCATATCGACTGGGTTCTTTGACGTTTGAATGCTAGCAACATATTTACATACGTGAGCCAAAAGACGCAAATGGTCCCGGCCCAGGTAAGGTGGCAGTCGTGGAGTTAACTGTGCATGAGGCCGCAAAGTGATGTGATGTGTTACATGCTAGATTCTTATGGCTTAGGATCGGGGTCCCGACACGCCGCCAGGCAGCATGGGGCCTGCTGGCTATAGAGCCACAGGCGGGGCCACGAGTGGGCACTTGAGCAGGGGTGTACGAGGCAACAACGGGCAATGGCGAGGGCACGCGCGAGTGCCACCACGCAACAAGAAAGTGGCGGGATGCCAGCCGGCGCGCGGGACGCCGTGAGGGACTCATGCTGCGAGGTGCCACGGATGAGGAAGAGGGCAGCAACGGGGAGGCCATGGAGTGATCTCGGCTGGGTTGGGAGTCCTACGGCGCAACCAGATGTCGAGGCCCACGAGGTGGAAGTAGTGGCGGCACCCAGGCGTGATGTGTCGCGTCTTCTCATTGCGGAACTTGCAGAGGCAAGTCGAGAAGGCAAACTCGCCTGCCGCGGTGGCCCGGGAAAGGAGCGCCTTCAGGAAGGATGTGATCCCGACTGGGTCGAGGCCAATGGCGATGGACCCGGCCCGGGGAGTCGTCCTAGACAACGTACACGAAGCGCTGGACAGGAATGGAGACATGGAGAGAGGGGGGAGCTCCTGCTTGGGGACGGAGCGGGATCCGCTGGAGGCAGGGCAGGGCAAATGCTGCAACATCATTGGAAGTAGGACGGCAGGAGCAACCCTGTAGCTTGCTGTCTGCGGCCGTGCGTGCGTGGCTTAGCGCCAGCCCTTGCTTCTCATGGTCGAGGGCGGAGGTGCGTGCATGGGCGAACTCTGGAGGATTCGAGAGCCCGACGGCCAGAGCAACACCAGAGTCGAGAGCACGACGGCCGGAGCAAATCCATCACGGGGAAGATGTGGAGGCGACTTGTTATGGCCACGAGCCGCTCGCGGCGGTGCGCATGGGGTTAGGGAAGCGGTTGGCGCGACGAGGCCAGGCATGCACGAAGGAAAGCCGGAGCGGTGACGGGCGGACGGCTCGTGGTGGTGATGTCAAGACCGACACTGAGGACGTGGCTTCGGCACATTCGCCCCGGGGTCATGTTGATATCGGCCCCCCAAGCACCGCCGGAGAGACGGCGGCGATGTCGTGGTGGTGGTGACAAAGAGGGTCCCGCCAGGACCGCGGTTCCAGTAGCAGCTGGCCCCACGATGGGCACCAACTATCGTCGTTTTTTCATAGGGGGTGCCCCAAGGACGGCATATGCCATGGGATGGATTAAGAGGTGATAGCAAGGCTGCAGTGGAGATCCAGAACGGGATAGGGTAACGTCACGCAGTGGTTTTGCCCATGTTCGGGGCTATCCAGAGAGATAATACCCCTACTCCGGCATGTCTGTATTTGAGGAGTGTAGCAATACAGAGTTGCTCCTGGAGCTATATCAAGGAGGAGGCAGGAGGAGCTATGAGCACCCTCTCCCATATGTGTGTGTACATGAGAGAGTGAGATGTGGCCTTGAGTGCCTCTGCATGAGAGCCCGTGAGAGTGTGGCGTGGTGGGCATGTAACTTGTGTTCAAGTGAGCTCCCTGGTACACCTTATGAAGGGATATCCAGGGGAAATGGGTTGGCCCACTTGATCTACTACACTATTGAGTGGACATACAAGGTGACGCCTAGCACAGGCTATAGTGTTAGCTTTATCAGCAATAGTGTCCGCGGTATGACTGTCTTGTCCGCGCGTGTCCGATGAGACATCATAGTTGACTCTGGGCAGCCGATTGGCTGGCGCAGCCAGCTGGCCAGAGTATCCGGCCACGTATCTGAGTCGGAGCAGCCGGCTCAGGCGGGCACCCCGTCCGACTTGTTGTCTTTGGGGTACCTGGGGGTCATCCCCGCGACAATCTTCTTCTCTCCACGTTCATCTTCCTTGATCCAAACATCTTGCCAAATGATCATACCATGTGAATAGTACCAAAAACTATTTTTATCAAATATTATTGGGATAATTGTATTTGAGCCCTTAGTTGTGCCACCATCGACAGAAATACCCCTAATTTTGGAAAACACGCGTTCATGCCCACATCACTTTGCTCATCTTGTGCTTTTGCCCTTTGACCGTTTGACTATCATTTTGAAAACTTCATAACTATTTCATACTAACTCGGAAAAATGCAAATAAGATATCAAAATGTTCGGAAAGAAATCACCTATATGTGTATGACATTTGCATTCATGAGAAAATTGTTAGGAAGTCTCCATATCAGTTTTAGCTCATATAGGTGATGGGGACTTTACAACACTTTTGTCATGATTGCAAATGACATGCACGTATAGGTGATGTGTTTCCGAACATTTTGATATCTTATTTGCATTTTTCCGAGTTAGTATGAAATAGTTATGAAGTTTTCAAAATGGTAGCCAAACGGTCAAAGGGCAAAAGCACAAGACGAGCAAAGTGATGTGGGCATGACCGCGTATTTTCGGAAACTAGGGGTATTCCTGTCGACGGTGACACAACTAAGGGCACAAATACAATTATTCCAATATTATTTTGGCCAAAAAGGATTTATTCAAATTAGGTTTTCAAAACCCCCTGAACTGAGGTTTGTAATACAAGTCCTCAAACTTGGTGGAGTATTTTACACCAAAGGCTTTATTTGGAACCCACTATATATATGACTTCCCAAAACTATCAAATATTATTTTACTATTTTATTTAAAGGCTTTTTCTTAAGGATGGAAATGGATTTGCATAGGGAAAAATATTTAAATGCTTTGAAAATATTTGAGAAAATCTAGGGAAACTAACTGGACATTCATTTCCCATATAGATGAGTTTCAACACATGGTCATGTTCAAAATAATGGGCAAAAACCTCCAAAACCCTTATCTTATAATACCAAGCTTTTGGAATATTTCTATAGGAAATATTCTCAATAAAATCTAGGAAAATTCCAGCATTCACACATGCTATATGTGATGATCTTGCAAAGTTTCAACCCACTCCCATTTGATTTGATTCACCAAAATATTCCAAACCCTCTCTGTCCAGAATCAAATTTGAACAACTTTACATTGTGAAGTTTCTCCTATTGACCCCAAACTTTCAGGGCATGTTCTAATCGCTAAATAATGCTGCTACACCAAGTGGTGGATTTGGGGGAAGTGAATTGCATGCATGGATCTATAGAAATCTGGTTCTATTAAATTCTAGTGTTTTCAAGGTTGCACTATCAACTTTGTTCAAACCATCTCAAACTTGGTGGTCCTCCCTATTTTTACCTGCATTTTTATCCTGTTAAACCTCAGGTCAAGAAAACTCCATTTGCTTGCCCAAATCATCATTAAACACGTTCTGCATGTTTAGTAAAAAACCTTGTTTGACCCCCTTTCACTATTCCCCTTGACATAATATTTTACCACAGTCCCACATTATCACCTCCTACCTCCAGTAAGTTTTTCTGGCCAAGTCTCAATCATTGGAGGGGGTAAAATCCTAGGAATTACCCCTGGATAGCCTAGACAGGAGCTCCTCACCTCCATTTCTTACTCCCTCCCCTCACCCTATCTCCAAAGCATTCGAGGGGCATCTATGCAACCCCCAGGATCTAGTGGACAAGGGGAGGCACCCCAGAGCGCGGGCAACAACTATGCAAACCACATGCATGCTCTAGAGCGCACTACGGTGTGCTGCCACAATGTAGCCGCACCCATCCCTAGCCACCCTACCACATGGGGGATGTGGTGGCTTGTAATCCTGGCTCCCCTCGACGTCCATGACACGACAACATGTCGGCCCCCTCCTCCCTCTCTCTCCAGCGACCTCCCCACACGCACGCCCGATGCCGCCCACCTCGGCCAATGCTCGAGCTCGCACGCGCGCGTCTCCGCTCTCTCTTCCTTCCCATAGGCGTAAACGAACCCCACGAGGACCACAGACACCCCCGCACTTCGGCCCGAGGCTTGCAGCGATGACATGGACCTCGTCGGCGCATGAGTAAATCGGTGGACCACAAGCCGGCTATAAAAGGCCTCCCTGAGCTCCCCTTTCCCCTCCTCTGGCTCTCTCCCCCACCAAATTGACCCCCTGCTCCACCCACTCTTCTCCAAGAGCTCCCGAGTTCGAGATCAAGCTCGGAGTCCACCGCATCGGCTCACCAGAGATCTCGATATACAACCCCTCTACGACCCCATTTCTTCATCCTTTGAGCTCCCCTCACTCCTGTGATCCTCTCCCCCTCGCCGTGTTTTGCAAGCGAAACAGATGGTGACGACCACCTCCCGATACTCCTCCGCCGCAGCCCCCTCGTCGCGGGTGAATTCTAAAGGCACGCCGACCAACTCCACCTCCCCCGAGACAGTGACGATGCCCTGAGTCTATTCCCACCCTCACCTACCATCGCCGTGCCCTCCTTCGCCGTCGGTCAGCGCCGCCACCTCCCTGTTGAGAGGGAAGGAGATGACAGGTAGCCCCCACCTATCATCCTCTCCTTCCTCTCTCCTCCCCTCTGTGTGGCTGCCTGCCGGGCCCCGCCCATTAGGTTTGAACCTGGCGACCGGTTCGCCTGGGCTGGCTAGCTGGTGGGCCAGCCCATCTACTGGCTCGCTCTAGCCCAGGGGCACTATGACCCCTTTCCTTTTTTGTTTTCTGGCATTATTTCTAATATTTTCACGTGTCAAAATAATTATCCAATTACAGAAATTCTTCCACCACAAATCTTAGAATATTCTATAGAATTTAACAGTGCCACTTGTGTAAATTTTTGAAAACATTTCAAGTACTGTATTATTTAAAACCTAGTTTTAAGTATTTCTAGACTTTGTTAAAATAGTTTTTAAAATCTTTTCACTTCAAAACCAGAGACAAATATTTTTAGTCTCTATTGTAGAATTTTACACGATAGGGTAACATTTTAGAAGTGGATTTTGTGCTCTGGTTTTAATTGCGATTCTTATTATTGCCGTTATTATCGTGACAATAGATTGCGTTGTTGACGAGGGAGTTGGACCTGAAGACTTTAGAGACCCGGAGGACTTTGTTGAGCCAAGCAAGTAGCCCTTTCACCATGACTATGAAACCCTTTTATTGCATGTCATATAGCACCTATTTCATGATGTTCGTCATGTTGATGTGGTGACCACTTCAGTGGGGTGGTTCCAATACTTTCTTGTTGATACTTGTATCGTGCATGATCCTACCTCGTTGTGAGGGTTGTGCGTGTGGGAGTAGATAGGATGCTTGGTAGATGCTACGCAAAGTGGTACGGGAATATGCATTTTGATGGAAACAAGGTATTTTCAAAGGCTTTTCAAAAACCCCGTCGGGTGCCACTAATGCCCGAGGGAGATGATGATGAGCTAGGTAACCACTTGATAAAGAAGTGGTGTACCGGAGCAAGTGAGCATGTGTGGTTTTCGAAAACGGATTTGTGTAAGTTGCGAACGTTATTCCAACCTTACATGTACAACCATGATACCTCTTATGGGACATGGCTTTGTTGATTACTTTGGTGGGTACTAGCAGAGAGCCCGCATTACTAGTGGCAGGAGTGACGTGGTCACTCTTGATACGGGGTCGTGCCGGAAAGGACGATCATGGGCTGTTTTTCCAAAAACCGGGCACACCGTTGCGTGCCCTCATGGATGATACGTGTGATGTATATCATGAGGGATGGCACTAACAAGTGGACTCTTTGTTTAGTATCGCCAGAGGAAAGGCATTGTTTGGGTTCTTATCTCGGGTATGAACAATACCACGAGTCGTGGCTTGACACGAAAGTTTCCCGAGTCTTGTGGGTAAAGTGTGTAACATCTACAAAGTGTAAAACTATTTGAATAGCCATGTCCACGGTCAAGGGCAGTTGGATGACCACTCTTGGGCTACGTCCATTGTTTTACGAACTTGGTGTGTGTGTGTGTGTTTGTGTGTGTGAGAGAGAGAGAGATAGAGAGATAAGGATGATGGTTGAGCTAAGTCCGATGACTTGGCATGATGATTGAACATGAGATGTTCAACCCGTGTTTATATTAATTGTTGTAACCTGTTCACATGGATACTTGCTATTTCATGATGCATGCTTGCACTAGTTAATTGAGCATGTCATTGCACTCAAAATTATCATTCCGCAAACTTACCTACTTAGTGCTATAACATGCAATGTTATACCTTGTTCGAAAGCATGGGTTGCTTGTAAGTAAATTCAAAGTACTCATTGGCTTGCCACTGGTTATTTAATTGGCTAGGCATGGAAGAGCAGGAATATGGTGAAGAGGTCATTGGTGACGAACATGCGAACTAAGACGCTTCCCAGTCAGAATGCCTATAGGGTTAGGGCAGATGCCATGTGTCTATCTCATGTTCAATCATCACGGCAAATCATCAGACTTAGCTCAACCATCATCCTTATCTCACACACAGACACACATACACACACACACCATGGATACTTGCTACTTCATGATGCATGCTTCCACTAGTTAATTGAGCATGCCATTGCACTCAAAATTAACTTTCTGCAAACTTACCTACTTAGTGCTATATCATGCAATGTTATACCTTCTTCCAAAACATGTGTTGCTTGTGAGTACATTCAAAGTACCCATTGGCTTGCCACTGGTTATTTAATTGGCCAGGCATGAAGAGCAGGAATATGATGAAGAGTTCATTGGTGACGAACATGCGAACTAGGACGCTTCCCAGTCAGAATGCCTGTAGGGTTAAGGCAGATGGATGTGTCTATCTCATTTTCAATCATCACGGCAAGTCATCAGACTTAGCTCAACCATCATCCTTATCGAATACACACACACACACACCTCCACACACACACACAAACACCACGGATACCTGCTACTTCATGATGCATGCTTCCACTAGTTAATTGATCATGTCATTGCACTCAAAATGAGCTTTCCACAAACTTACCTACTTATTGATATATCATGCAATGTTATACCTTGTTACAAAACACGGGTTGCTTGCGAGTACATTCAAAATACTCATTGGCTTGACACTGGTTATTTAATTGGCCAGGCATGGAAGAGAAGGAATATGGTGAAGAGTTCATTGGTGACGAACATGCGAACTAGGACACTTCCCATATAGAATGCCTGTAGGGTTAAGGCAGATGGCATATGGCTACGCTTTCGATCAAGATTTCCGCTGCTAGTTATGTTTGTTGTTTGGACTTCATGGCCCTATCTATGTAAGGCTTGTCCTTCATGGTCATTATTTGTGTAATACGCTAAGTACGGATGTAAGACTCTTGTTATTCATCTTCTATGTGTTCAGTGAGCATTGATCTCTAGATCACTGCACACGTGCATTCGGTGATCACGATTTATGAGTTGGGAACCCCACATTATCAAAGGATTGCGTAGATTTGTGTTTGATCAAATGAAGAATTTTGGATGTTCTTATACTTTTTGGAATGATTTGGAGAAATGATATCCAAGTTATTCATTGAGTAATCTTGATGAAATTCTTCATAAAGCCATTGCCTTTCACATAATGAAGCATAGTGATCCTAACTTTGACAAATGCTTATTTGAGCTTCATGACCTCATGCGTGCTAAAGGAGATGCCACTACCATCAATAACATTATCTTTGAAGCCATTCACATTCATGAACTTGAACATTGTCATTATCTCAATCCTAACGAATATCCTGTCTCTTATGATGAGGTTATCCCACTTACTGATGACGATGTGGAACATGGCTACTAGGAAGAAGATGAGTTATTCAACATCGAGTGTGAGAAGTCTATGATGATACTAAGTCTCAGGGCAAACTTGAAAGTTTACATGGTCGGCGGAAAGGAATGGATTCTCAATAGTGGACGCACCGATCATATGACTGGAGATAGAGACATGTTTCAAGAAATCACACCAAACCATGGACCATGAAGTTATGTAAATTTTGGATACAACTCCAAGTGTAAGGTACTTGGTCTTGTTAAGGTGGCCACATATCATGATAGCTCTATTCAAAATGTCATGCTTGTTGAATCCCTTGGCTACAATCTTCTTTCCGTATCTAGACTTGCTGACTTCGGTGTTAATGTGCTATTTACCAAAGTGGATTGCCTAGTATTTCATCAAGACAATCATACCATGGTATTTACCGGTTTCCATAGAGGTGATTTATACGTTGTTGATTTCACTAAGATATCCAAACCTCATACTTGTCTCATAGTAAAATCTTCTAGAGGTTGGCTTTGGCATAGAAGGCTAGGACATGTTGGTATGCGTAATCTAGACGAGCTCATCAAAGGTGATCATATACTTGGTGTTAAAGATGTTATCTTTGACAAAGCTAGACTTTGTAGTGCTTGTCAAGATGGAAAAAAAGTAGGTGGAAGTCATCCCGTAAAGAATATCATGACCACTAGGAGACCACTCGAGTTACTTCATATGTATCTATTTGGTCCCAATGCTTACAAGAGCCTTGGTGGAAGTTCCTTTGGTCTAGTTATTGTTGATGATTTTTCCGGATTTATGTGGATATTCTTTATTGATAAGTCGCAGGTGTAAAAGATCTTCTAGAACTTCGCCCGCAAAGCTCAAAGTCAGTTTGAGGTGAAGATCAACAAAGTTCAGAGTGACATCGGATTGGAGTTCAAGAACACAAATGTGGACACCTTTCTTGACGAAGAATGGATTCTACATGAGTTCTCGGATACGTAGACGCCTGAACAAAATGGAGTTGTTAAGAGGAAGAACCGAACTCTTATTGATATGGCAAGAACGGTGCTCGATGAATACAAGACACCAAGACACTTTTGGAATGAATTCGTTGAGACAGCCTGTCATGCCACGAACCGACTCTATCTTCACAACCTTCTCGGTAAAACGGCATAAGAGATACTCATCGGTAACAAGCCCCAAGTTGGATACTTTCGGGTATTCAGCTCCAAGTGTTACATTCTTGATAAGCATCGTCGTTCAAAATTTCCTTGGTTACAGATCAAACTCTCACACTTACCGTGTCTACAACAACTTCACTCTAAAAGTTGAAGAGATGGTAGATGTGAAGTTTGATGAATCTAATGGTTCGCAAGTTGAACAATTGCCAAATGATGTAGGAGATAAAGAACCTTTGGAATCTATCCAAGACTTGTCCATTGGCAAGATTCAGCCCATGGAGGTGAAGGAAAGTACTTCATAAACCCAAGTGAAATCTCCTACTCCGCATCAAGGCGAACCTCAAGATTACATGGAAGCATCCACAAGCGGTACACGACAAGATGAAGAGGAGGAATAAGAACATCATGATGATCGACCTAAACCACCTTCACCACCACATCAAGGAAATGGTACCTTCAACAACAACAATGAAGAAGATGATGATGATGAGGAAGCTCCACCATACAACAAGCAAAAGCTACCTCAAGTTTGATCAAGAATGAACAAGAACCATCCTTAGGGCAAAATTTTGGTGACATTCAAACCGAGAGAATCAGCCTCTCTAAAACCCGTTTAGCTAACTTTTGTGAACACTACTCATTCATCTCAAGTATTGATCCTATGAAGGTGGAAGAAGCGCTCGAAGATCCGGATTGGGTGAATGCTATGCATGAAGAGCTTCACAACTTCGAGAGGAACGGAGTCTGGACATTTGTGAAGAAGCCCAAGGACGAGCAAAACATCATTGAAACCAAATGGGTGTTTCGGAACAAGCAAGAAGAAGAAGGTCAAGTTGTTCGAAACAAGGCATGATTCGTGGCGCAAGGCACACAAGTCGAAGGTATGGACTACGGTGAGACCTATGCCCCGTTGTTAGACTTGAAGCTATACGTATATTGCTTGCTTATCCAAATCACCCATGATATCACAGAAAGCACAATATGCTCCCTTGGTGGTTTTGATAATTCATGACATCATACATTGTCTCTTGGACTAATACTTTTATCTAGTGTATTTCAGATAAAGTCCACAGAGAAGGTTGGCTAAGGAGTGTGAAGACTATACCCAACAAGAAGAAGGAGAAGGAATAGCATTGGAAAAACTTCAAGCAAGAAGACGGACGGGGGGATAACCCCGGGGTAGCTTCAGACAACCCTCTACACCAACCTTCTGAAATGATTACATGGCGAGCCGCCTCCCCCTGTAGTCCGGTTCCATGCTGCCTGCTACGACGAGCCGGCCGGGCTAAGAGCGGAGACCCCTGGCTCCCTAGCCGGCCACGCATTGGATGCCATAGTCAGAGTACGCGAGGCAATAGTGGCCCCTATCCCATCAGAGGTCAGCGCCCACATGGCCACAGTGGAGGCAACAGTGCCTCTGACTCTGGCCAACTGCGACTGGGCACCGGAATAGTGCCGGCACGCCCTCAGCCACTCTATTACCTGCCCTGGTGTGGATACAGCGCTGCCGGTCATACCACTGACCGCGGCCAGCTGCCGCTAGATGACGCCCCGAAGGACGATCCGTGGCGCAAAGTGACCGGCACTGGCACACACCAACGGGCCCCTCTGCCTCCCGACGGGACCCCATAGCCGGTGGGTCTTACCAGCGACAAGACCCCTCAACCGGGACCCCCACGGTAGGCTAGAGAGGCTGCCAGCTAGGGCCCTCCCGAAGCCTTCTATTCATATTGTAATCCGGGGGGGGGGGGTGGCCTATAACCCCCCGGATCCCCCTTGCATGGGGCGATCGATCAACTCACGAGACCACACACACCACACTCGCGTAAGGAGGCAATGAAGGCAGTCTAGCTCCTTCTTCCTCCTCTAGCCCTACAGCTCTAGGAGCACCATCGTAACCTCACCACTGTCTAAACAAGACCAAGCAGGACTAGGGGTGTTACCTCCCACGGAGGGCCCCAAACCTAGGTACATCGTGTGTCCGTCGCCGCTTGTGCCTAATCCCGCTCCGAGAACCCGCCGACATCCTTTTGGCCCTCACCATTCTTGATAAGACTACCCATGGCATCTGTCATGAGAATAGAATGACAGTTGGCGCCCATCGTGGAGCCGTCCGCATCATCGGCCGGAGTCACGCTCCGGACGGGACCCTTCACCACCTCCCCCGTCCACCCCGCGTCCGGGCGGAACTAAATGCTCATGGGGCTTGCTCCCATAGGACCCGCGAGCAACGCTGCCGGCCTCTCCGATGAGCGTCTTGGCAGCGACCCCTCGCTCGACATCGCCACGCTCACCGAGCCTGTCGGTAGGCTAAGCCTCGCCAACGAACCTGCGGCTGACGCGTACCCTAGCCGGGTACTCGACTGCATCGACTCGCCCTCATCCGTGGGTGCACTCGCCTTGGGCGAGGCCAACAGCTCCCACATCCGTGCAGGGGTGATGTTGACCGCCTCCTCTACCTCTTCTACCCGAGCTCGGGCTGAGGCCGACGCGACCACCGCCCACGCCAGAACCTGCGACCCGCTTAACGCCACCCTTTGGGGTGTGAGCACCCCCATCGCTCCAATAGCGAACCTGGCCTCCGTCACGACCGAGCTGGAGGTAGCCCGCCATCTCCTGTTCGAGGATGCCAGCACCCTCGCGTCCAAGCGATGCCAGATGGAAGCCGCGCAGAGGGAGTAGATCTTTGCCTACGCTCTCACCCCGGCTGGCACCGAGCCCACCCGGCGGGGGCCGCGCGCGACCGCGGCTGTGTGGTCGCCGAGATCCTCGGCGACAACATGCCAGTCTACGACACCCCCGCGGCCAACCTGCGGGCCGCCAAGGTGGCCTATGAGGCTTGGCTGCCTTGGAGGGCGAGGAGCGCGCCTCGCACAAGCGGCACATCAAAGACCTCATCGACACCGCCAACGCGCAGCAAGCCGGGATCATCCCCTGTGGAGCCATCTCCGAGGCTCCCCATCCCGAGGGAGAGGGCACTGGGGCTGTTGGCCATCAGCCGGCTCAGCACTCCAGGTCCCCTCACCCCTCCGGCCGGCGGGCCGAGGGAATAAACACTCGGCGCTCCTAGTTGCGTGGAAATGAGAAGTTGGCTGTCGACAGCCAGTGCAATGACATCCTGGCTGGTGGCAGCCACCGCAACAAGGAGCCGGCTGGTGGTAGCTGGCGTAGCCACGGGCACACCCCGCCTCCATGGCGAGAGCCGGCGCGGTCCGTCCACGCAGATCTCTTGGTCCGGCTCGGACTGCGGGTTCCCCACAGCAAGAACGACGCGCGCCTCCGTCTCGACCGTCTTGGCCCTCATGCTACGCGCCCCTCATGCTGATCGGCTACACCACCGCAGTAGGCATAGCGAGGGGGAACAAGCGTGTAGCCGTCTGCTACGCGCCCCTCATGCTGATCGGCTCAGCCCGCACCTAGCTGAATAGCCTGCCAGCCGGCAACATCAACACCTGGACATACTTTGAAGAGGCATTCGTCCACAACTTCACGGGCACCTACAAGCGACCCAGCCGCCCCCGCGTACTGGCCAAGTGCATTCAGGGCACGGATGAGGCCCTCCGCGATTACCTCACCCGATGGACCGAGCTCTGCAACTCATACGAAGTGGTGCACGAGGTGCAGGGCATCCAGTACTTCATCGAGGGTTGCCGCGATGGCACATACCTCAAGCACAAGCTCTTATGCTCCGAGCCGACAATGCTGGCAAACCTCATGGCCAAGGCGGACAAGTATGCCATGGCCGACTTTGCAATCCGGGTCAAGGTCAGCACGCCTAGCGAGGCGGCTCCGCTGTCGTGTGCGTCATGACCGGCCGCCGAGAACTGGCAGCCACAGAACAACAAGCGCAAGACCCACTAGCTAGACTCCCGCTACGGGAGATGGCAGGTCGCTACCATCAAGGAAGAGTAGCCGGCTACCCAGGCTTCCAACCAACATCAGCACACCGGCAAGGCTGCCTGGCAGCCCAAGCTCACCTTTGAGTAGATGCTCGACCGCCCCAGCAAGCATCATTCTAGGGCCAAGCCGTCCACACACACGCTCTGGCAGTGTAGCTTCTCGTAGCGGTTGGCCCGGGGGGAAGGCCTGCCGACTCCTTCCTCGCCGCCTCTCCGCGCGCCGGCGCCGGCTCCGGCTCCGGTCGAGCAAGACACCCATTTGCTTGACCAGTTCCTCAACCAGGATGGTTCCCACATCCTCTTCACCAGTGAGAAGACAGACAAGCACGCTCAGCGCTGACTACATCGCGAGGTGAATGCCACCTTGCCCGCGACTCCCCAGTTCATGCATTGGTCCGAGAAGTCGGTTACCTGGAGCCGGGCTGACCACCCGACCATGATGCCAAGCCCTGGCAGCTACGCCCTCATCATCGATACGACCATCATCTCCAAGAGACGCACCTGCCGCTTCTCGCGGGTGCTGATCAATGGGGGAAGCAGCATCAACATCCTCTATCGCGACACCATGCTCAAGCTGGGGATCAAGGAGGAGGACTTGCAAGCGAGTCGGACAGTTTTCCATGGCATCGTGCCAGGAAAATCCTGCACCCCCATCGGCAAGATCAAGCTCGATGTTCTCTTCTGTGGCTAGAGCCACTTCCACCGCGAACCGATATGGTTCGAGGTGGTGGACCTCGATAGTCCCTACCACGCGCTGCTAGGATGGCCGGCTCTCGTCAAGTTCATGGCGGGCCCCCATTACGCCTACCTCAAGCTCAAGATGCCGGGTCCCAAGGGCATCTTCACCATCGCTGGAGACTACAAGATGTCTATTGTGTGTGCACGAGACAAAAACTGGCTGGCCGAAGCCCTGTAGCTTGCAGAGGAGAAGCGACAGCTCGACCGGCTCGTGGCCCACACCTCTGGCCAACTGCCCATGCTGTCTCCTACATCCTCGTCAGCCGGTGATGCCTCGTTCCAGCCATCCAACGACACTAGGCATGTGCCACTTGACCCGGCCAACCTCAAGCAGTGCATCACCATCAACACCCGCCTTGACAACAAATAGGAAGGTGAGCTCGTCGACTTCCTCCGTGAGAATAGGGATGTCTTTGCATGGTCTCCGAAAGACATGCCGGGTGTTCCGAGGAAGTTTGCCGAGCACAAGCTTAACGTATGGCCAGATGCGAAGCCGATCAAGTAACCACTGCATTGTTTCTCTGAGGAGAAGCGGCATACCATAGGAGAAGAGATCGCCCAGCTGCTCATAGCCGGCTTCATCATGGAGGTGTTCCACCTCGAGTGGCTGGCCAACCCTGTCCTGGTGCTGAAGAAAAACAAGACCTGGCGCATGTGTATCGACTACACGAGCCTGAACAAGGCATGTCCCAAGGACCTGTTTTCCCGGCCATAGATCGATCAAGTCATCGACTCCACGGCCGGCTGTGACCTGCTGTCTTTCCTGGATGCCTACTCAGGCTTCCACTAGATCAAGATGGACCCGACCGACCGGCTGAATACCTCCTTCATCACCCCTTTCGGGGCCTACTGCTACATCACCATGTCCTTCGTCCTGAAGAACGTGGGTGCTACCTTTCAGCGTTGCATGCAGAAGTGCCTCCTGCCTCGGTTAGGCAGGAGCGTCCACGTCTACATTGATGACATTGTCGTCAAGACCAAGAAGCACTTCAGCCTCCTCAATGATCTCTCGGAGACATTCACCAACCTGCGCGAATACAATATCAAGCTCAACCTAGAGAAGTGCGTCTTCAGCGTCCCAGCCGGCCAACTCCTGGGTTTCTTCGTGTCTGCTCGCGGCATCGAGGCTAATCCAGAGAAGATCAGGGAAATCGAGCGCATGCCCAAGCCGACCCAGCTTCGTGACGTCCAGAAGTTCATCGACTGCCTCGCCTCGCTTAGCCGGTTTTGTCAACTGACTAGGGGAGAAGGCCCTGCCCCTCTACGGGCTCCTGCGGAAGACGGCTCTGATTGAGCCGAGCCGCGACTCCATGAAGGAAGTCATCCATGTTTGACTGGCCCGACGAGGCGAACGAGGCTTTCCGCCTTTGCTCACCTACATTGCGGCGACCACGCGCGTCATCAGCGTCGTCCTGGTGGTGGAGCGGCCGGAGCAGGGCAAGACACTGTCGACCCAGCGCTCTGTCTACTAACTCAGCAAGGTCCTCTCCACCTCCAAGCAGAACTACCCCACTACCAGAAGATGTGCTAGGGCATATACTTCGCCGCCCAGAAGATCAAGCAATATTTCCAGGAGCATGTCATCACCATGGTGAGCACAACGCCTTGGGGCATAATCATGAGAGACCGGGAGGCCACCGGCCGGATCACCAAGTGGTCCCTTGCCCTTGCCGACTATGAGATATGGTACGAGCCACACACCGCCATCAAGTCATAGGCATTGGCCGACTACCTCGTCGATTGGGCCGAAACCCAGTTCGTGACGCCTCCACCCGATTCCACACACTGGTGAATGCACTTCGACGGCTTGAAGATGCGAGCCGACTTAGGAGCCAACATTGTCCTATCATCTCCTCAGGGGGATCAACTCAAGTACGCACTCCAGATCCACTTTGTCGGATCCAACAACGTAGACGAGTACGAGGCCCTCATCGATGGCCTCCAGCTTGCCAAGGAGATCGGCATCCGGCGCACCCTATGCTTCGACGACTCTGACCTCGTGGTACAGCAGGTCTCTGGAGAAAGGGATGCCGAAGATGCCAACATGGCCAGCTATCGCTTCCTCATCCAACAGCTCACCGGCTACTTCAAGGGTTGTGAGTTCCATCACGTCCCCCGGGCGGACAACAAGGCGACCGATACGCTGGCGAAGATCGGCTCCACCTAGCAGGCCATCCCAGTCGACGTCTCCCTTGAAAGGCTACTTAAGCCTTCGATCAAGCCCTCCCCGGAATCAGAGTCCATGTTCGTGCCGGCCAACGCCGTTGGCCCTTCATCAGACCGGCCGCCTAGCCGGCTCCATCGGCCCCGGCTGCCCAGTCGACACCACCAGCGCCGGCTATCGAGACGGTCATGTCGGCTCTGCCTTCCCATGCCCTGACGATTACCGGCTGCGAGCCTGTGGCCGTTATGATGGCAATCGATGCACCTCCTGCTACCTTAGTCCTGGGGGCTGGCGAGCCGGCCCCAGGGACTGGTCAGCCGGGCACGGGGGCTCCGGTGTCACATCCCTAGCTAGTTGTCTTAGGACAGCATGTGTGTGCATCATATTTCATTTTTGCATCAACTTGAAATGGAGATTAAAAGAAACCCCAAACTCTCATTTGTATCAAACTAATTGAAAGTTTGTGAAAACCGAACAAATTGAAAATGCCCATCTAAAATGTCCCCTATGTCTGATAAATAAGGACATGAATATATATCAGGGGTCATCTTAAATATTTGAACAGTTATAGCATTTTAAAAATAAACAATAAAGCCTCTGAAAATGCCAAATAAAGCATTATCATTATTTTAGATTTCAAAATATCCTGAAACTTTTTACAGAAGTTTGAAATATTCAAACTTAATGCTATAAAATAATTGGAATATTTATTAATTAGCAATTGTGCCTAAAAAATAAAAAAAATGAAAGAAATTAAAACAGAATCGGAAAAAAAGAAAAAAACAAAGAGGAACCTCACCTAGGCCTAGGCCAGGCTGGCCCACCTGTCCCAAGGAGGTTGTCGTCCTCCTGGCGGCCAGGAGGACGGGCGTATGGCTGCCGCGCGCGCATGGTCGTGCCTCCACGCCGACAGCTGTCTACCTGCTTCCCCCTCGCCAGCGTGACGGGGATAAGCTCAGAGAGCTGTCCCCATCGCTCTCTCCCTCTCGCTCTCGCCCGTCTCTCCTTCTCTCCGCTCTGTCCCCATGGCTGCCGAAGCCCCGCCGCCGTAGCACTGTCGCTCCAGCCGCTCCCCCTCGCTCCTGAGCCCCCGAATCGCTCCGCCTCGTCACCCTCTTCCTTCTCACCGAGCCACGCATTGCCGGGAGCTCTCCATCGCCGCATCGCCGTAGTCTTCAACCTCCGGCCGCCGCCAAAGAAGTGAAGCTCACCGCTGCTCCAGGCCTTCCCCGAGCCTGCTATCAACGCCTTTGCAACTGTCGTGAGCCCCTGGCCCTCTCCCCCCTCTTTTCCTCGTCGCTAGTGCGTACCAGCGTTGGATTTCCTCGGGTCTGAGAGCTCCTCGCCGCCGGTGAGGACGTGGCCATCGCTGCAGCAGCCCAAGCTCGCACCTGAGCATGTAGTCGTGCTCAGGATGATCCCAAGCAGCCTTAGGGGTCCTTAGGTGGCTCATTCAAGCTCTAGCTCGACGAGCCTGTGGTCGCCCGAGCTCCGACAGCCATCGTGCTCGTCACCGGCGCCGATTCCGGCCATCCTAGCCCCAGGGAGGTGTCGGGCTCGACGTGCGCGAGCGAGTAGAGTAGATCGGTGCCCTTCACTGTCCATTTGGTCGTCGGAGCAAGGGTTCCAACCCTCTCCGCCGTTTCTAACGTCGCCGGTGGCTCAACGCCGGCGAGTCAACCGATGTTGACCATGGGGGTTTGACCCCAGGTTAACTAGCAAGTGGGCCCAACCTTTTTAATTAGAATTAGATTAAGAAAATTAATTAACTAAACTAATTATGTTAATGACCCACTGACCAGTGGGCCTAGTGTTGTTAAGTAATTAGGATTAGTTTTAATTCATTGGTTAAGTGATTGAGTCACTGACATGTGGTCCCCACATGTCAGGATTGACCTGGTTCGGTCAGCCGACCGCTGACGCATTGCTGACGCAGTGGTGATGCAATTAAGGAATATCTGATTTAAATAATTCCAGAAAATGTTTAAAACTTCTAAAATTCATATAAATTAATCTATAAATCAGATGAAAATGGTTTATATATGAAAATTCATCAAAAAAATCCAATGAGTCCAATGGTGTTGTTATCATGCATGTTAGAGCAAACAATGTAGATGAACATTGACATTTACTAATAGGTTAACTTATGAAATGTGAAATGGAGAAGGACTTTGAACCTATATTCACCCTCACTTCATTTAACTTGGACAATAGCTGCATTAGCCCATCCATACATGCTGCCATGTCATGATCATGCATCATATTGTTGCACTTGCGTGTATTGATTGCTATTTATTTGCATTGCAGTAGGCCCTGCTTCTGAGGATATCTCCGAGTATTCCAACGAAGGAGAAAACCTTCCCGCTACCCAGCAAGGCAAGCAACCCCTTTGATCATTCTAATAACATCCCACTCTCTCGCTCCTGCTCTTGTTTATTGCATTAGGACAAATGTTCACTTGTCTGTCAAACACGGTAGATGAACCTATTCTTTTGCATGACCTGTCATTGTCACAGTAAATAGCTAAACCTTGCAACCCTGCATGCCTGGTAGATGCTTGTGCCATGATGTGCTTTGCTTACTTTGCCTGCTATGCTTGCTATGCTTAGAGTTGTGTCAGGTCTGATTCATCTGTGTGATGAACTGGAGTGAAACAATGTTGTTCTGATGTGATAAGCTTATGATGAACCTGATTTGGTAAAGGTAGCGATGAGAGGCTATGTAGGAGTACATAGCGGGTTGTCTCACTTGGACCGTTCTTAGGAACTGAGTTCCGTGTTTGTGATCCAAGACTAGTTACTACCACACGTTGGGATACTTAATTGACCCTCTCGACTTATCAATCGCTTAGTCCTTGGTCCAGGAGTTGCAAGTAGTTTGTGGTGTTTATAGCATGCTGGAGGCCGTACGTAGCGCTAACCCTAGGGGTGGGTTACGACACGGTTGGCAATGGCACGGTGTACCAAGGGTCACCCGAATGGTGGGCTTAAGAACCCTGCGCACATCGTTTGGGGTCGTAGTGGAAACTTCAGCCGGACTTCTATGCGGGTTCAGTCTCAAATAGGCGAAAGCCTGGACTAGAGGTCTTATGTGGTTGGCGGTCGTGGCCGACTCCCTCACTAGGCTTCCGCTTGAAGGTTGCCGAGGTGCATCGTTTTACGAGCACACAATGATAAGTGGCGAGAGCGTGTGTGTGAAGAAGTACACCCCTGTAGGGTATGAAACTATTCAAATAGCCACGTCCTCAGATATGGACTACTTGGAGAAATTATTTTGTGCATAGATAATCAAATGGATAATCATAAAAATATCAAGACAAGTGTGAGTACCGTGGATGGCACTCTTGTAGGAGACGGAAGTGAATCCATGGTAGTGTATTGTTATGGAGTTAGTGGACTCGTGTGCGATATCTAAAATCTAAACAAAGAGTTAAAATTGTGTAGTGCAGGTTATCCATGAGTCAAAGCTGGCATTGCTGGATAAACTCCACCACTCCCCTTGTTAATACATGAGCATGAATAGTCTAGGTCTGCTTTAAAGACTTGCTGAGTACGTTTGTACTCACGTTTGCTTAATATTTGTTGCAGATGAGACTCCCCCATCAGGTGGGTTCTTTCTAGATGTCGATGATGCCGAATAGCTGGTGTCCCAGCTACGACCTTATGCCCTGTGGCGGGTTGTAGATAGGCAGGCCATGTGCTTTTTTCCCTTTCATCTGTCTGTACTCAGACAGCTTTATGCTTCCGCTTGGTTTGTATGAACTTGTTTGTATGAATTGAGTGTCGGGTCATGTGACCCCTATCTGTAAGAACATATTATGCAAGGCTCTTCCAAGCCTCTTAAATAAAAGTTGTGTTGATGTATGGTTATGTTGTGATGCCATAGTTGTATCTATGCATATCGGGCATGTCGTGCGTACGTGTGACGTGCAACCATATGTATGGGATCCGACACCTAGTCATGTGCCTTTAGTAGTACTCTTTACGGGAAACTGCCTCTTTGTGCTTCCATCGAGCCTTGGTAGCTAGCTACTGCTTCGGACACATTGATTAACCGACAGGTATCCTTCTTTGCTGCTGTGTATGTCCTTTCGGGGAAATGTCTCGCAGTGTAATGGAGTCCCTATGGCCTTCTATTACTCGTCTATGTGCAGTGATGACATTTATGTCCCATGGCATAATGGAGTCCTTGTAGCTTGCTATGACTCGTCTACACACACTTGAGGCCGACACCTACATTGCTGGGTTACGTATGCCTGTTTCCGGATGGATGTGCCATTTGGGTTCTATGACTAGTCGTGTCGGCTCGGGTTCTCTATCGTTTGATTGCCAGCGACATGTTCACATACGTAAGCCAAAAGATGCAAACGGTCCCGACTAAGGTAAGGCTACAGCCGTGGATCTTACCGTGTGTGAGGCCGCAAAGTGATGTGATATGTTATAGTCTGGATTCGTATGACTTAGGATCGGGGTCCCGACAACGTTGGTATCAGAGCCTGACTGACTGTAGGACTACGAAGCCAAACCGGTCGAAGTTGAGTCTAGAAACACTATAGAAATGTAGGGGAATTGATTGTGGAAGGGAACGTAAGACTCTTTTTACTCCTCTTCCCAAGTTATTCTATTCTGAGTCATTCTCATCTTTTCTACAGGGATAAGAACTAGGCTTCTCACTTATTGCTTAGGATGACGAGTTACTAACCATGGACTATTAGCTAGTTTTTGCAAGTGAATGTCGGTACTTGAGTATTGTTGGTGTGACAAATAGTTGGAGAAGAGATTTGAGTCTAGAAAGTCGAGCGGTTATGGTTTTCCAATCTTTTGCAGTTGTCTCAAAATCCTTTTTGAGCAATTACAGCCATTATGCTGTCCAATTTCTACTAGAGTCTCTAATGTTTTTGCATCATTCTCTGTTTCAGATGCCCCCTCGTCCTTCCCGTCAGGTGTCCGTCTGACCAGGTGCATCGATGCACTAGGTCACACGGCCATGTTGGTTAGAGTTATGATAGAGGCTGGTTACCATTGGTACCCAGAGTACACAGTGGAGGAACAGTATCGAGATTTCAACTAGAGCCAGTATATGTGTACTGTTAAGATATATCCTTCATATCCTGGAGCTGCAGAGCCGCTTGACTGGACTTATGGATTAGGTTTCACCATAGACATGGCAGTTCAGGAGGCTGCCTACACTATGCTGACTACCATGAGGTTTCACCATGGTCTGCTTCAGAACACAGAGTTCTGTTATGTTCCTGCTTCTTTGGGAGGAGAGGAGAGCTATCTTAGCGCAGCCTACTATGATCATTCTCATGAGGACCCTAGGCTGCAAGTGACCGCCCCGATGTTGGAGAACAAGGATCGTGATGCACGTGCCCTTCGCATGGAGCTATATGCTACCCATGCACGTCTTTGGACATCCCTGACGCAGCTCGCACCTGTCGTGCAAACAGGCTATGGATATTTGGAGATGCTGAACCCATCGCAGACTCATCTGCCAGCACACGTAGACTGGCCCGATGTTGGAGGCATCACTCCTCTTCGAGGACCGCTGTTTCCACCAACAAGGGGACCAAGGCCACATCCGTGTCCTTACGGTTTCCAGGGATCACATGCTAGAGTGTTTCCAGATCCTCAGGTTCAGCTCCCGGGTCACGGGGGTAACCTATATGAGGCATTCTACGGCGATGCTTGAGTACGTGGATGTGAGTACTAGTATGGTAGTAGTCGTATTGCCACAGTCCTGCATGTCTTGTGGGATATGACCGAGGTTGAGAGTTGAGTTCCAGAGGTGTAGATAGATAATGTATAGGAAGCTTGTAATGCCTCCGATGAGTTGTGTCATCTCTCCATAGTTTGTATTTCAGCTTGGGCTTGTACTGAACTATGTCATGGTGTGTATGAATCATGGTGTTCATATGGCAGTTGTTATTACCATGTTGATTGGGTGTTTACCCTGCATGCCATGTTGTCCAATACATTCCTTATCTCATGTCTTAGAGTTGATGTCCTCTATGTCTAAGCTATGGGTTTGTTTTCCCAGGATGGTGGCAACTAGGAATAACCCCGTGCCTGCCCCCGAGCAGGGCGAGGGAAGCCAACCAAGGCAAGAGAACCTGCCAAGAAATAGGCTAGGTTCCATAAGGGACTTAGTCCTGAGCTCCGTCGAGATTTGCGCCTACATGAGTGCACAACCTTCCAGGCTCTCGTCAATAAGGCTATCAATGCCGAGACTGGATAGACTGACTATGAGGCCACTAGGAAGCACAACCGTGACTTCAGCCCCGCATCTGGCTCGGGCTCCAACAAACGCTGTGTGTGGGTGCCCAACACAACTCTACCGCCAAGATACACCGCGAGGCTATCCTTCCAGGCTCCTCGCCCAGCTCAGCCCAACCCTCCAGCCAGGCCATTTGGAGGTCCTCATGCTAGTGTTGCTCCCCGTGCCACCATGGTCTGCTACAAATGTGGGGAACCAGGACACTACTCCCATGAGTGTCCTCAGAACAATGCTAAGCAAGCTGGACGTGGGAAGCCAGGAAAAGCCTTGTATGTGAAGCTAGCTCCTGCTCGTGGACGAGTGAACTATGTTTCTGCTAAGGAAGCCCTTGAGGATCCTGATGTTATCCTAGGTACTCTCCTTGTCAATAGTCATCCAGCATCTATTCTATTTGATACTGGGGCATCTCATTCATTCATCTCAAAAAGTTATGCACAGTTGCATAACATGTCTTTTTGTGATATGCCTACTCCTTTAGTAGTTTAGACTCCTGGTTCGAAATGGCAAACTTCTGGAGTGAGCCATGACAATGAGATTCTTGTGGATAGGCTAGTCTTCCTAGCATCTTTGATAGCCCTCAAGTCTTCGGACATCAATATCATCTTAGGCATGGATTGGATGAAAGCTCACTATGCTAAGATTGATACTCATTCAAGGAATGTTCAACTTACACATCCATCGGGTGAGATAGTCAATGTCTCCACTCGAGCAGCCAAGCGCCAACTCTATTCTCTCAATGCTAGCCCTCTTCTAGAATTAGAAGATATTTCGGTAGTCCGTGACTTTTCGGATGTCTTTCCAGAAGAACTGCCTGGAATTCCACCTGTCAGAGATGTTGAGTTTGTGATAGAACTCATCCCAGGGACTGTCACAATAGCCAGAAGACCCTATAAGATGGCACCCTTAGAACTAGCCGTACTTAAGATTCAACTCGATGAAGCTTTGAAGAAAGGTTTCATCCGTCCTACTTCTTCTACTTGGGCTTGCCTCGTCCTCTTAGTCAAGAATAAGGATGGATCGGATCGGATGGTTGTGGATTATTGGCAAGTGAATCTGGTCACCATAAAGAACAAGTGTTCGCTTCCCAGGATCAACGATTTGTATGATCAACTCGCTGGATCCTCTGTCTTTTCCAAAATGGATTTGAGGTTGGGATACCATCAAATCAGAATTAGAAACGGGGACATTCCAAAAACGTCTTTTGTTACCCGTTATGGCCAATACGAGTACACCGTCATGTCCTTCGGTTTAACGAATGCCCCAGCCACCTTCTCTCGCTTGATGAATTCGATCTTCATGGAGTATCTGGATAAATTCGTTGTGGTTTACCTCGACGATATACTCATCTACTCGAAGAACAAACAGGAACATGCTGAGCATCTAAGGCTGGTGTTGATGAAACTTCGAGAGCATCGTCTGTATGCCAAATTCTCCAAGTGTGAATTTTGGTTGCCAGAAGTGACCTACCTAGGCCACGTGATCTCTGGTAAAGGTATTGCTGTCAATGCCGAGAGAGTTCATGCCGTCCTTGATTGGACTCAACCTGAATCGGTTAAGCAAGTTCGGAGTTTCCTTGGCTTAGCGAGCTATTGTCGCCGCTTTGTCGAAAATTTCTCCAAGGTTGCAAAACCTCTGACTGAACTCCTCAAGAAAGATAAAAAGTTCGAGTGGACACCACAATGTCAGCACAATTTTCAGGAGTTGAAAAGACGCCTGACCTCTGCTCCTGTTCTGGTGCCAGCAGATTTCCCTAAGGACTTTGTTATCTATTATGGCGCCTCACGACAAGGATTAGGTTGCATTCTCATGCAAGATCGTCATGTGATTACATACGCATCTCGAAAGTTGCGTCCACATGAGGATAATTATCCCACACATGATCTTGAGCTTGCAGCTATGGTCCATGCACTGAAAACCTGGCGACAATAACTCCTGGGTAATCGTTGCGAAATTTACACTCATCACCAAAGTCTAAAATATATTTTCACCCAGCCGGATTTGAATCTCAGGCAAAGACGGTGGGTTGAGTTGATTACAGATTACAACTTAGGGATAACTTACACCCTGGGGAAATCCAATGTCATGGCTGATGCACTAAGTCGTAAGTCTTATTGTAATAACCTGATGTTACAACAAGGTCAACCACTTATCCATGAGGAATTTTGGAAGTTGAACCTCCACATTGTTCCTCAAGGATTCCTTTCCAACCTGGTGGCGAAACCTACTCTTAAGGATCAAATAGTAGTTGTTCAGAGGTATGATAAGGGTATATCTCGGATCAAAGAGAATAATGCTAGCAGAAACGCTAAAGATTTCTCCAAGGACGATGAGGGTGTTGTGTTCTTGCACAACCGATTGGTGGTTCCCAAGAGCACATGCTTAAGACAGCTGATCCTTAAGGAGGCTCATGATTCCCCTCTCACAATTCATCCTAGTAGTACCAAGATGTATCAGGACCTACGCTAGAGGTTCTGGTGGACTAGGATGAAGAGAGAAATTGCTCAGTTCGTTGCTAACTGCGACGTTTGTCCTCACGTGAAAGCAGAACATCAAAGGCCTGCTGGCACCCTTCAACCTTTAGCTATTCCTGAATGGAAATGGGATAAAGTTGGTATGGATTTCATTACCGGATTTCCTAGGACTAAGAGAGGGAATAATGCTATCTTTGTGGTCATCGACCGCCTTTCCAAAGTGGCTCATTTTCTTCCTGTTCGGGAGAGTATAACTGCTAGCCAGCCAGCAGAATTATATGTTTCTCGAATAGTTTCTCTTCATGGTGTTCCATTGGAGATTAACTCAGACCACGGAAGTATCTTTACTTCCCGATTTTGGGAAAGTTTCCAAACCGCTATGGGGACTCATCTATCCTTTAGCACTGCTTTCTACCCACAATCAAGTGGTCAAGTTGAGCGAGTCAATCAAATCCTCGAAGACATGCTCCAAGCTTGTGTTATATCCTTCAGTAATAATTGGGAGAAATGTCTTCCATTTGCCGAATTTGCTTATAACAATAGTTATCACTCAAGCTTGCGCAATGCCCCTTTTGAAGTTCCCTATGGACGAAGGTGTTGAACACCTCTTAGCTTGTCAGAAACCGGAGAGAGGCAACTCTTTGGCCCGGATATGATCCAGGATGCAGAGGAGCAAGTTCGCATTATTCATGAAAAGTTGAAAACAACCCAATCTCGTCAAAAGAGCCAATATGATCGTCATCATAAGGCTGTGACCTATGAAGTTGACGAGAAGGCTTATCTTCAGGTTAAACCTCTGAAGGGTACCCATCGATTTGGTATCAAGGGCAAGTTGGCTCCTGGTTACATTGGACCTTTTCGCATTCTTGCTAAAAGAGGAGAGATTGCCTACCAATTGGAACTTCCGCCACATCTTTCCAAGGTTCATGATGTCTTCCACGTCTCGCAACTCAGGTGTTGCTTCTCGGACCCTATCCGTGAGTAGACCACGAAGCGCTTGATCTCCAAGATAACCTTACATATCAAGAATACCCTGTTCGTATTCTTGATCAAGCTGAGTTTACCACTCGGCGTCAGAACATCAAGTTTTTCAAGGTTCAGTGGTCACACCATTCTGAAAAGGAGGCCATATGGGAAAGAGAAGATCATCTTCGACTAGAGTACCCCGCGCTCTTCCCGACGACTTCAAAATCTCGGGACGAGATTCTTTTGAGTGGGGGTGAGTTGTCACATCCCTAGCTAGTTATCTTAGGACAGCATGTGTGTGCATCATATTTCATTTTTGCATCAACTTGAAATGGGGATTAAAAGAAACCCCAAACTCTCATTTGAATCAAACTAATTCAAAGTTTGTGAAAAACCAACAAATTGAAAATGCCCATCTAAAATGTCCCCTATGTCTGATAAATATGGACATGAATATATCAGGGGCCATCTTAAATATTTGAACAGTTATAGCATTTTAAAAATAAACAATAAAGCCTCTAAAAATGCCAAATTAAGCATTATCATTATTTTAGATTTCAAAATATGTTGAAACTTTTTACAAAAGTTTGAAATATTCAAACTTAATGCAATAAAATAATTGGGATATTTATTAATTAGCAATTATGCCTAAAAATAAATAAAACAAATGACAGAAAATAAAACAGAATCAGAAAAAAGAAAAAAGAAAGAGGAAGCTCACCTAGGCCTAGCCCAGACCGGCCCACTTGGCCCAGGGAGGTCGTCGTCCTCCTGGCGGCCAGGAGGACGAGCGTGTGGCCGCCGCGCGCGCACGGCCATGCCTCCACGCCGGCAACTGCCTGCCTGCTTCCCCCTCGCCAGCGCGACAGGGATAAGCTCAGAGAGCCGTCCCTAGCGCTCTCTCCCTCTCGCTCTCGCCCGTCTCTCCTTCTCTCCCCCTCTGTCACCATGGCCGCTGAAGCCCCACCGCCATAGCGTCGTCGCTCTAGCCGCTCCCCCTCACTCCTGAGCCCCCAATCGCTTCGCCTCGTCGCCCTCTTCCTTCTCACCGAGCCACGCATCGCCTGGAGCTCTCCATCGTCGCATCACCGTCGTCTTCAACCTCTAGCCGCCGGCAAACAAGCGAAGCTCGCCGCTGCTCCAGGCCTTCACTGAGCCTACTCTCGACGCCTCTGCAACCACCGTGAGCCCCTGGCCCTCTTCCCCCTCTTTTCCTCATCGCTAGCGCATTCCAGCGCCGGATTTCCTCGTGTCCGAGAGCTCCTCGCCGCCGGCGAGGACGTGGCCATCACTACAGCGGCCCAAGCTCGCACCTGAGCACGTAGTCGTGCTCAGGATGATCCCAGGCAGCCTTAGGTGTCCTTAGGTGGCTCATTCGAGCTCTGGCTCGACGAGCCTGTGCTCGCCCGAGCTCCGGCAGCCGCCATGCTCGTCGCCGACACCGATTCCGGCCATTCCAGCCCCTGGGAGGTGTCGGGCTCAACGCGCACGAGTGAGCAGAGTAGATCGATGCCCTCCATCGTCCATTTGGTCGCCGAAGGAGGGGTTCCGACCCTCTCCGCCGTCTCTGACGTTGTCGGCGGCTCAACGCCGGCGAGTCAACTGGTGTTGACCACGGGGGTTTGACCCCAGGTCAACTTGCAAGTGGGCCCGACCTTTTTAATTAGAATTAGAATAAGAAAATTAATTAACTAAACTAACTATGTTAATGACCCACTAACCAGTGGACCCAGTGCTGTTAAGTAATTAGGATTAGTTTAATTCATTGGTTAAGTGATTGAGTCACTGACATGTGGTCCCCACATGTCAGTATTGACCTGGTTCGGTCAGCCGACCGCTGACGCAATGCTGATGCAATAAAGGAATATCTAATTTAAATAATTCCAAAAAATATTTAAAACTTCTAAAATTCATATAAATTAATCTCTAAATCAGATGAAAATGATTTGTATATGAAAAAATTTCAGAAAAATCCAATGAATCCAATGGTGCTGTTATCATGCATGTTAGAGCAACCTATGTAGATGAACATTGACATTTACTAATAGGTTGACTTATGAAATGTGAAATGGAGAAGGACTTTGAACCTATATTCAACCTCACTTCATTTAACTTGGACAATAGCTACATTAGCCCATCCATACATGCTGCCATGTCATGATCATGCATCGTATTGTTGCACTTGCATGTATTGATTGCTATTTATCTGCATTCCGGTAGGCCCTGCTTGTGAGGATACCTCCGAGTATTCCAATGAAGGGGAAAACATTCCCACTACCCAGCAAGGCAAGCAACCCCTTTGATCATTCTGATAACATCCCACTATCTCCCTCCAGCTCTTGTTTATTGCATTAGGACAAACATTCACTTGTCTGTCAAACACGGTAGATGAACCTATTCTTTTGCATGCCCTATCATCATCACAGTGAATAGCTAAACCTTGCAACCTAGCATGCCTGGTAGATGCTTGTGCCATGATGTGCTTTGCTTACTTTGCCTGCTATGCTTGTTATGCTTAGAGTTATGTCAGGTATGATTCATCTGGGTGTTGAACTGGAGTGAAACAATGTTGTTCTGATGTGATAAGCTTATGATGAACCCGATTTGGTAAAGGTAGCAATGAGAGGCTATGTAGGAGTACATAACGGGTTGTCTCATTGGGACCGTTCTTAGGAATTGAGTTATGTGTTTGTGATCCAAGACGAGTTACTACCACACGTTGGGATACTTAATTGACCCTCTCGACTTATCAATCGCTTAGTCCTTGGTCCAGGAGTTGCAAGTAGTTTCTGGTGTTTATAGCGTGCTGGAGGCCGTGCGTAGCACTGACCCTAGGGGTGGGTTACGACGCGGTAGGCAGTGGCACGGTGTACCAAGGGTCACCCGAATGGTGGGCTTGGGAACCCTGCGCACATCGTTTGGGGCCGTAGCGGAAACTTCGGCCGGACTTCCGTGCGGGTTCAGTCTCAAATAGGCAATAGCCTAGACTAGAGGTCTTATGTGGTTGACAGTCGTGGCCGACTCCCTTGCTGGGCTTCCGCTTGAAGGTTGCCGAGGTGCATGGTTAGGAGCACACAACGATAAATGACGAGAGCATGTGTGAAGAAGTACACCCCTGCAGGGTATGAAATTATTCGAATAGCTGCGTCCTCGGATATGGACTACTTGGAGAACTTATGTTGTTCATAGATAATCAAATGGATACTCATAAAAATATCAAGACAAGTGTGAGTACCGTGGATGGCACTCTTGTAGGACACGGAAGTGAATCCATGGTGGTGTATTGTTTTGGAGTTAGTGGATCGTGTGCGATATCTAAAATCTAAACAAAGAGTTAAAATTATGTAGTGCAGGTTAGCCATGAGTCAAAGCTGGCATTGCTGCATAAACTCCACCACTCCCATTGTCGATACATGAGCATGAATAGTCTAGGTCTACTTTAAAGACTTGCTAAGTACGTTTGTACTCATGTTCGCTTAATATCTGTTGCAGATGAGACTCATGACCCATCAGGTGGGTTCTTTCTAGATGTCGATGATGCCGAATAACTGGTGTCCCAGCTATGACCTTATGCCCTGTGGCGGGCTGTAGATAGTCAGGCCATGTGCTTTTTTCCCCTTTCATCTGTCTGTACTCAGACAGCTTTATGCTTCCACTTGGTTTGTATGAACTTGTTTGTATGACTTGAGTGTCGGGTCATGTGACCTCTATCTATAAGAACATATTATGCAAGGCTCTTCCGAGCCTCTTAAATAAAAGTTGTGTTGATGTATGGTTATGTTGTGATGCCATAGTTGTATCTATGCATATCGGGCATGTCGTTCGTACGTGTGACGTGCAACGGTATGTATGGGATCCGACACCTAGTCATGTGCCTTAAGTAGTACTCTTTATGGGAAACTGCCTCTTTGTGCTTCCATCGAGCCTTGGTAGCTTGCTATTGCTTCGGACACATTGATTGACCGGCATGTATCCTTCTTTGCTGATGTGTTTGTCCCTTCGGGGAAATGTCTTGTAGTGTAATGGAGTCCCTGTGGCCTGCTATGACGCGTCTACGTGCAGTGATGACATTCATGTCGCACGGCATAATGGAGTCCTTGTAGCTTGCTACGACTCGTGTACACACGCTTGAGGCCGACACCTGCATTGTTGGGTTACGTATGCCTGTTTCCGTACGGATGTGCCACTTGGGTTCTATGACTAGTCATGTCGGCCTGGGTTCTCTGTCGTTTGATTGCCAGCGAAATGTTCACATAAGTAAGCCAAAATACGCAAACGGTCCCAGCTAAGGTAAGGCTACAACCGTGGATCTTACCGTGCGAGAGGCTGCAAAGTGATGTGATATGTTACAGTATGGATTCATATGACTTAGGATCAGGGTCCCGACATCCGGCCGCCTCTGACGCCTCACACGGGCCCGAGCTGGCTCCCATCTCGGCTCCTTCATGGGCCCAGCCCATTCTAGCGTTCCTCTTGCGCGGCGAGCTCCCCATCCCCCCGACGAATCCAACATCGCGCCCCTGCCTACAACATCATCAACCACGAGCTAGTTCAACGTAGCACAACCGGCGTGTATCAGCGCTGCGTCGATCCCGAAAGAGGCCAAGATATCCTTCAAGATATCCACCAAGGAGAGTACAGACACCATGCCGCCTCAAGGACCCTGGCGGCCAAGGCATTCTGCCACAACTTCTACTGGCCGACTGCTCTCGAGGAGGCCACGTAGCTCGTCAACAAGTGTGAAGGGTGTCAATGCTTCAGCACATGGAGCCACTTGCCGGCTGCGATGCTCAAGACCATCCCTCTGTCGTGGCCCTTTGCCATCTGGGGGATCGACATGGTGGGACCGTTCAAGATCGCTCGAGGCGGCATGATGCATCTGCTGGTGGCCGTTAACAAGTTCACCACTTGGATTGAGGCCGCCCATCAAGAAACTGGATGGTCCCACAGCCGTCCGGTTCATCGAAGACATCATAGTCTGCTATGGTGTGCCACGTAGCATCATCACCGACAACGGCACCAACTTTGCATATGGGGCGGTAGCACACTTCTGCGCCAAGTAAGGCATCTGCCTCAACCTCGCCTCCGCCGCCCACGCGCAGTCGAACGGCCAGGCCGAAAGAGCGAATGGCCTCATCTTGGCCGGCATCAAGCCTCGACTCGTGGCACCTCTCGTCCGTTCAGCCGGCTGCTAGATCAAGGAGCTATCGGCCGTCTTGTGGAGACTCAGAACCACGCCCAACCGAGCAACTGGCTTCACGCCCTTCTTCCTCGTGTACGGGTCCGAGGCGATCATCCCCACGGACATCGAGTTCGACTCGCCTCGCGTCTCCCTGTACATGGAGATGGACTGCAAGGAGGCAAGAGAAGATGGCGTCGACCAGCTCGAAGAGGCCCACGACCTGGCACTGAGATGAACGACTATCTACCAGTAGAAGCTCCGGCACTACGACAGTAAGCGGATCCGGCCCTGTCCTAGCTACAGACCAACTCCTGGCTCTCCGGCTGGCGGGGCCGAAACCAAAGGGGACAAGGCTTTGAGCAGGCAGAACCAAAAGGGCAAAAAAGGTTAAGGCGGAGCCGGCTCGCATAAAACAACGTTTTAGCAACCAAAAGCTTCATAAAACTTAAAAGGCCCACGACCACGAGTTCATTACATCTATACCCCCAGTGGGTGGAATCGAGTTCTAACGAAATGCAGAAAGATAAAGGGCCCTAGGTAGCGGTGGCGTCGTCTTCTCCTCCGGTGCCCCTCGCGGCGGCTCACGTAGAGGCCCCGTCCTTGGCTCTGGCACGGTCAGCGTCGTCTCTTGTCTCCCGGTACCGAGTCGGCTCGGAGTCGGCGTAGTCGTCGGTGCTGGAGCTGGCGTCTTCACCGTCCGTTTCGGTGGTGCTACCCTCCGGGTCGTCCAATGCAAGTGCATACTAGTCCTCCGGAACCACCTCGCCGTCTGCCCCGCGTTCAGGGACGTACTCGTACCACACAGCAAAGGAACCGAGGTCGCTCGCCCTCACCGCCAGCACGTCTGCAACCGCCTCCAACTCCGCGTCGGTGCCAAGACGCTGGGCTGTGAGCAGCCCCAGATCCGGCTCGGGGTACCAGGACTTCGCAATGTGAAGCGCCATGCTCGCATTGGCGCACACGGCAGAAGACCTATAGGCATTCACCCGCGTGGTCCCAAACTCCAACCACCTCGACAGTCGGCTCATGGAGGTCGGTTCCACTGCACCCGGCCAGAGGGTGCGAACCAGCGCCTCGCTGGCCGGCTGGAGCTGCTTCAAGGCCCGAACCACCTCCGTCAGCCGCACCCTGGCGGCGAGCCCCACCTCGTCCAAGGTCCAGGGGGCAAGCTACCTAACGGCGACCCCCTGTGCCCATTGGTCCTCATGGTGGGGCTCCATGACCGCCTCTGCGACCTCCTGCGTACCAGGGAAAAGCCCTAAGAAGAGAAGAAGAGGCGGGATGAGCAAAGAAGAAAACCAAAAACACAAAAGCAAAGCTCAGAAAGAACGAGACGGCAAAGACTTACTGCGAAGTATCCGGTCCACCCTGTGCCCTTGCTCATGCAGCACCGCCTCCCTGGCCGAACACTCCTGGAGCCGGCTCTCATGCTCGTCCTGGGCCACCTGCGCCTCCTCGGCCGCCTTCGCCAGCGCGGCGTCCTTGGCCTCCAGCTCCTAACGGAGGACCTTATCCCGCTCCTCCACCTCCTGATGAAGAGCCGCCTCGCGGTCCACCAGCTCTTGGCGGTGGGCCGCCTTGCACTCGGTCATCTCCGCATGTGCCCGACTTGCCTCCTGGCGGAGTTCTTTGCACTTCGTGGTCAGGAGACTCCGCTGGTCGCCGAGCTCCACCACCTGGCGACGGAGGTTGACTGTGTCGGCGTTGGTGGCTGCCCAGGATAGAGAAGTTTCTCTTAGAAGACAAGAAAAGAAATGGGATTCGGCCCGCCTCTGCGGAAGCTGGCTCGAATCTCGGGGCCTACACCCCCACCCGAAAGTTGCAAGGATCTTACCTTGCAGGTCCGTGGATAGTGTGGTCAGCCGGCCCTTAGCTTTCCGGTACAGGCCCAGCAGGGTGTTGTACGCAGCCACCCGGAGGTCGTGCGCTACCTGAAAACTACAAAGACACAAAGATGCACTTAGACTCGACCCGCGTGCGCCCCAGCTAGCTCGAGTCTTGGGGGATACACCCAGTGGGTGCGCTGGCATTCCCCCACTGGAAAAAACAACAAGGCGAAAAGAAAATTTGAGAACTTACCGCAACAGCCTGCTCCAGGTTCACCAACCGGTTGTTGGCGGCCCGGGCATCCTACTTCGTTTAGCGCGGCAGGCAGCAAACACGTCAATAACAATAGTCATTTCCGCCCCAAGGGCGCTTGGCGCGCTGCCAATAGCCGGGATGCCGGCTGCAGCCAGTTTTACTGCGGCCTCCCTCCGACCGCGGGCCTGGTCGCCCGCTTTCCCGAGGTCACCACCGTGTCAGGGGCCCCACATGATGGGCCCGCGTTGGCCGTCCCTCCAGACGTCATGATCGCCCGCGATGGCGTTCCACCTCCAGTTGCGCCCCTCCGGTCCGCCTCCGGTGTCAGCACCTCCAGAGCCGACACCTCTGGAGCCTGATCCTCCAGATCCGGAACTTCGGCCTCAAGAGGCTCCTCCGCCCCCAGTGGCACGTCGTCTGCCCCCGACGAGGCCGCGTCGCGGCCCGCCTCCTCTCCTCCGCCCGCATTGGCTGCAGCGCGCGCATCTTCCGCGGCCTTCGCGGCCGCCTCCGCCCGCCATGCCGGATCGTGGTGGTCCTTGGACCTCCTCTCCCGACCGCGGGGGAACGGCTCCCATGATTGGCCGGCTACCTCCCCGCCGGCTCCTCCCGACGGCTACGCATTCTTAGACGCCTCCTCCCATGGGCGGCGCTCCTTGTCGCGTGACTCCTTCTTTGTTGCCTCGAGGTCGCGCCACGCTTCGTGCTCCCTCTCCTTGGCAGTGACCGTTGGCGCCGTCCCCACGGTCTCGCCAACCAGGGTCCTCCCTAGGGTGCGCACCTCCCTGAAAGGGCAGGATAAGAAAAGGGGGGAATCAAACAAACACGAGGATAGTTGTAAGAAAGCTTGACTTACCCGCTGATGACGGGGACCCGCTGGGACCCGCTGGGGCGACCTGCAGTTTCTTCCCGCCACCTCCACGGCTGCCGCCCAGCGGCTGCATGTTTGGGTGCCGGCCTAGTGCCGGCCGGCTATTTCCCTCTACGACCTACGACCATGTCGCCCCGACTGGGCTCGTGGTCGGTGCGGCGAAGACGCTTCCTTGGTGCCGTGGCGTCGCCCTCCAAGGCCTCGGGGTCCTCCGGAGCCTCTGCATCGCGTGTCTCCTCTGACTCAGCATCATCGTCGGTCCAATCCTGCGAATGCGACTAGGGAGGGAACTCACCCGCCAACTCGGTCACCTCCGTCCCCGTCTCTGCCTCGCTGGCTTCGGATGCGCCGGCTCGCTCCGTGTAAGCCGGCTCCTCGACCTCCTCAGAGTGCGAGTCCACCACATCGGCGGCCGGCTCCCCGTAGTTCTGTAGCTGCGTGAAAACCTAGAGGCGGGGGAAACTTCTCACCATCTAGCCAAGGGGAGGCGCCGTCTTGGGAGAAAAAGAGGAGGGGGAGACGACTAGTTACTTAACCGTGGTGCCGGTTGGCTCCAGCTCTACGGGGTCTTCCCCCATTGCCACCCCTCCTCACTCAGCTTCGCTGTCGCGATGACGTTCACCCTCCTTGCTGCCTGAATCAGTTGTAGCTCCTTGGTGGAGAGCCGGCTGGGGTCGTGCCGCCCTCCCATTTGGCAAATAAGGTGCGGCCGGCTCTGGAGCGGCTGCACCCGGCGCGCCACCATCGCGGCTAATAGGTCAGAGGCCTTTAGCCCCGCCATCCTGGTCATCACCAACAAGCGCTCACAGAGCCAGTCCGCTGTCTCGGGCGCCTGGGGTGGAGCTATCCGCCATTTCAGCATCACAACAGATGGCTAGCTGGTGAAGTTGGGGAGGTTGATGTAGTCCTCCTCTGGCTTCACATTCTTCACATAGAAGAACTCTTGCTGCCAATTCTTCATCGAGTCCCGCAACGGGAGCTTTAGGAAACCGCCTCCGTTGCGTATGTGTATTAGGGCGCCTCCGCGGGGGGTCGTGACCTTCTCGTTCATCGCCGGGTCCTTCACCGTCTTCCATTTGAGGTAGAATAGCTGAAACCAAAGGTCGAGCCTCAGCTCCACCCCCAAGAATCCCTCGCAATGTCGCCAGCTGCAGCACGGCGTTGGCGGCGAGGTGGTGCGGCTGCAGGCCGAATCGCGTCAAGAACCGCCGGAAGAAGGTACTCTTCGGCAGCCCATACCACAGAGGAAATGCTCGGCGAAGACGACCACCTCGCCCTCCTATGGGGCCAGGGAGTTCTTCGCTCCGGCGATGCGTGCCTTCAAGTGCTCCTCCGATGGAAGCTTGTGGCTGTGGCGGAGGTGCTCGATGAACTGCTCATCGACGTCGCTGCCTTCCAACGCGCCCTTGCTCGCCATTGACTCCTGATGAGGCTTGCAGTTGAGGCGGTGGGGGCGGATACGTGGTCGTGGTGACCCTCGACGGGCAGCTAGTGGCGGTGCGATGCGTGGGTTTTTGCGCTCTTTCTCTCTCTCTCTCAGAGCGGAGAGGAAAAGGGCGACGAAGACGAGGCGACAGGGGCGGGGGGAGCGAATGTGTCATTATATTCCCCTCCCCCCGCCATTAAAACCTTGCACGGTCGATCATGGGGAGCGGATTTGCTATGTGCGACCCCCACGATCCCCACCACATGTGGGAGGGGAGTTACTATGCTCGAGAACGCCAATCGACAACCTGAGCCCCAAAAGATCCATGCTCGCGGTCCGAGGCCGTGGCCATGGAGGGCCCCACCCCGTGGCTCGGTCTTGTCTGCCGCGTGGCCCGTCAGGCTATGGCCCGTCACGCCCCCCATGTGGCGCGGGTTCTCCACTCGTTGGAGAACCCGAGGTGGCGCACGAAGCGTCGGCAGGTTGCGGAGCGGGCCGTTCCGCGCCCGCGCCTTTCGGCTCTTGAATCACACCACGGAACGAGAATGCAGGACTCAAGCCGGCGAGGTCCGCCGTAGCTTGCCGGCAGGGACTATTGTCAGGGGATAACCCCGGGGTAGCCTCAAACAACCCTCTACACCAACCTTCTGAAACGACTGCAAGGCGAGCCGCCTCCCCCTGAAGTTCAGTTCCACACTGCCGGCTACGACGAGTCAGCCGGCTAAGAGTGGAGACTCCCGTCTCCCTAGCCGGTCACGCATTGGATGCCACGATCAGAGTACGCGAGGCAACAATGGCCCCATCCCATCGGAGGTCAGCATCCGCATGGCCGCAGTGGAGGCAATAGTGCCTTTGACTCTGGTCGACTGCGACCGAGTGACGGAATAGTGCCAGCACGCCCTCAACCACTCCATTACCTGCCCTGGCGTGGCTACAGTGCTGCCGATCGTACCGCTAACTACGGCCGGCTACCGCTAGACGATGCCCCGAAGGACGACCCATGCCACGAAGTGACCGGCATGGGGACCCACCAGCGGGGCCCTCCGACTCAGACGGGACCCGCAGCCGGCGGGTCCTACCAGCGACAAGACCCCTCAACCGGGGGGCCCCTGGCTGGCTAGAGAGGCTTCTAGCTGGGGCCCTCCCAAAGCCTTCTATTCATATTGTAATCCGAGGGGTGGCCTATTAAACCCCCCGGAGCCCCCCCATGCACGGGGCGATCGATCAACTCACCAGACCATACACATCACACTCACGTAAGGAGGCAACAAAGGCAGTCTAGATCCTTCTTCCTCTTCCATCCCTACAGCTCCAAGAGCACCATTATAACCTCACTAGTGTCTAAACAAGACCAAGCAGGACTAGGGGTGTTACCTCCCATGGAGGGCCCCGAACCTGGGTACATCGTGTGTCCACCACCGCTTGTGCCTAGTCCCGCTCCCGGAGCCCGCCGACGTCCTTTTGGCCCCCACCACTCTCGATAAGCCTACCCATGGCATCTGTCATGAGAATACGACGACGAAGACTCTACATTTTACTTTGTGAGAAATCTCTTTGAGTCCATAGGAAAGCCAATACTATTAAAAGGGGGTAAGATATTGTTGGTGAACAGGATGCTCCACGTGCACAAGTGATAGTCACGAAAAACACGCACAAACTCTTCCACAAAAATCTATCGAAGCCTATCATGAAAATCGGTGATACCAACAATTCCCACTCGGCCCCACCGATTTCCCACTCAGACAAAACCCTGCCAAACCCTAGGTCTTCGGTGCAACCGATTATGCTTTGGTGCCACCGAGCTCAGCTTGCCAACTTTCTGTTAGCTCGATTCCTAAAATAGGAATTTCCAAGATTTTGTATCGGCGTCACTGATTTGTGGAATCCGACCGTTGATCACCTTATTGGCACTGCCAAGATCTATGTATCGGTCTCACCGAGATTCAAAAGTTGCTATCTTTGGAGCAACTCGATACCATCGAGTTTTATACTTTGGTGTCACCGAGTAGGTCACTTTAGGTGTAAAAGTTGGATTTTTGGAGAGGCCTATATATACCCCTCCACTACCACTCACTCATAAGAGAAGCACTCAGAATAGATCAACACTTATCCCATCATATTTTCTGAGAGAGAGGCACCTAATCATGTGTTGAGATCAAGCCATTCCATTCCATCCATATGAATCTTGATCTCTAGCCTCCCCAAGTTGCATTCCACCCAATCAATCTCTTCCACAAAAGCCAAATCTATGAGAGAGTGATTGAGTGTTGAGGAGTCTATCATCTTGAAGCACAAGAGCAAGGAGTTCATCGGTATTATCGAACCTATTACCCTTTGGAGGGTGGTTCCTCCTAGATTGGTTAGGTGTCACTTGGGATACTCCTACTTCATGTTGTGGAGTAAACCAAGAAGTTTGTAAGGGAGAGGAGATCGCCTACTTCGTGAAGGTCTACCCCGAGTTAGGCAAGTCCTCCGTGGACGTAGGACATCATGGTATAGACAAGGTTGCTTCTACATGGAACCCACCATGGGTAGAGCCCTCTATGGATTCTCGCGACCGTTACCCTATCGAACCCATAGGAAAAATCTTTGTGGACATACCATAGCACCACCTATCAGAACCATAGGAAAAATCTTTGTTTGCCTCATGCGTTTGATCTCCCTATATCAACTCCTTACTTCCATGTGCAATGTCTTTACTTTCGTCTGCTATACATGATGACTTGCATGTGTAGGGTGTGCTAGACTTGATATAATTGCTAAAATGTGCCAACCATTAATTTTGGAGATTCTGTAGATTTTCATATTAGCTTCCTCACCCCCCTCTAGACATACACTTCTAGTGATCCCTCAATTGCTATCGGAGAAAGGTCTCCATAACCTTGGTTTAAACACCTTTGGAGGAAGATGGATGTGTCTAGTTTGGAGAGTTTGAGTTGTAGAGTGCCTATTCTTGATGGGGAGTACTAGAGTTAATGGAAATATGCTATGTTTGGTCTATTTGACAAATTCCATTTGAGAAAGTTATTGAAAATCCCTATGTGTTCCCCATCGATCCCTTACGCCCCACATACAAAGAGGAAATCGACATGATTGGTAACCTTAGAACTACCAATATTATCATTAGAGGTTTACCAAGATTTGTGCTTACTCAATTGAAGAATTTTGAATGTGCTGATACTTTGTGGAATGATTTGGAGAAACGATGTCCAAATTATCCATTAAGTAATCTTGATGAAATTCTTCATAAGACTATTGCTTTTCATGAAATGAAGTCTAGTGATCCAAACTTTGATAAATGCTTATTTGAGCTTTGTGATCTTATGCGTGCTAAAGAAGATGCCACTACCATTAGCAACATTGTTTTAGAAGCCATTCACATACATAAGCTTGAACATTGTCTTAGTTAAAATTCTAACGAATCTCTTGGTTTCTATGACGAGGAGATACTACCAAATGATGACAATGAAGAACATGGCTACTATGATGATGATGAGATGTTTGACATCGAATGTGCCAAGACGATTAAGTGCCTAAGTCTCATGGCAAACTTCAAGGATTACATGTCCGGTGGAAAATAGTGGATTCTCGACAGTGGATGCACTGATCATATGACTGGAGATAAAGACATGTTCCAAGAGATCACACCTAATAAAGGACCTCGGAGGTACGTGACCTTTGGAGACAACTCTAAGGGTAAGGTACTTGGTCTTGGTAAGGTGGCCATATCTCATGATAGCTCTATTGAAAATGCCATGCTTGTTGAACCCCTTGTCTACAATCTTGTTTCCATATGTAGACTAGCAGACTTCAGTTTCAACGTGATATTTAATTAGATTGCCAAGTGTTTCGTCATGACAATCATAACACTGTCTTTATAGGTATTTGTAGAGGTGATCTATACATTGTCAATTTCACTAAAAAGACCCAACCTCGTACTTGCCTCATTGCAAAATCTTGTAAAGGTTCGCTATGGCGTAGAAGGCTAGGATATGTAGGCATGCGCAATCTAGATAAGTTTATCAAGGGCAATCACATACTTGGTGTTAAAGATGTTATCTTTGACAAAGATAGGCTTTGAAGCGTTTGTCAAGATGGAAAGCAAGTAGGTGGAAGTCATCCGGTCAAGAACATCATGACTACTAGGAGACCACTCGAGTTACTTCATATGTATCTTTTCGGTCCCAATCTTACAAGAGCCTCCGTGGAAACTCTTATGGTCTAGTTATAGTTGATGATTTTTCTAGATTTACGTGGGTATTCTTTCTTGATGATAAATCGTAGGTACAAAATATCTTAAAGAACTTTTCTCGCAAAGCGCAAAATTAATTTCAAGTGAAGATCAAGAAGGTTCAAAGCGATAACGGATCGGAGTTCAAGAACACCCATGTGGATACCTTTCTTGACAAAGAAGGTATTTCACATGAGTTCTCGTCTATGTACACGCCTCAACAAAATGGAGTTGTTGAGAGAAAGAACCGAACCCTCATTGAGATGGCAAGAACGATGCTTGACGAATACAAGATGCCGAGACACTTTTGGGCAGAAGCCGTGGAAACAACATGTCATGCCACAAACCGACTCTATTTCACAAGCTTCTTGATAAAACGGCATACGAGCTACTCACCGGTAACAAACCCCAAGTTCTATACTTTCGGGTATTCGGCTCTAAGTGCTATATTCTTGGTAAGCATCGTCGTTCTAAATTTTCTCCCAAATCTCATGAAGCTTTCCTACTTGGTTACGGATCGAACTATCACACTTACCGTGTCTACAACAACTTCACTCGAAAAGTTTAAGCGATGGTAGATGTGAAGTTTGATGAATCTAATGGTTCTCAAGTTGAACAATTGCCAAATGATATAGGAGATAAGGATCCTTCGGAAGCTATCCAAGACTTGTCCATCGGCAAGATTCGTCCCAAGGAGGTGAAGGAAAGTACTTCATGAACCCAAGTGGAAGCTCCTACTTCGCATCAAGGCTATCGACAAAACGACATGGAAGCATCCACAAGTGGTACACGGCAAGATGAAGAGGAGTAGGAAGTACATCATGAAGATCCACCACAACCTCCTTCACCGCCAACTCAAGGAGATGACACCTTCGACAAAAACGAAGATGAAGGACATGATGAAGAAGAAGCTCCACCATCCAACAAGCATAATCTACCCCAAGTTCGAGCACAAGTGACAAAGAACCATCCACTAAACCAAATCTTCAGTGACATACAAACCGGGAGAATCACTCGCTCTAAAACTCGCTTAGCTATTTTTTGTGAGCATTATTTTTCATCTCTAGCATTGGACCCTTGAAGGTTGAACAAGCTCTTGAAGATCCGGTTTGGGTGAACGCTATGCATGAAGAGCTTCACAACTTCGAGAGGAACAAAGTGTCAACACTCATGGAGAAACCCAAGGACGAGCAAAACATCATTGGTAAAAAATGGGTCTTCGGAACAAGCAAGATGAAGATGGTCAAGTTGTATGCAATAGGGCGCGTCTCGTAGACCAAGGATATACGCAAGTCGAAGGTATGGACTACGGTCAGACCTATGCCCCTATTGCTAGACTTGAAGCTATTTGAACTCTTCTCGCTTATGCCAATCACCATGACATCACTCTTTACCAAATGGATAGCAAAAGTGCCTTTTTAAATGGAGAAATAGAGTATGAAGTCTATGTTAAGCAACCTCCCGGATTTGTGAATCTTAAGAAACCTGACCACATCTACAAACTTCGCAAAGCTTTATATGGTCTTAAGTAAGCTCCTCGTGCTTGGTATAAATGCTTAACGAAGGTTCTTATTGAAAAAGGTTTTGAAATTGGTAAAATTGATGAAACCTTATTCACAAAGAGAATTAATGGTGAACTATTTGTGTGCCAATTTTACGGGGATGATATTATCTTTGGATCTACCAACCCATAGTTTAGTGAGAAATTTGGAAGGTTGATGTCAGAGAAATCTGAGATTTCTATGATGTGTGAGTTGAAATTCTTCCTTGGTCTACAAATCAAGCAAACGAGAGAAGGTACATTTATCTCTCAAACCATGTACACCAAGGACTTGATCGAGAAGTTCAACATGCAAGAGTTCAAAGGTATGAAAACTCCCATGCCTACTAGTGGACATGTTTATCCACTAAGGAGGACGAATCGGTTGATTAAAAGGTTTATCGAGCAATGATTGGTTCATTGTTATATCTATGTGCCTCCCGTCCTGATATTATGATTAGTGTGTGCATGTGTGCCCGATATCAAGCTGCACCTAAAGAGTGTCATCTTTTGGCCATGAAACGTATTGTGAGATACTTGATACATACACCAAACTTTGGCATTTGGTATCCCAAGGGATCTTCCTTTAATGTTGTTGGCTACTCCGATTCGGACTATGCCGGTGACAAGGTTGATAGAAAATCCACCTCGGGTACATCTCAATTTCTTGGTAGGTCTCTGTTGTCTTGGTCCTCCAAGAAACAAAACTCGGTATCTCTATCTACCGCCGAAGGTGAGTATATTGTCGCCGGATCGTGTTGTGCGCAATTGCTATGGATGACACAAACGCTTAAGGATTATGGAATCCATGTGAAAAATGTTCCATTACTTTGTGACAATGAAAGTGCTATTAATATTGGTCATAATCCCGTCAACATTCTCGAACTAAGCATATTCAAGTTCAACATCATTTCATTCATGATCATGTTCCCAAAGGAGACATTAATCTTAGGTTTTTTTTACATATGTGCCCCTAGTTCCTTAGCTCTACTCAGTCATCCCCGCCCTCTTAACTTTTGCTCAATTTCCCCCACTCCCTTGCCAGAAACCCTTAGAACTAGTCACAACGGACGTCGCTGTCGGGTCAAAGGCTTGACCGTTAACTCTAACGAGTGGGGCCATGCTGGACTGTGTCGTCCGTTGGACCTGACAAGTGGGGCCGCATTGGGTGGTGTCGCTGTTTGACCGTTAGGCCTTGGTTTTGTTGGGCTGTCCCTTGCATTAAATGTCTGTGCGCGCCGCCAGGACAGAAGCCTGCTATGCATGCACCCAGCAAAGCCTTCCTGCATGCGTCGATCGAGCCTGCAAGCGCCAATGCCATGATGCCACGATGCACCGACCGAGCATGCATGTGTCGATGCGTCTGCCACGATGCATTGACCGAGCAGCTTTCTTGCACGCCAACTGCCACGGATGCAGCGGCGGTCGCTGCCGCCGGTTCCTGTCTTCTAGCTAGGTGGCTACATATTTGTGGCTTGTGTAAAAAAAGAGAAGTGTTCGTTGTGGCTGCATGCACTAGGTGGTTACTAACAAGGGAACCCTGTTAAGAAAGCGAGCTCTCTAAGAAGACAATCAACAAATATGTAGTCCCAATATGTAGATAGGGCCAACAAGCCCATAACACAATCACATAGTTCAAACTAGGAAGAACTTAATAATTGAATAGATAGAAATCTTAATAATAGAACTTAAGAAAAGGGCCAACAAGCCCATAACAACTCCAGCATAGTTCAATTACAACTTAACATAACATAGACTAAAAAAAGATAGAAGGTTTAGAACCCTAGCCGTCGCCTTCTCCACCTCGCTCCTCCTCGGGGCGCCCTTTTCACTGCTCCTCCGGGGCGTTGTCAATTGGGTACGGAAGAGTGTGCATGCGCGTCGTAGTGGGGAAGATGTTGGTGTAATCCGTGATCCTGTTGTGGGTGGTGAAAGAGATGAACTCGCAGCCACACCAAAACACCCGGCCGAGGAGGTAGAAGGCATCGATTGTGTTGGTGAAGTGGGCAAGGACAGCAACCACCATCGCGTTTTGGATGACCTCCTCGATGCGGAACATCGTTGGAGATCCCCGCGGGAGGTGTCTGTAGCTGGCCCCGAGGAAGAACTCGGTGAAGTTCCTTGCGGTCCTCCACCTTGATATGTCCCACACACATAGTGTGCGCTCAATGCACACGCCCCTAGGGTAGAGCCTCTCGGGCACGGTGGGTGGGAAGCGGTAGGTTGGTCAGGTGTACTGCATGGCTAAGGGATGTGCAGAAGAAGGAGAAGGGGGCAAAGAGCAAGAAGGGCAGATGGCAGAGCATTGGAGATGGATGAGGGATGGCAGAGGCAGAGGCTAGCTTAAATATAGCTGTAATGCTATGTGTTATTTGGCCGGGGCAATAACGGGGTCAAATGTGAGGTAGCCCGTTTTCAAACTCACCGCAGCATCGGGAGTGTACACGTGTGGGAAACGGTAGTTTCAAAACAAGAAGAAAAAGAAGCTAATTGCATGCGTGGAATCCATGGTCATATATATTATGTGAACAAATACGTCAAAAAATCCCAAAAAATATACTATATGAACAAAAGAGACAATTTTTGAATAGTTTGTGGCCATTTTGCATGATAAAAATAAATTTGGCCCTTATAAATTTGGTCATTGTGCATTTGTATAGAACAAAGAGAACTAAATTTTCTACGCAATGTCAATTGTTGTGTAATGTCAAACGATGCAACCCAGAAACAGAGCCGGCACGTTCACAAAAAACAGAGCAAATGATGCAAAAAATGACGCAATTCGACGGCCCAACCAGAGCTTGGTTTCCTTTTGGGCCCAATAATAATTCGACGGACAAGATCCATTTTTTTGCGGAGTCAGTGGTGGGCGAGCAGCCGAGCACAACCAATAGGATCGCCTCTCGCGGATTACCCTACGATCCAACAATGCAGAGCCGTCCTTGTGATCCAACGGCGCGGAGCCTGCACGCAGCCTGCCCACTGAATTCCTTCTAGAAGACCACATATGAGGGCTGTCGCTTGGCGCGAGGGTATGATCGGACGGCTGACGTTCGGAGCTAGGGTTAGGCGAAACCCCGCGAGGCTTAGAGGGGTTTTGAGCTGGTCAACGGGGTTTCGAAGGCTTTGACTGAGCATAACTAATTTAACAAAATCGAAAAATATGAAACCTTTGTTGTTCGTCGTTTTATAAGACACACTAACGAGGAAAAATAGTAAACTTGGTATATGGTCATTTTCTTGAAAAAACCCTAGCTGGCACGATCGAGGTCAAACGAGCATCATTAATTTAAAAAAATCAAAAAATATAAAATCTGCGCACAGTGTTGTCTTATGTGACATGTTACCAAGAAAAAAATCTTAAACTTGGTCTATGGTCATTTTCATGAGAAACCTTCACACATATGAGCTATCACGTACAAGATTTCATAGAGTTCAAGGAGAGGAGGTAGAGTTACCTACAGGGTCTGAAAAATTAAAAAAATTAAAAGAATCACCGAAGCTTTATTTCAAAGTGAACAAGAAGGATCTGAACTTAGTTTTCCATTTTCATATTTTAAACGTGTTTTAATAGTTTTTATATTAAAGCATATTTTTTCAAAAGAAAATGTAAAAATATGAAGATTATTCAAAATATAGTGAGACTTCAAATCTACACTATATAGATCGAATAGGTGTTAATAAAAAACATTTGGATCATTTAGAGTAGTTCCAAAAAAACTTGATTACAAATGGGTTGTTTACCCTTCAAATTCAAATTTCTTTGACCTTCTCTAAATCTCCTCAAATGTTGCACACATGATCTCCTACACAAACATAGATAGTTTGCCAAGGTTTTTTTGCATTTTCTTGAATTTATATTGTCCTGTCGAATGTCAGTTCAAAGCATCAGATAATGAGACAGGCTGGTGGGAAAAAGCATGCATTTGATTATAAAACATGAGACAAATAATTTTTGTACTCCTTTATTACAAAAATCATTACATCTTCATTCAAATGTTGCTTTTTGATCTGTTATTGGAATATTTGATAAATGATGGACTATTTGCTCTTTTTTCTTATTCTTTGCAGCATGTCTGATTAGTGAAGCAACACTAAAACAACATGTGCGATCATTGCAGCACCTAAACTTTTAAAATAAACACTGAAACAAATCATAGCAGACAAATTTAAAAACACGCAAATAAGCAATATAGATAGCCACATGCATATATAGAAGACCACATAGTACCATACCATCCATAGAACACATCCAGACCATATAGTACCATACCATACCATGCTTTATTAGTTGGGAATGGGAGACAGGACTTTCGCGAGGGCAGCATGCTGGCCCCTGATCTTGTAGTCCTCGCCGTGGATGGCTACATCTTCTGCATGAGCTACAAGGTGAACGAAGCGGCCAGACTTTGGCTTTGCCTTGGTGGTGCAGTAGGGGCAGCGCCAAATTTTGGTCCTACTCTTGTAGTAGTAATCATCTCCCTTGGCCCTAATCTTCTCCTCTTCCTTCGCGTTGAAGGATGCAAAGTTGCCCTCGTACACATCCACATCTTCTCCATAGATGTATTACACACGCGAATGAATTTATATATACACATTATAGTTTGATATACACCATGCCAAAGGAACTAGGGAAAATGAACAATCTAAATTCAAGCAGGCTTACCTCAAACTCTTCGTCGATCCAATACCCTGGATCGTACGGGTCCTCGAAGTCAGTAAGGTCCAGTTTCCTTTTTTTCCCCAACCATCATCCTCTTGAATATACAATTACATCCCATTGAAAATTTAGATATACATTTTACATTGATCATAGGGCTAATATGCTATGATCCTATTTGCATCTTCCGTTGTCATGCACACACATTGAACAACAAAGCTAATATAAGTACATATTGTGGACAAATTTATATACTAATGAATCAAATAACTTCTTAATCAATGGATTCCATTTGGGCATATGACTTTCAAAACCCCAATCTGAGTAGCATTCAAAAACAAATCTAATAGAGACCCAATCTAATAAGCATACATGTTTGTAGCATTAAAAACCCCAATCTGTGAGCATTAAAAACAAAATCTAATAAACATACATCTGTGTAGAATTGAAGCACAGAGATCCCTATCTCTCATACAGATCTATCTAGCATTTTTGCACAGAATTTATCCAACAAACCCTAGTACAAAACCCCCCCATCCCCCAATACAGAAAACCCCGACCCATCTGTCAAACCAACTACTCTAACCATCTGAACTGTTGTATGAATCACAATCTAACCAATGCAACTAACTCTACAAGATAATATCCTAAAGCAAGTGCAAATACCTCCTGCTCCTCGCCAGGCTGCGCATCGGGGGTATCGGGATGGACTGTGCCGCTCGACACCGTCACCTTCTGCAGCACTGAGGCGGAGCTCGCCACCTCCTTATCCACATCCGCAGCGGTTGCGAGTTTCCCTGCACCGCCATGGATGTCGCCGCCACCCTTCACTTCATTCACAGTCACCGCGCCCTGCAGATCCACTACATCTCCTACCATTGCGCCCGCATCGCCATGAGCTTCCGCCATCGGATAGATGGAGGCGGTGAAGGTGAGGAAGAGGATGCGGTGGGGAGAGCGATACGGTGCGGTGGAGGCAGTGGAGGAGAGCAAGACAACGTTGGTGGGGGAGAGGAAGACGATGCGGCAGGGAGGGGATTTGGGGGGAAATGGTAGGGGAGATGGAGGTGGTTGCCCCTCTTTATACGATGTGACGTTTCGGGCAATGTCCCATGGACATGTGCTACCCCACGACCCTGGTCAGTTGCATACGCCCACGTATACGAATACCATTGTACGGTCAGCATACGAAACCACTATACGGGTAAACGGTCAAAGGTGGACTCGTCCCTACACGGCCCCACTCGTTAGAGTTAACGGTCAAAGGCATTGACCCGACGGCAATGTCCGTTGTAACCTGTTCTGAGGGTTTCAGGCAAGGGAGTGGGGAAAAGTGAGCAAAAGTTAAGATCGTTGAACTAATGTTTCCACTAAGTATGTTTTAGGAAAAGTTCAATGATGGGTTGGCATAAGATTGTGGAATACCCTAAGATGTAAGGAAATAGATTGGCAAAGCCTCAAGCAAAGGACTCTACATTTTACATTTGTGAAAAATCACCTTGAGTCCATAGGAAAGCCAATACAATTAAAAGGGGGTAAGGTTTTGTTGGTGAACAAAATGCTCATATGTGCACAAGTGATAGTCACCACATACACCCACAAGATCTTCCACAAAAGTATGTCCAAAACCAAATATTCAAAATCAGTGCAACCAACACTTTCCACTCGGTGCCACCGATTCCAGAACCTAGACAGACTCAGACAAACCCTAGCCACTTTGGTGCAACCAATTCTGCTTTAGTGCCACCAAGTTTAGGTTGCCAACTTTCTATTACGCAAATTCACAGTATCAGTCCCACTGAGATTGTTGGATTGGCGTCACAGAGAATGGGCAATCTGACGTTGGTCACCTTATTGGTGCAACCGAGTTTCCTATATCAGTCTCACTGAGATTCAAAAGTTGCCACCTTTTGGTCACTTCGGTACCACCGAGATTAGCACATCGGTGTCACCGAGTTGGTCATTTTGTGTGTAACGGTTGGATTTTTGTAGATTCCTATATATACCCCTCCACCACCACTCACTCGCAAGAGAAGCATTCAGAAAAGTTCCCCACTCATACCTACTGATTTTCTGAGAGAGAGCCCCCCACTCATGTGTTGAGATGATGCCATTCCATTCCTACCATATGAATCTTGATCTCTAGCCTCCCCAAGTTGCTTTCCACCGAATCAATCTCTTCCACCAAGCCAAATATGTGAGAGAGTGATTGTGTGTTGAGGAGTCTATCATCTTGAAGAACAAGAGCAAGGAGCTCATCGACACAATCGAGCCTTTTACCTTTTGGAGGGTGGTGCCTCCTAGATTGGTTAGGTGTCTCTTGGGAGCCTCCTACTTCGTGTTGTGGAGTGAACCGAGAAGTTTGTAAGGGCAAGGAGATCGCCTACTTCATGAAGATCTACCCCGAGTTAGGCTAGTCCTGCATGGACGTAGGCCATCATGGTATAGCCAAGGTTGCTTCTTAGTGGAACCCTCCGTGGGTAGAGCCCTTCGTGGACTCTCGCAACCGTTACCCTCCGTGGGTTGAAGACTCCATAAATGTGGATGTACGATAGAGCCACCTATCGGAACCACGGGGAAAATCATTGTGTCAGAAATTGCGTTTGATCTTTCTACCCTTCCTTTAATTAGATGCTTGTCTTTACTTTCCATTGCTACACTCGTGGACATGCATGTGTAGGGTGTACTTGACATACTATGAATGCTAAAATCTGCTAAGACATAAAATTGGGAAAAAGTAGATTTTATTTGGTCAAGTAGTCTAATCACCCCCCCCTCTAGACCTACTTTCGATCCTACAAGTGGTATCGGAGCGTTGGTCTCCGTTGCATTGGTCTCACAACCTAGGAGAGTATGACGTCTAGTGAGGGAAATTATCACCGTAGAGGTCCGTACTTTGATGGCACAAATTTTGCTAGTTGGAAGCACAAAATGAAAAAGCATTTGCTTGGTCATAACCCCATCGTTTGGGCTGTTGTTCGTGTTGGTATGCAAGGTGAATTCTTTGCGGAAGGAAGGGAACCGGATTGTGAAGCGACACCAGATGAATTGAAGATGTTGCAACTCAATGCTCAAGCATGGGACATTCTTTTCAACTGCCTATGCCCCGAAGAATTCAACAAAATCAGCCGTCTTGAGAATGCAAAAGAGATTCTGGATGCTTTCATTGATATGCATGAAGGCACAAAATCTGTGAGAGAATCCAAGTTGGATGTTCTTCAAAGTTAACTTGACAAGTTCAAGATGAAGGATGGTGAAGGAGTCACTGAGATGTACTCTAGGCTACCTCTCATCACCAATGAGATTGTCAGCTTAGGAAGCAAAGAAATGACTAACAAATTCATCATCAAGAAGATACTTCAAGCTTTGGATGATCGATATGACACCATTTGCACATTGATCCAAATGATGCCCAACTACAAAGATCTCAATCCAACGGAAGTGATTGGAAGAATTGTTGCTCATGAGATGACACTCAAGAACAAGGAAGAGATTCACCACAAGTCTAGCGGGGCTTACAAAGTCACAAGTGATGCTCCCGCTACCTCAAGCGACAACCTTGTCACAAATTAAGAGATAAGCCTCGTGGTCAAGAAATTCAACAAGTTCTACAAGAATAGAAGCAAAGTTTGAGGCTCCAACTCAAGATATGAAGATAAGCGTTCATCAAGTCATGACCGAAACTGCTACAATTGTGGGAAGCCTGGACACTACTCCAATGAGTGCACGGCTCCCTACAAAAGGGAAGAAGAGTCACCAAGAAGACGAAGCTCAAGAGACGAGTCACCTCGAAGAGAGAGGAGTAGAGATGATCGTTATGAACGAAGACCCTCAAGGAGAAGTAGGGACTCAGAGAAGAATGACAAGTACACCAAGAGCTACTTAAGAAGGAAACATCAAGCTCAGATTGGTGAATGGGTTTCTAGCTCTGAATCCGACAACCACTCCGAGAGAAGCTATCACTCCAACTCTGACTATAGTCAAGATGAAGGTGTTGCCCGACTTGCACTAGTGACGACCGAATCCTATGACATTTGATTCACCAAATGAAGGGAGTGGACGTTCTTCATGGCTAAAGGCCCCAACGTATCACACCCCGAGTATCTTGATTTCAGTAGTGATGAAGATGACTTGTTAATTGAAGATGACTTGCTATTTGACAAATCTAGTAATGTTAGTCAAGATGAAGTTGCTAGTAATCATTCCACTCTAGATAAGTCGTGCGATGATGATAAGTTGGAAATAGAACAACTAACTCAAGAACTAAAAACTCTTAAGTTAGCTCACGAGTCAACTCTAGAAGATCATAGAGAGCTTGTAAGGACACATGAGAAGCTATGCTTCGAGAAGCTCAACTTAGAGCAAGAGCATGAGTTCCTTAAAGCTATCAATGACGATCTTCAAAACAAGACTTCCTCTTATGTAGCCAAGCGATTTCTCTTATCTACATTCATGCCTCAAGTTAATTCCAAGCAAGCTAGTAACAAAGCAAAGAAAGGTACTTCAACTAGTAGCAATAAAAATAATAAATCCTATGATATTGCGTCTAGTAGATCTCTTCATCCCACTAACTCTTCTCTTAGCCAAGTTACACTTGATCAAGATAATGAACTCTTGAAAGGGATTATAGAGAAATGTATCTACGAGAGTCTTGAAGGGTGCAAACAATTTGAGGAGATTGTACGCAAACACGGAGGATACCGGAAGAATCATGGTGTTGGCTACTTCAACGCTAATGGAGTTGAATGGGAAGAAGGTCAATATCCAGACCCCAAGTTTGTTCCTCAAAAGGAGAAGAATGAAAATACTCTCCCCAAGGGAACAAAAGTTCAAGATGACCTTCCACCACAAGACCCCAAGATCAAGGACAATAACAAGCTTCAAGAGGACATTGACTCATATGAAGATGAATCCCAAGCTTTGGTGAAGTGGGTTCGCAAGGTTACTACAAGCTCAACTTCTACAAGTGCTATTTCAACACCGAGGATCCCCATCAACTTGATGTGGGTCCCCAAGAAGAAGAACTAGAGAAGTTCTTGAGGGGTGACTCCGGCAATGAAATCCACTCATATTCATTATTGGCAAGAACTAGTTGCAATCAACATCAACATCATGCAATAGTTCAAGGAGTCACACATTCCCTCAAAGGTAAGAAAGGGACAAGGTAATCAACAAATCAATGGACATCATCACATATGCTTTGCACTCCATGTCCATTGATATCCTTGTATTTGTATCTTGTGTGTTGGGACTAACCCATGTAGGTGAGAAGAGTAATGAAACAACAAGGATGCTCCCAACTCTTGGTGATCTTCATCAACTTTGAGCATCCACCACTACTTCACCTACATGAAGGTTTCATTGAAAAAACCCAAGGTTAGTTTATACCTCCTATCGGGGGATGTCACATCAAGGGGGGGCTTTACTCTAAGTCTTGAGTCAAAGCATCTCATAGTATGTGACAACATTAAATGCTTTATGTAAAAGTGGTAACCCCACTTGTGCTTAAACGATGAGTATGACCTATGATCAAGTATTCTTACTTGGATCCTAAGTCAATATACTCATATATAGATGACTCAGTAATTGCCAAAGTGCTTGTTAGATGCTATTGTGTTTGTGCATGTTTGCCATGATTTCATTCGACGTCTTATTGTGTGAGCATGTTGGTATGCATTTATTTACTCATTCGAGGATATCCAATTGTTGCTATTTGGCTTTTGATTTTTCTTTTGCCAATTGGATATAACAGAATGCCTAGGACCACTCCTTTAGATACCTATGCTTTCTTACCTCATATTCTATTCATGCTGCATCACAAAATTTGAACATGTACTTTTTGATCTCTCCGTGTGAGGAGCACTCGGAGTTCCGTATCGTCAAGGACTAACCATTGAAACATCCCAAGTGCATCTCGGTGGAACAAACTCTAAATTCTCGATCTCACCAAATGCCAAGGGTTGATCTGGTTTTTCAATCTCGGTACTTCCAATTTCATATTCTCGGTTACACCGAGTTTCCTTGTCAGCTGATAGTTGTGAAACTCGGTGCACCAAAAATATCAAATTGGTGTCATCGACAGCGATGCGTAAATAATCGGTGGACCCGGTGTTTTGAAATCCATTCTTCAAACATCGCGCCTCCACAACCCTAGTTGTCGTTCCGAAGGCCCCTGGTCATCGCCTTGCTTCCCCTAGCGCCTCCGCCGCTGGGAATCACCGTATTTGACATTTTCTTCTTCAACGTCGTTGCGGTAACGGATCCATCGCCAAAATAGGGTATGGATTCGGACCCCTCTCGCACTCCCTTTCCAATTCATGCACATTAGGGACTTTTCCTAGTCTTGCCATAGTTTGAGATCTTTCCATAGGATAGAGAATGATCGATTTTCTAGGGTTACCTTCCGCCCGATGAAAATTGGTGGAACCGAAGTGAGTAAATCGGTGTCACCGATTTGTATGTCTGTGTTGCTGAGAACTTTCTCGGTGAGATCGAGTACACCTTTCGGTCTAACCAAAAGGGGTGCCAAGTCTCGGTAGCTCCGATATTACTTCTTCGTTTGTACCGATTTTCATGTGACAAAATGTAAATTTTGAGAATCTTTTGTTCAAACTTTCAAAAATTTCTGCATTTTGTGATGACTTATCCTATTCCACTCTTCTATACTCTATTCACAGGGTGAGACATGTCAGGCTTAGAAGATAGTCAGAATTTGCTGGAGCAGAACGTTGAGATGAGTTCAGGCACTAGTCCTAAGTCCAGTTCTTCCACAGATCTAGGCACTCCCAGTTCTCATGGGTTGCCTAAAGCTGCCACTAGGACAAGGAAGAGACTCAACTCAAAAGAAGAAGATTCTGATTTTGTCCTAGAGGATGTTCTTGCTAAGAAGCAAGAGAAGGCTGCAAGGAAGTCTGCCAATGAGGCCACCGCATCTAGGAGGGTAGTCAGCAAAATTTATGCACCTACAGAGACCTACAAAGCACATGAGAGTGCTAGGGCAACCATATATGTTGAGCCACCGAGGAAAGCTTTGCCTAAGAAGGCAGGAGAGAAGAAGACAGCTAGGAAGAGGATCATCTGTGTGATGGGCAGGCCTACCTCTATGTATGAGGATCCAGAGGAGGCTGCTAGTGTTGGTGTTCAAGAGGAGGAAGAGGAGGAACCTGCTGCTCAGGCCCCTCCTAAGAAGAAGGCAAAGAAACTTATGGTTGATGATATGCCTAAGTATGGACCCTCCAAGAGCACCAAGGTTGCTTCCAAGAAAGCTGTTGCACAGAAGTCCAAGAGGACTACCAGAGATATACCTGCTTCTGAGAAGAACAAGAAGTCCACTCTCAGAGAAGCAGATGATGATGAAGATTATATGTCTGTTTTGATGAAGCTTAGACCTCATCTTCCTGTACATGATGCCAACCATCCTAGAGCTGAATATATGAAGAAAATGAAGGATTTGGGTCTGAGGGCATGGAGAGCCATTGATCCATATGCCCAGAGAAGAAAGACTATTGTGGATTACAGGTTTTACACCAAGGAGTAGCAAGACTTCTATGAGACAGTTTTGCTTGACAAGAGCCCTGCAGTCAGTGAGATGAGATATGTGGACTGGAAGTACATCAAGGATAATGAGGATTACTTTCCATGTGTCCAAGACAACTTCCACTGCATTGGACTTGACAAGTTTGTTAGGAAATAGTTCACTGCCTGGAATGATGAGATGATCATGCAGTTCTACTCCGCTGCCCATTTTTATGGAGATGGCAGGATTGTTTGGATGATTGAAGGAGCAAGATATGAATCTACTGTTGATGAGTGGTCTACCATCTTAGGAGTCCCAGAGGTACATGAAGGAGATTTGGATGTCTACTCAGAATCCAAGGATAGCCAGAATGCTATGAAGGATATGTGTAATCCTATCCCTGCTACTAATGTGCAATCTCACAAGTTGGGATCTATTTACTCCTCCAGCCAGGCCTCCGTACCATGAACACCATCCCGAGGCATACTTTGATGCCCAAGTCTGGAGATGAGAATACTATTCGTGGATACTCCATCAACATGCTCATCCATCTTGATTGTCACACCAGGATTCGAGTGATGGATTTGATAGTAAAGACTGTGAAGAGGGTTGTTGGTGATCAGAAGCGCTCATGCCGCTATGCACCCTATATTCAGATGCCTATCAATTCTAAGCTTGAGAAGCACATATTTGCTCTGGATAGACCCCACTTGCTACTTTAGCCAGATCTCGAGGACAGTGTTGTGGTGATGGACCCACACCATCCCACATCAGCTGCAGCTCAGGCACAAGTAGAGGCACATGCAGAAGCAACTCGAGCCACTAGTGCTCAGGTCCCTAGATCCAGGAACGAGAAGATGGATCTCTTGATCACCACTGTCATGGATATGAAGAAGGACATCAAAACCATCATGGACACTCAAGAGAGCCTTGTGAACATCTTTGAGGATAGAGTGAAAACTCTTAATGACAAGGTTGATGGGCTGACTAAGACAGTCAATGAGCTTAAGAAGGAGGTTGATGAAGCCCCAATACTTCGCACCTCTTTAGAGTCTGGGTCTTCTGATGATGAGGAGGATAGTGCACCTGTCAGGACTACTGCCCACTACACTACTAAGGCCAGGACACCTACAGTGCCAGCTCTAGAGATGAGGCCTTCATCTTCTCCTCCAGCCACAGTGACATCAGCTCCATCAGCTCCAGTGCCTCCAGTATCTACTCCAACTTCATCCAGGACATCAACCAAAGTCTACGCCGATGAAGGTCTCTTGAATCCGACATTGACTACTAGAGGAGATCAGCCGCAGAAGAATGATTAGCTATATCGCTTCGAGCTTTTTGGTAACTTGTTGCCAAAGGGGTTGAAGTCATATATAGATCTTACGCTTAGAGTGAGAGAGCGTATGTTTTTATTGCTGTTTTTCAAAACATCTTGTTCTTGGGTTTGATGTGAGATACTTTTGTTTCTTTTTGATCATACGCTTTAATGTGTGTTGCTACTATTTCCTATCTTTTGATGATTATGTGATGATCATTCACTTCGCTTGATGTGTTGTGCTATGTTGTTAACTCTTATTACTCTCGCACACCTCCAAGTTGTATGTGACATGGAGGAAGTGCCCCATGTACCTAATTGATTGTGCATTTGCTTTCAAACGCAAATTTAAAATAAGGCACAAATTTAGCGGGAGCTATTGCTTATCACATACTTCTTAAAGTGACGATTATATTCATTAATTATATCACATGTCGAAGCTTTGGTCTATATGTTGTCATCAATTACCAAAAAGGGGGAGATTGAAAACACATTTGATCCCTTAGTGGTTTTGGTAATTAATAACAACATATATGTCATTGAACTAAAGTTCCCACTAAGTATGTTTCAGGAAAAGTTCAATAATGGGTTGGCATAAGATTGTGGAATACCCCAAGATGCAAGGAAATAGATTGTCAAAGCCTCAAGCAAAGGACTCTACATTTTACATTTACGAGAAATCACCTTGAGTCCATAGGAAAGCCAATACTATTAGAAGGGGGTAAGGTTTTGTTAGTGAACAAAATGCTCATACATGCATAAGTGATAGTCACCACATAAACCCACAAGCTCTTCCACAAAAGTCTGTCCAAAGCCAAATATTCAAAATCGGTGCAACCAACACTTTCCACTCGGTGCCACCGATTCCGGAACCTAGACAGACTCGTCCAAACCCTAGCCACTTCAGTGCAACCAATTTTGCTTCCGTGCCACCGATTTTAGGTTGCCAACTTTCTATTACGCAAATTCAAAATATCGGTCCCACCGAGATTGTTGGATCGGCATCACCGAGATTGCGCAGTCTGATTGTTGGTCACCTTATCGGTCTAACCGAGTTTCCTATATCGGTCTCATCGAGATTCAAAAGTTGCCACCTTTTGGTCACTTCGGTACCACCGAGATTAACACATCAGTGTCATCGAGTTGGTCATTTTGTCTATAACGGTTGGATTTTTGGAGATGCCTATATATACCCCTCTACCACCACTCACTCGCAAGAGAAGCACTCAGAACAGTTCCCCACTCATACCTACTGATTTTCTGAGAGAGCGCCACCTACTCATGTGTTGATATCATGCCATTCCATTCATACCATATGAATCTTGATCTCTAGCCTCCCCAAGTTTCTTTCCACCCAATCAATCACTTCCACCAAGCCAAATTTGTGTGAGAGTGATTATGTGTTGAGGAGTCTATCATCTTGAAGTACAAGAGCAAGGAGTTCATCGACACAATCGATCCTTTTACCTTTTGGAGGGATGGTGCCTCCTAGATTGATTAGGTGTCGCTTGGGAGCCTCCTACTTCGTGTTGTGGACTGAACCAAGAAGTTTGTAAGGGCAATTAGATCGCCTAGTTCGTGAAGATCTACCCCGAGTTAGGCTAGTCCTCCGTGGACATAGGCCATCATGGTATAGTCAAGGTTGCTTCTTCGTGGAACCCTTCGTGGGTGGAGCCCTCCATGGACTCTGGCGACCGTTACCCTCCGTGGGTTGAAGACTCCATAAACGTGGATGTACGATAGCGCCACCTATCGGAACCACGGGAAAAATCATCGTGTCACCAATTGTGTTTGATCTTCCTACCCTTCCTTTACTTACATGTTTGTCTTGAATTTCCGCTGCTATACTCGTATACATGCATGTGTAGGGTGTAATTGACATACTATGAATGCTAACATCTGGCAAGACATAAAATTGGGAAAAAGTAGATTTTATTTGTTCAAGTAGTCTAATCACCCCCCCCCCTCTAGCACTACTTCCAATCCTACAACTTGGAAGAACAACACTCCTCAAGATTGCCATCAACTCATATCTTAAGCAATCTTGTCATGACCAAGTATCCACACCTCTCTTTGGTGATGAAGGAAGAAGACAACAAAACATATCCTTGACATGAATTTGGATTTCTCAATTGGAATCAACTCAAAATTGATATCAAGTCATTTGAATATATCATGTTCTTCCTTGCGTGACTAACCTATGTAGGCGATATGTGAACCAAAACAAAAAGGCTTGCTACCAACTCAAGATGAACTCCATCAACCTCGAGCATCCTCATCAAGTTCACCTACAAGCCACGTCATCAACATCACTCAAAGGTATGTACTCATATCCTTGATATATCTTTACTCCAAGTCATGAGATAAAGCAACCCAAGTGATATGAAGACATCATATCGCTTAAAGAAAAATGGTAACCCCATTTCGAGCTTAACAATGAGTCTGACCTATGGTCAAGTATTGTTGGTTGACTCCTTAAGTCAATATACTATAACATATGTGACCTAGTCATCGCCCATCATCTAGTATTAAGGATTGAATGGGGAACTCTTCTTGTGTTGCTCTTTGAAATCCTCATTCAACTCTAACCTAGATGAAAATTCATTGCAAATCTTTCTGAAAATTCATTGCAAATCTTTGTGACTCTTTTGAGACTTTCTGAACTGCATTTGACAAAATAGCCAAAAAGCATTTTGAAAAGTTTCTTTTTTCCATCTCGGAGTCTCCAATCTCAAGACTCAGTGTCACCGATATTGCAGTTGTTGGGGATATAACTCCATGGTATGACTCGCCCAGGAGGGGCCGGGTCATAGCTGGCGGCTCATACTCAAGGCCTGAAGGTTCAAGACAAGCCTAGAGGCGACTCGCCAGGTGTTGTCGTTTTCTCACGATAGATGCCATGGGTAGGCTTATCGTGAGTGGTTGGGGCTGATGTACCCAGGTTCAGGGCCCTCCGTGGGAGGTAACACCCCTAGTCCTGTTTGGTCTAGTTGGATGGATGGCTGTGTTTACAAGGATGCTCCTAGAGCTATGTCTAGAGGAGGAAGAAGGAACAGCCGGCTCGTCTTCCTCCATTGCTAGAGATGATACGAGAGGAGAGTTCTATGGGGGTGTATGCAAATGATCGTCCGTCCCCATTGCATGGGGGGCTCGGGGGGTTTTATAGGCGAACCACCCCCCCAGGCTTTATAATGTATTCTAAGGTACATGGGTGGAGGGACCTGGCTAGCAGCCTCTCCGGCTGACTAGGGGTCCCGCCCTTCGAGCCGTCCCGTTGTCTGTAGGGTCCACCAGCTCCGCGGACCCGTTACCTATGGGGGCCCGCCATCCGGCTCTGCGATTGGGCCTCGCCCACCTGCCGCGTCACGGGTCGCCTGGGAGGCATCGTCTAGTGCCAGCCGGCCGAAGTCTGCGGTACGGCCAGCTGCACTGTAGCCACGCCGGGGCAGGTAATCGAGTGGGTAAGGGCATGCCAACACTGTTTCCCCGACCGGTCGTGCTCGCCAGGGTTAGCGGCCTGGACGGCCGGACTGTAGCCATGCGCACCCGTGCGTCAGCGGCCACTATGGCTATAGTGTCACCCGTCATGGCGGTCGCGTCATGTCGTCATACCCGCACGCAGAGGGACGGGATGTTGCATGTCCATCTCAGGGTCAACGGAGGAGGCAGCCCAGAAGCAGACGGTCGCGCCCAGCCGGCCGGGGGCCAAGCCGGCTCCCCGATCAGCCGTCCGTGCCGCCAGCCGGCGGCAGCTCGAGCCGGTCGTACTCCATCCCGCTATGGGTAGTCGTTCGCTTAGTTTTTCTTCGAAGTGGGGGGAGAACCCCGTGCTTTGGCCTACCCAGGGGTAATAACCCCATCACCAGGTGGGCCGGATGGAGGCCCAGAGCCGGAAGACGGCGCGAGACCCGGGCGCGTGAGACGCCCGGAAGATGGCTTGCCCGGGAAGGCAAGAAGACTTAGAGACAAGATCGGGTACTTTGTATAAGCCGGTCTGGACTCTTGTAAACCCAGGGCCTTTGCCTATGTATATAAAGGTGGGTTCCCTGGGTGGCTTAGGGTATGAAACAATTTGTCGACTGCTAGGTCAAGCGAATCCGCTCCCTTGTAATCGATATCCAATCAATACAACAGAGAGCAAGAGATAGGCTTTTACCTCTTCCCGAGGGGCTGAACCTGGGGAAACCCTTGTCTCTCGTCCCGATCAACCCCTTCGAGCTCACCGTCATAGCGATGGCCTCGAACCTAAGTCCTCTCACTAAGACATCTGCCGTGACAAAACCACGATAGTTGGCACCCATCGTGGGGCTAGCGCGCGATGGTGAGGAGTTCTCAAAGGGATCTCTCCCAAGGATCGAGGGATACACCGCTAGTAGTGACTAAGAGTCGTCGTGGTAAGCTCTACATCCAACATGCTGGCTAGGTCCCCGAGACTGACTCAATCGAGTACGGGTACGTGGCCCCCTTGGCAGAATCCATGTTTTCATTGGAAAGATCAGCGGATCTGAACTCGGGCCGGACATCTGCACCAACCTCGTCGAGCCGGCCCAGCATACGCAACCCACTTATGTTCAACCAAGGCAAGGGAGCGTCTTCGTTGGCTTCATGCAAGGTGTGGAGGACTCTGTTTCAGGGGGAAACCCTTATCCTCTCAGATATGGGTCCTCAAGTGGAGAGGCAGAGTCGATCTACCAGCTTCATGATGGTGGTCTTGGGGGCTATGCCGAGGGCAACAGTATTCTGGAGCTCTATGACCCGTCAAGCCGAGTCGCCATCTTTATGGCAGGCACGGCGCTAGCTCTCAGTAGCATGATGTCCGGAGGGGCGACAGGAGCCGCCCCGCCAGATGCTGAGTCATCTAGGCCACCGGCTCAAGTTTTGTTGGATCTAATGGAGGACTTGACAACCTTGATGGGAACCGAAGTCATAGCTGGAAATCAGGCAGGCAGAGCGTAATACAGAGATTACCCTGATAAAAGCACTGATTACCAAGGCCCAAGAGGATATTAACACATTGCAAGATCATATGAATACTGAGTCAGAGCGTTTGAGGGAAGAAGCTTTCCGCTTTAATCTAGACCAGCATGCTTCAGAGGCAGTCCTGTGGAGGAGGACCCAAGTACGCCTCCCGATATAGCTAGAGCCCCGAACCCTCTTTAACACCCCCGAGGCAGGGCCGAACACACCACTAGCCATAACCCGGGCCACGGAGGCACCGCGGCAGCTAGACCCGCCCCGGAGGGATCGGACTTCATCGTGGCACCTTATGACACCACCTAGCCATTATTCCAACCTGGTGGATAACATGATAGCGGCAGCTGCTAGGCTCAATGTGCGTCCTCTTACTGAGGGGACTCCGTTCGCTGAGGAAGCGCAGAACACCATCGAGTTATGACAGACAGCGGTGGCTCAGCAGGAGAAGTATACATACAACTGGAGTCGTGTGCACTCAACCCCCATCCCGAGCCATAGTTACAGCTGACGCATAGAGTCGTTGGTGGTCTCCAGCAGTGAGCGACGACACAACCTGCCATGTGATGACCCGCCCTGTACCAATTCCCAAGAGATCGTAGACAAAGGCAGAGCCCATCCGGGAGGGATGCCGATGACAGATTACCCGAAGAATCCCGAGCCGTCTCCGGTAACCCCCTTCAACCTTAGTGGGAGTCGGAGTCTCATCCAGGTGTGTTGGTGTGCCTTGCTTAATAGCAGTGCTACGCAATGAGCGTGTGCCTAAGGACTTCAAGGGGCTACGCAAAGTGCCGAACTATACGGCTAATCTACCCCAAGAGGCCTGGGTCAAGAGCTATGAGCTTGCCATGGAGATGTTGGACGTCAGTGAGGTGGTTTGTGCAAAATATTTCATCATGATGTTATAAGGACTGGCTTGTACATGGTTAAAGGGTCTGCCTTCCAATACCATTGTGTCTTGGCCCGAGTTGCATCACAATTTATCAAGAACTTCTGAGGGACATGCAAGTAGCCTATAACAATTGTTGACCTTGATCATTGTGTGCAACATGAAGATGAGTCAACCCATCATTGGGTCTGACAGGTTTTGACATTTATCCACTCATTTGATAATATCTCGACGGCTCAAGCGGTCCTGATTTTGGAGAAAAATTGTCACTTCTTACCCCTTAAGCAGAAACTTGGGCAGCTAAAGCGTTCCTGTCAGGACATGGGTGAGCTCATGTCGGCTCTCACCAAATACGTAGATTCAGATACTACTAAGGACCCAGGGTCTGGCAAGGAGAAATCAGCTAAGGGTAAGAAGAATGGTGGAGACAAGGGCCAGCAGCAGAACTGGGCAGGAAATAACAACCCTGGCAACGGCGGTAAGATAAAAAAACGAACAGCGGGTCAGATCTGGTAGCCAACACCAGTACTGGGAATAATCATGCTAAGGGCAACGGTAAGCCGCCTTTCGGTAAGACTAAAGCCACCTTCAAAATGGAGGTGATGCTCAACAAACCTTGCCTAGAGCACAGTCAACCCGGCGAGCCATCCGTTCATTGATACGTATCCATCGTATCTATAATTTTTTATTGTTTCATGCCAATATCCTACAGCTTTCATATATTTTTGGCAACTTTTTATGCTATTTTTGGGACTAACATATTGATCCAGTGCCCAGTGCCACTTCCTGTTTATTGCATGTTTTTTGTTTCGCAGAATATCCATAACAAACGAAGTCCAAACGTGATAAAAACTTATGGAGATTTTTTTGGAATATATGTGATTTTTTGAAAAAAAAATCAACGTGAGACGATGCCCGAGGTGACCACAAGCCAGGGGCACGGCCTACCCCCCTGGCCATGCCCTGGGCCCTTGTGGTCACCCCTTAAGTCGGTTTGAGATCTCCTTTTGTCGCAAGGAATATATTTTTATAATACAAATCCCCTCAAAATTTCAGCCCGATCAGAGTTATAGATCTCCGCATATTTAAGAAATGGTGAAAGGCCAGAATCTGGGAGCGCAGAAACAGAAGGAAACAGAGAGAGAGAGAGAGAGAGAGAGAGAGAGAGATCCAATCTCGAAGGGGATCTCGCCCCTCTGCCACCATGGAGGCCAAGGACCAGAGGGGAAACCCTCCTCCCATTTAGGGGGAGGTCAAGGAATAATAAGAAGGAGGGGGCTCTCTCCCCCTCTGTCACGGTCGCACCGGAATGCCACCGGGGCCATCATCGTGACGGGGATCTACACCAACAACTTCGCCGCCATCATACCAACTCTCTCCCCCTCTATGCAGTGGTGTAACACCCCTTCTACCTGCTGTAATCTCTACATAAACATGGTGCTCAATGCTATATATTATTTACCAATGATGTATGGCTATCCTATGTTGTGTGAGTAGATCTGTTTTGTCCTATGGGTTGATTGATGATCATGATTGGTTTGAGTTGCATGTTTTATTATTGGTGCTGTCCTATGGTGCTCTCCATGTCGCGCAAGCGTGAGAGATCCTCGCCATAGGGTGTTGCAGTGTGTTCACGATTTTCCTATGGTGGGTTGCTTGAGTGACATAAGCATAAACCCGAGTAGGTGGGTTGTTGCATATGTGAGTAAAGAGGACTTGATACCTTATAATGCTATGGTTGGGTTTTACCTTAATGATCTTTAGTAGTTGCGGATGCTTGCTAGAGTTCCAATCATAAGTGCATATGATCCAAGTAGAGAAAGTATGTTAGCTTATGCCTCTCCCTCATATAAAATTGCAATAATAATTACCGGTCTAGTTATCGATTGCCTAGGGACAAATAAATTTCTTGTGACAAAAAGCTCTCTACGAAGACTAACTTAGTTGTTTCTTTATATAAGCATCCCCTAGAATTTATTTACGTCCTATTTATTATCTTGCAAACCTATCCTGTTACACCTACAAAGTACTTCTAGTTTCATACTTGTTTTAGGTAAAGCGAACATTAAGCGTGTGTAGAGTTGTATCGGTGGTCGATAGAACTTGAGGGAATATTTGTTCTACCTTTAGATCCTCATTGGGTTCGATACTCTTACTTATCGAAAGAGGCTACAACTGATCCCCTATACTTCTGGGTTATCAAGACCTTTTTCTGACGCCGTTGCTAGGGAGCAATAGCGTGGGGTGAATATTCTCGTGTGGGATTGTTTGCTTTATCACTAAGTATATTTTATTTTCTGTTCTAAGTTTGTCTCTATCTTTAGTTATGGATATGGAACACGAAATACCAAAAAATAGGTATACTTGCTACTAATGGAGATGGGGAACCTCCTAAAACCCTCGATGCTCGTTATGTGAAAGATATTATGCACTACTTTAATAGTCCTGAGAAATCCCCATTCAATTATATAATGGGATACACGTTGGATCAACGTGAATACTTTAGGGATTATCGCTTGACTAAAAAGGGAAACTGTTATGGGATCAAATTCATATGTTGAAATGGTATGCTTGGAATCTATGCTTGAGATATGATATTACTTGTTGCTCTAGGATGAAGGCTAAACACCTTCCCTTTTCATGTATATTTAATTATAATGAAACCTTAACTTCTTATGATAATGGTATATAATATTAATATGATGTGGAACAAATAGAAGAGTTTCTTTCTTTTAAGGGTGCTTATGAAATTGAAGCTTTGTTTGAAAAGTATGAAGATTATGATGATGCTATTTACATATATGAAAATCTTGCTATACTTTCATATTGATATGAGAATTATAAATATAATTCCAGTATTAAAGCTTTTATTGCGAAAGTCTCCGCTATCCTAGAAGAGACTAATATTTTGTAGGAATCTATGGAAGAAGAAATTTCTGACACTGTGAGCTCATTAGATGAAAAAGATGACGAGGAGAGCGATGAACAAAAGGGGGAAGAACGGATTAGCTACCCATGCCCAACTTCTAGTGAGAGTAACTCTTCAACTCATACATTGTTTAATTTCCCTTCGTGCTTACCAAAAGATGAATGCTAGGTTGATTGCTATGATCCCTTGGATTCATTTGAAACATCCCTTTTTGATGAACTTGATGCTTGCTATTCTTGTGGCCATGATGCCAATATGAATTATTCTTATGAAGATGAACTTGCTATAGTTCCTTATCTTAAGCATGAAATTGTTGCTATTGCACGTACACATGATAGTCCTATTATCTTTTTGAATTCTCTAAACTACACTATATCGAAGAAGTTTTCACTTATTAAGGATTATATTGATGGGTTGCATTTTCCTATTGCACATGATGATTTTAATGAATATAATATGCATGTGCTTGCTGCTCCTACTTGCAATTATTATGAGAGAGGAACTACATCTTCACCTCTCTATGTTTCCGATACAATAAAATTGCAAGAAACTATGTATACTATGCATTGGCCTTTACTTTGTGTGCATGAATTGTTCTTTTATGACATGTTGTTGCATAGGAAGAGAGATATACTTCATTGTTGCGTGATATATGTTACTTTGTTCTCACTACTGAATTCCAAATCATTGTTAATTAAAATTGGCTTTGACATAACTTGGGATCCGGGTGGATCCATTACTTAAGCACTTTATGCCTAGCTTAATGGCTTTAAAGAAAGCGCTGCTAGGGAGACAACCCGGAAGTTTTAGAGAGTCATTTTATTCTGTAGTGTGCTTTTATATAGTTTAAAAACAAAAAAATAAAGTGGGGAACTTAAAACTTTTTCAAAAAGAAAAGTGAAAGTGAGAAAGACGAGCAACGTTGAAGTGGGGGCTAGCCTTGAACTTTGTTCATGCCCATGGAAACTTTGTGAATCTTGATTACAGAAACTTTTCAAACACGAATAATCATCACCTTGTACAAATCCATTGTATTATAAAAATAATGTGCCAAGATTTGCCTTTAGGATGATTAGATTGCATGTTTGGTGTGTGCAGTGCAAAAACAGAAACTTTGGCTGTAGTGCGTGAATTACATTTTTTACTGGAATGTCAAAAGCTTCTGAAATTTTTACATACTACTTATATGAAATTATTTTATTTTTTTATAATTTTTCAGAATTTTTAGAGTTACATAAGTATGGTGAATGTTCATATTACTGCAGACTGACCTCTTTTTGACAGATTCTGTTTTTGATGCATTTTTTGCTCGTTTTGATGAAAGTATCAATTGTATCAGTGGTATAAGCCATGGAAAAGACATATTACAGTGGCTATAATGAAAAAACAAAATATGAATTGGTTGGCAATAGTACTTAAAGTTGTAATTTGCTTTATTATACTAACGGATCTCATGGGGGTTTTGTTAAGTTTTGTGTGATTGAAGTTTTCAAGTTTTATGTGAGATCACGATGGATGAAGGAATAAGGAGTGGAAAGAGACTAATCTTGGGGATGCCCTAGGCACCCCAAGGTAATATTCAAGGACTCCCAAGAAACTAAGCTTGGGGATGCCCCGGAAGGCATCCCCTCTTTCTTCTAACAACCATCGGTAATTTTACTTGGAGCTATATTTTTATTCGTCACATGATATGCGTAAATCTTGGAGCGTCATGTGATTTTTATTTTTATTTTAATAATGCACCATGCTGGTATGAGAAAGTCCTTGGTTGATTTATAGAAGTCTCTTTGCACCTAACTTATATCTTTTGAGTATGGCTTTATAGAATGCTTCATGTGCTTCACTTGTATCATTTGAAGTTTGGATTGTGTGTTTCTCTACACATAGAAAACCGCCATTTGTAGAATGCTCTTTTGCTTCACTTATATTTGTTAGAGAGTAGGCATATCTTTTTTAGAAAGAATTAAACTCTCATGCTTCACTTATATCTATTTAGAGAATTAACATGAGTTGGTCATTCACATGGTTAGTCATAAAATCCTACATAAAACTTGTAGATCACTGAATATGATGTGTTTGATTCCTTGCAATAGTTTTGCGATATAAAGATGGTGATATTAGAGTCATGCTAATGAGTAATTGTGGATTGGTAGAAATACTTGTGTAAAGGTTTGTGATTCCCGTAGCATGCACGTATGGTGAACCGTTATGTAAGGAAGTCGGAGCATGATTTGTTTATTGATTGTCAACCTTTGTGTGAGGGTCGGGAGCGCGCGATGGTTACCTCCTAACAACCTCTCCCCTAGGAGCATGCATCTAATACTTTGCTTTTATGACTAATAGACTTTTGAAATAAGTATGTGAGTTCTTTATGACTAATGTGAGTCCACAGATTATATGCACTCTCACCCTTCCACCTTTGCTAGCCTTTCTAGTACCGCGCAACTTTCACCGACGCATTAAACCCACCATATGTCCTCCCTCAAAACAGACCATACCTACCTATTATGGCATTGCCATAGCCAATGCAACTTCCACTGTTCCGTTTATTATGACACGCACCATCATTTTCATATTGCTTTGCATGATCGTAAGATAGCTAGCATGATGTTTTTATGGCTTGTCCATTTTTTCATGTCATTTGCTATGCTAGATCATTGCATATACCGGTACACCGCCGGAGGCATTCATATAGAGTCATATTTTTTTTCTAGATATCGAGTTGTAATTCTTGAGTTGTAAGTAAATAAAAGTGTGATGACCATCATTATTAGAGCATTGTCCCATGTGAGGAAACGATGATGGAATCTATGATTCCCTCACAAGTTGGGATGAGACTCCGGACTCTATGAAAAATAATAGAGGTCGGCGAAGCCCCCAAAAAAAGAGGCCTTAGAATCCCACCAAAGAAAGAGAGAGAAAAGAGAGAAGGGACAATGCTACTATCCCTTTTCCACACTTGTGCTTCAAAGTAGCACCATGATCTTCATGATAGAGAGTCTCCTGTTTTTTTCACTTTCATATACTAGTGGGAATTTTTCATTATATAACTTGGCTTGTATATTCCAATGACGGGCTTCCTCAAATTGCCCTAGGTCTTCTTGAGCAAGCGAGTTGGATGCACACCCACTTAGTTTCTTTTTGAGATTTCATACACTTATAGCTCTAGTGCATCCGTTGCATGGCAATCCTTATTAAGTCACATTGATATCTATTAATGGGCATCTCCATAGCTCGTTGATACGCCTAGTTGATGTGAGACTATCTTCTCCTTTTCCTTACAACCTCCAACATACTCTATTCCACCTATAGTGTTATATCCATGGCTCACGCTCATGTATTGCGTGAAATTTGAAAAGGTTTGAGAACATAAAGGTGTGAAACAATTGCTTGACTTGTCATCAGGGTTGTGCATGATATAAATACTTTGGGTGGGGAAGATGGAGCGTAGCCAGACTATATGATTTTGTAGGGATAACTTTCTTTTAGCCATGATATTTTGAGAAGACATGATTGCTTTATTAGTATGCCTGAAGTATTATTTTCTTAATGTCAAATGATAGACTATTGCTTTGAATCACTCGTGTCTTAATATTCATGCCATGATTAGATTATAGGAACAAGATTACGCTAGGTAGCATTCCACATTAAAAATTATCTTTTTATCCATTTACCTACTCGAGGACGAGCAGGAATTAAGCTTGGGGATGCTGATAAGTCTTCATCGTATCTATAATTTTTGATTGTTTCACGCCAATATTATTCAATTTAAATATATTTTTGGCAAATTTTGATACTATTTTTGGGACTAACATTTTAATCCAGTGCCTAGTGCCAGTTCCTGTTTGTTGCATGTTTTTTGTTTCGCAGGATATCCATACCAAACAAAGTCCAAATGCGATAAAAACTTATGGAGATTTTTTTTGGAATATATGTGATTTGTGGGAAAAAGAATCAACGCTACACAATGCCCAAGGTGACCACAAGACAGGGGGCGCGACCTACCCCCCTTGCCGTGCCCTAGGCCTTTGTGGTCACCCCTTAAGTCGGTTGGAGCTCTCCTTTTGCCACAAGTAAGATATTTTTATGATAAATATTCCCTCAAAATTTCAGCCCGATCGGAGTTACGGATCTCTGGATATTTAAGAAATGGTGAAAGGCCAGAATCTGGGAGCGCAGAAATAGAAGGAAACAGAGAGAGATCCAATCTTGAAGGGGCTCCCGCCCCTCCGCCGCCATGTAGGCCAAGGACCAGAGGGGAAACTTTTCTCCCATCAAGGGGGGGCAAGGAATAAGAATAAGGAGGGGGGCTCTTCCCCCTCACTCCCGATGGCACTGGAACGCCGCCGGGGCCATCATCGTGACGTTGATCTACACAAACAACTTCGGCGTTGTCATCACCAACTCTCTGCCCCTCTATCCAGCGGTGTAACACCCCTTCTCCGTTGTAATATCTACTTAAACATGGTGCTCAATGCTATACATTATTTCCCAATGATGTATGGCTATCCTACGATGTTTGAGTAGTTCCGTTTTGTCCTATGGGTTGACTGATGATCATGATTGGGTTGAGTTACATGTTTTATTATTGGTGTTGTTCTATGGTCCTCTCTATGTCACTCAAGCATGAGGGACCCATGCTGTAGGGTGTTGCAATGTGTTCATGATTTTCCTATGGTGGGTTGCTTGAGTGACAGAAGCATAAACCCGAGTAGGTGGGTTGTTGCATATGAGAGTAAAGAGGACTTGATACCTTATAATGCTAGGTTGAGTTTTACCTTCATGATCTTTACTAGTTGCGGATGCTTTCTATACTTCCAATTATAAGTGCATATGATCCAAGTAGAGAAAGTATGTTAGCTTATGTCTCTCCCTCATATAAAATTGCAATATTGATTACCGGCCTAGTTATCGATTGCCTAGGGACAAATAACTTTCTTGTGACAAAAAGCTCTCTACTAAGACCAACTTAGTTGTTTCTTTATCTAAGAAGCCCCTAATTTTTATTTACGTGCTCTTTATTATCTTGCAAACCTATCCTGTTACACCTACAAAGTACTTCTAGTTTCACACTTGTTTTAGGTAAAGCGAACGTTAAGCGTGCGTAGAGTTGTATTGGTGGTCTATAGAACTTGAGGGAATATTTGTTCTACCTTTAGCTCCTCGTTGGGTTCGACACTCTTACTTATTGAAAGAGGCTGCAACTGATCCCATATACTTGTGGGTTATCAAGAGTCATGCGTGGAAGGATTGTTATATCATCGGGAATTTCGGGACTACAACCTTAATCAGCATCATGGCGGCGGCAATGGACCGCCTGGTGGTTCAGGATCTGGCTCTCATGGGCCAGGCTTTGGTCTAGGCGGATCAAGTTCAGGTTATCAGGGGCAAGGCAATCAAAGTGGTCACCATCAGCAGCTTGGCAATGATGGTCAACAACAAAACAACTAGTCATGGTATCAGAGTAACCCGGAGCAGCTTAATGGATTCCAGTATCACGTTTTCACCACAAGTCTGGATAAACGGGATCAGAAGTTACATAGAGGGCGGTTCACACCGCAACGCCAGCTCTTCCATGATATTTGAAGTGGACTAAGCATACGATGTCATGGAGCAGGGAGGATCACCCACCACAGGTTGATAACCCGAGACACTTGCCACTTGTGGTGGCTCCTCGGGTGGGAGGCTATAAATTCACCAAGGTACTGATGCACGGTGGCAGCAGCATCAACATCTTATACTATGACACCTTTTTCTGAATGGAATTAACTGACAAAGCTCTTAAGCTGTCGTCTACGGTTTTCCATGGTGTTGTGCTGGGCAAGTTTGCTTATCCAGTGGGATAGATTTCTCTCGAGGTAACGTTTGGTGATGAATACAATTATAGAGTGGAAACTTTGTGGTTCGAGGTGGTCAAAATTAAGAGCCCATATCATGCCCGGTTTGGACGGCTAGGCCCTGTTATGTCTACTTGCAGCTCAAGATGCTGGCTCTGAAAGGGACATCACGATGCACGGTGATCAGAAGATAGCTCTTGAGTGTGAGGAGGGTGACGCTGCATATGCAGAGTCAAGCTGTGTTGAGTCGGAGCTCAAGTTTACATAGAGAATGTTGACCCAGCGGGTATGACTCCGTTGAAAAAGCCCAGCACGAAGTCTGAGCCGCCCCTGAAGTTTGTGGCGGAAGATACCAAGTTGGTGGATTTCGCTGACGGCGACTCATCGAAGCAGTTCACTGTTCGGGCTAATATGGACCTCGCATAGGAAAGAGCGCTCATTGAATTCATCCATGAGAATCGGGACATCTTTGCATGGAAACCCTCTGACATGGTGGCTGTACCAAGAGAATTCGCTGAGCACCACCTTCATGTGGATCCTAAATTTAAGTCGGTCAAGCAATTTCTCCATCGGTTCAATGAGGACTGGTGTAAATCTATTGGGGAAGGGATAGCCCGACTCTTAGCAACAGCGTTGGTCGTGGAGGTTTTTCACCCGGAGTGGTTGGCTAATCCAGTGCTCGTACTTAAGAAGAATGTCGGGACCCCGATCCTAAGCCATAAGAATCCAGCATGTAACACATCACATCACATCACTTTGCGGCCTCACGCACGATTAAATCCACGGCTGCCACCTTACCTGGGTCGGGACCGTTTGCATCTTTTGGCTCACGTACGCAATATGTCGCTAGCATTCAAACGTCAAAGAACCCGGGTCGACATGACTAGTCGTAGAACCCAAGTGGCACATCCGTACAGGAACAGGCATACGTAACCCAACAATGCAGGTGTCGGCCTCTAGCGTGTGTAGACGAGTCATCGCAAGCTACAAGGACTCCATTATGTCGTGGGACATAAATTTTATCACTGCATGTAGACGAGTCGTAGCAGGCTACAGGGACTCCATTACACTACGAGACATTTCCCCGAACGGACAGACACAACAGCAAAGAAGGATACACGTCGGTCAATCAATGTGTCCGGAGCAGTAGCAAGCTACCAAGGCCCGGTGGAAGCACAAAGAGGCAGTTCCCTCTAAAGAGTACTACTAAAGGCACACAAGTAGGTGTCGAATCCCATACATATCGTTGCACGTCACACATACGCACGACATGCCCGATATGCATAGATACAACTATGGCATCACAACATAACCATACAATAATACAACATTTATTTAGGAGGCTCATAAGAGCCAACATAGTGTGATATTACAAGCAGGGGTCACATGACCCAACACACAAATCATACAAACAACAAGCGGAAGCTTAACATGTCTGGGTACAGACATCTAGAAAAGAAGAAGGTTGAGGAAGCCTGTCTATCAACAAGGCCCTCCATAGGAACTAGACCTCTGGCTGGGATTCCCAAGCTAAATGACTAACATCAATCTTATCGTAGAAACCACTAGTGAGACTGGAGTATCCTCTGCAAAAACATAATTAAGCAACAGTGAGTACTGAGTACTCAGCAAGTCTTACATCAGAACTAACTACATATGGATCAGTATCAACAAGGAAATTGTGGGGTCGAATGCAGCAAGCCATCTTTGACTCGGTGGATATCCTGTACTACGACTTTCATAACTTTGAAAAGTTTTGTGAAGCATACACGAGTCCACTAACACCACAACAATACACCACCATGGATCCGCTCCTGTCTTCCTACGAGAGTGCCATCCACGGTACTCACACTTGTCTTGAAGATTTTATGAGTAACCCTTTAAATTGTCTATGAACCATAAAAGTATCCAAGTAGTCCATATCCACGGACGCGGCTATTCGAATAGATTGATTACCCTGCCGGGGTGTACTTCGTCACACATGCTCTCGCCACTTACCACCATGTGCTCGTAAAAAGGCACCTCGGCAACCTTCAAGGGGAAGCCCAGCGAGGGAGTCGGCCACGACCTGACTAACCACACAAGACTCTAGTCCAAGTTTATCGCCTATTTGAGACTGACCCGCAAGGAAGTCCGGCCGAAGTTTCCTCAACGGCCTCAAACGATGTGTACAGGGTTCCCAAGCCCACCTCAATGGATTGTACTACGCTTGGTACACCCGGCCACAAGACCTAGTTTGTCCCAAGACCACCTGTAGGGGGTGCCACTCGGTAGACTACTAGCATATCCTACAAACACCAGAAACTAGTTGCAACTCCTGGACAGAGATCAAGCCGGTTAATAAGTCGAGAGAGTCAATTAAGGATCCCAATGTGCGGTAGTAGAAACTCTTGGAAAACATACACAGGACTCAGTTCTTAAGGATGGTCCCAATGAAACAACCCGCCATGTACTCCTACATGGCCTTTCATCGCTACCTTTACCAAATCGTGTTCACAACTTAACTCTCATCATCAGAACAAGTTCAGTTCACTCTGGTTCATCACCTAGATGAATCAGACCTGACACAACTCTAAGCATAGCAAGCATAGCAGGTTAAAGACACAACATGGCTCAAGCATTTACCAGGTATGCTAGGTTGCATGGTTCAGCTATTTACTATGACAATGACACGTCATGTAGAGGAATGGGTTCAACTACCGGAACATGTAAAAGTTGAAACGTTTTGTCCTAATGCAATAAATGAGAGCAAGAGCGAGAGAGTGGGATTGTATCGGATATGTTCAAGGGGGTTTCTTGCCTGATAAGACGATCACATGTTACTGCTCCTCAGATGGATACTCGACCGTATCCTCCGAAACAGTGCCTAACACGAAGAACAACCGTCGAAGGGGAACAAATCAATACACATCAAATGCAACAATAGGATGCATGAATACAACATGGCAATATGATGTGTTTGAGCTAATGCATCTAGCAACAAGTTTAAATGAAGTAGGTTTGAACTCAATGTTCAAATTCAACTTCATATATGAAGTTCCATAATGTATTTGAGCTAAAATGTCCAAGTTCACCTATTGATGTTGCTCTAACATGCATGAAAATGCTACATATGGATTCATTGAATTTTTCTGATCAATTTTCATATATAAATTATCTTCATCTGATTTACAGATTAATTTATATGAATTTTCTAAGTTTTTAGTATTTTCTGGAATTTATTTAAAACCAGAATTGCAATTATTGCGTCAGCCTGACATCACTATGACGTTAACCTAGTCCAACGGCTGGTCCAGATCAAACTGACCAGCAGTACCCACTGGTCAGTGACCCACCACTAAGTAGGGTGAAATCCCACGCTGACTGGGGTTTGACCCGCTTGCGAGGCCCACTGGTCAGCCTCTGCGGGGCTGATTAGGCGCGAGGATTAGCGCTAATGGACGCCACGTCAGCGGCCCCGCCGGAGTTTAGCCAGTGGCGACCAAACCGACGGTGGCGGCTCGCCGGAAACGCGCTGCAGGGGGTCTCCGGGCGGGCTGAGACCACTGGGGCGAAGCCCTCGCTCGCCCGCATCATGTGGGACACGCGAGGAGGCAAGGGGCGGCCGGAGTTTGCGGCGGCAAGCTCGCTCGTGGTAGCCGAAGCTCAGGCGAGGGCGGCAGCGGCGCTACGGGCTGCGGGAGGGGAAATCGGAGGTCCGGGTGGCATATACAGGTCCGCGCGAACATGCCGGAGCACTCAACTGAGCACGGCAGGTGCTCTGGCCGCAGTGCCATGACGCCGGCGGTGAGGTGCTTGGACACTACGAGGAAGTGGCGGCTACGGCGGCTAGACAACAAAGAAAGAGGGGGAGATGGACAGAGAAGCTCATGGCGCATCTGGCGACGGCTTGACGGGCTCGAGGAGGCACTAGGGGTGGCAAATCAACGGCAGCGATAGCGGCTTTGGTCCGGTAACAGAGGAGAGCAGAGGAGAGGGGAAAGAGCAAGAGAGAGTGGCAAGGCGAGAGGGAAGAAGGCCACGTCGGGGAGGGGGTCGCGCTGGCGCTCCTAGCTGCCTCCGGCCTCGGCGACAAGCAGGAGGTGGTTGCACGCGTGCCGACGCGCCGCGGGCACACGCCCTCCTACCTATTGGCAGGAGGTTGAAGACGATGGAGGCTGGCTAGGCCAGCTGGGCTGCGGGGCCAGCCTCTCCTGGGCATCTTTGTTTTTTTCATTTTGTTCTTTTTCCTATTTTCTGATATTGCATTTATTTTATTTTGGCACTAAAATATTTAATAGAAATATGAAACTTTTTCTAGGCACTGAAGGAAATATTCCAAAGGCCCTGGCCAAGTTTCAAATTTGTTGGAGCTTTAAAATTATTTACGGCATTTTAAAACCCCAATCTGAATAATTATTGATTTAATTCATATCCAAAATGACATTTTTTAAATATGCACCACCCCTGGTTTATGTTGCCACATTATTCCAGAGAAGATGAACATTTTTAGAGCCACTTTGGATCATTGAAAAATAATTTTTGTTGAACCTATTTGAGTTCAAATAATACTAGGGTTTTATCATCCCCATTTCAAGTTTAAAAAGAATTCAAACATGATGCAATCACAAGCATGGATCCTAGAGCATGCTAAAGCTAGGGATGTGACAACTCACCCCCACTTAAAAGAATCGCGTCCCGAGATTCTGGGGTCGACGAGAAAAGAGCCGGATACTCAAATCGAAGATGATCTTCACGCTCCGAGGTAGCTTCATTCTCAGAATGATGCGACCACAGAACCCTCAGAAACTTGATATTCCGATGCCAGGTCACACGCTCTGCTTGATCGAGAATATGAATAGGATATTCTCGATATGAAAGATCATCTTGAAGATCAAGCGTTTCGTGGTCCACTTCACGGATAGGATCCTTAAGGCAACGCCTGAGTTGAGAAACATGGAAGACATCATGAACTCGAGAAAGATGCGGGGGCAGTTCCAATTGGTGGCAACCTCTTCTCGTTTAGCAAGAATGTGAAAAGGACCAATGTAACAAGGAGCCAATTTGCCCTTGATACTAAAACGATGGGTACCCTTCACAGGAGTAACCCGAAGGTAAGCCTTTTCATCCACCTCATAAGTTACTTCCTTCTGATGGCAATCATATTGACTCTTCTGACGAGACTGAGTTGTCTTGAGATTTTCGCGAATAATGCTAACTTGCTCTTCTGCTTCCTGGATCATATCTGGCCCAAAGAATTGTCTTTCCCTGGTCTCTGACCAGTTCAAAGGTGTTCGACATCTTCGTCCATAAAGTTCAAAAGGAGCTTTGCCCAGACTGGATTGGTAGCTTTTGTTATATGCAAACTCGGCAAATGGAAGACACTTCTCCCAATTCATTCTGAATGAGATGACACAAGCTCTGAGCATGTCTTCGAGAATCTGATTAACTCTTTCAACCTGTCCACTTGACTAAGGGTGAAAAGCAGTGCTAAAGGAGAGATGGGTACCCATAGCATTCTGGAAACTTCCCCAAAATCGAGAGGTGAAAAGACTTCCACGGTCTGAATTGATTTCCAATGGAACACCATGCAGGGACACTATTCGAGAGATATACAAGTCCGCCAACTGACTAGCAGTGATACTCTCTCGGACAGGAAGGAAATGAGCCACTTTGGAAAGGCGATCAATAACCACGAAGATTGCATTATTTCCTTTCTTGGTCTTGGGAAATCCGGTGATGAAATCCATTTCAACTTTATCCCATTTCCATTCAGGAATAGCTAAAGGCTGAAGGGTGCCAGCAGGTCTCTAATGCTCTACCTTCATGCGATGACAAACATCACAATTAGCAATGAATTGAGCGATTTCCCTCTTCAATCTGGTCCACCAGAACCTTTGGCATAGGTCCTGATACATCTTGGTGCTGCCAGGGTGAATGGTGAGAGGAGATTCATGAGCCTCCTTAAGGATCAACTCTCGAAGTTGTTGCTTTTTATGAACTACCAACTGATTCCCAAAATATACTGCACCTCTATCATCAAGGGAGAAACTACCAGCAATTCCTTTTTCAACATTATCCCTGATCCAGGTAATACCTGCATCATACTGTTGGCTTGCTATAATCTGATCCTCCAGAGTAGGTTTTGCAACCAAGGTTGAAAGGGATCCGCGAGGAACAATGTGGAGGTTAAGCTTGCAAAATTCCTCATGAAGAAGGGGTTGGCCTTGTTGCAGCATAAGATTGTTGCAATAGGATTTACGACTTAACGCATCCGCCATGACATTTGCCTTGCCTGGGGTGTAAGTAATTCCTAAGTCGTAATCTGTAATCAGCTCCAACCATCGTCTTTGTCTGAGATTCAGATCTGGTTGAGTGAATATATATACTTCAGGCTTTGGTGATCTGTGTAAATCTCGCAATGATTACCAAGAAGCTAATGTCTCCATACCTTAAGTGCATGGACTACTCCTGCAAGCTCCAAATCATGTGTTGGATAATTTTCTGCATGTGGGTGCAACTGTCGAGATGCATAGGCGATCACCTGTCGGTCTTGCATAAGAACACATCCAAGTCCTTGTCTGGAAGCATCACAATAAATGACAAAGTCCTTCGAGAAGTCAGGTGGCACAAGTACGGGAGCAGAGGTCAAACGTCTCTTCAGTTCCTAGAAACTATGCTCACATTGTGGGGTCCACTCAAACTTCTTATCTTTCTTAAGGAGTTCCGTCAGAGCCTTGGAAACTTTGGAGAAGTTCTCAACGAAGCTGAGACAACAGCTTGCTAAACCAAGGAAACTTCTAACTTGCTTAACTATTTCAAGTGGAGTCCAATCGAGAATGGCCTAAACTCTTTCAGGATTGACTGTAATGCCCTTTCCGGAGATCACATGACCTAGATAGGTCACTTTAGGTAACCAAAATTCACACTTGGAGAATTTGGCATAAAGATGGTACTCTCTTAGTTTTCCTAGCACAAGTCTGAGGTGCTCAGCATGTTGTTCTTCATTCTTCGAATAAATCAAAATATCATCGAGGTAAACCACGATGAACTTATCTAGGTATTCCATGAAGATTGAGTTCATCAAATGGGAGAATGTTGTTGGAGCATTGGTTAGTCCAAAGGACATGACTGTGTACTCGTACAGGCCATAACGAGTGACGAACGCCATCTTGGGAATGTCTCCATTCTTAATCTTGATTTCATGGTATCCTAACCTCAAATCCATCTTGGAGAACACTGAAGATCCAGCAAGTTGATCGTACAAATCATTGATCCTGGGGAGCGGATACTTATTCTTTATTGTGACCAAATTGACGGGTCGGTAATCCACAACCATACGATCCGTTCCATCCTTCTTCTTCACAAAGAGGACGGGACAATACCAAGGAGAAGAGCTAGGTTGAATGAAACCCTTTTGAAAGGACTCATCAAGTTGGTTCTTGAGGTCAGCTAACTCCAAGGGTGCCATCTTATAAGGTCTTCTAGAAATTGGAACAGTTCCTAGGATGAGGTCTATCACAAACTCTACATTCCTGTCAAGCGGAATGCCTGGCAATTCTTCTGGAAATACATCCGGAAAATCCCTTACTACCGGTATATCTTCAAGCTCGGGAAGAGGGTTGGCATTGAGTGAATAGAGCTGACGCTTTGCAACTCGTGTTGAAACATGGACTATCTTGCCAGATGGATGCGTAAGCTGAACAGACCTGGTGGAGCAATCGATCTTGGCATGGTGAGCTATCATCCAGTACATACCCAAGATGATATTAATATCTGAAGACTTGAGAGCTATCAACGATGCAAGGAATACAAGTCTATCAACACGGATTTCATTTCCATGGCTTATTCTTGTGGTCTGCCATCTAGACCCTGGAGTCTGAATTTCAAGAGCAGTTGGCATATCGCAAAATGACATGTCGTGCAACCGGGCATAGCCTTCCAAGATGAAGGAATGTGATGCTCCTGTATTAAATAGAACTGATGTCGGATGGCAATTGACAAGGAGCGTTCAAGGAGAACCTCTGGATCATCATTAGCTTCTTTGGCTGAGACATGACTCACACATCCCTGTTCAGTGATGGTTGCCTTGGCATGAATCACCTTGACTGGTGGCTTATTACGGTCAACAGACTTTCCAGACTGAGGTGAAACACCATTGGACTGAGTGCAGTTGTGAGCGATGTGGCCTGGTTCTCCGCACTTGTAGCAAATCACAGAAGTATGACATGGAACCGCATTGACAAGCGGTCCACCAACAGGTCTGGGTGGAGCATTTGGCTGAGTTGGACGAGGCGCCACACAGGATGGCCTCGATGCATATCCAGGAGGAAGCGATGAGTTCGGAACCCAAATCCGGCGCTTCTGAGATATAGAACCGGAGGTAGATGCCAAATCACGGTTTTGCTTCCGAGATTCTTCATAGGTGAACTAGGTTTTCTCTACATTAGTGGCCTTGTTCACAAGAGCTTGGAAGGTGTCACAATGATGCAGGTGAAGATCACGACGCAACTTTGGGTTGAGACCCTTCCTGAATCTAGCTTGCTTCTTGGCATCCGTGGACACTTCTTCTATGGCATAACATGCAAGGTTCTGAAACTCTCGACTGTAAACATCTACAGCCATCTTACCCTGGGTAAGGTTACAAAACTCTTCCCTCTTTCGGTCCGTGAGCCCCCGAGGAATATGATGCTCATGTAAAACCTCTGCGAATTCTTTCCAGGTAAGAATTTGGCCAGCTGGAATTATAGTCTCATAGTTCTCCCACCATATACTAGCAGGACCCTCCAAGAAATTGTAGCATAGGCGACCTTGTTAGCCTCGGCCACGTTCACGGAATGCAGCTTGTTTGTGATGCTATGAAGCCAATCATCTGCATCGAGTGGCTCAATCGAGTGATGGAAGGTGGGTGGGTACAGCTTGATGAAATCACGGATGGTCACCGTTCCAGCACATTGATGGGCGGTGTTTTCCTGAATATGTGCCAGCAAGCGATTCGACTCACACTTGTCTTTATCAATGTCTAACATGAACTGTGCCAGTGAAGGTGGATCCGACAGAACTTCAGTATCTCTGGTTCCACGTCTCTGGCCCTTCTTGCGACCAATGGCAGCTTGGGTACTGCGGGACATCCTGATGATGAGAGACTAGGATTAAACATGGCGGCATACCAAAAGATAAGAGGGAATGCAAAAAAGCATTGATCTTCAAAGAAATCCTAGGGAAAATTGGATAGCATAACGGCTACGAATGCTTAGAAATGAGAAATCCTGCAAAAGATTTAGGTGCCACGACACCTTAACATGACCATCTCAAGATTCTGATTGAGCTAACAAGCTACACAGATAACACTTGAGGACTAGATGCCACTCAAATCAACCATTCCTATAAGTCTACGGAAAAGTAACACGAGATCCTGGTAGATAGATAAGAAGCCTAGTTCTTAATCCCCGTACAAAAGGAGAGGGTGACTCAGAATCAGAATAACATGGGGAAAGGAATAAAAAGAGCCTTACGTTCCCTTCCACAATCAATTCCCTTATATAACTAAAGAGTTGCTAGACTCAACATCGACCAGTTTAGCTTGGTAATCCTATAGTCGGTCAGCTCTGATACCAACGCTGTCGGGACCCCGATCCTAAGCAATAGAATCCAGCATGTAACATATCACATCACTTTGCGGCCTCACGCATGGTTAAATCCACGGCTGGCACCTTACCTGGGCCGGGACCATTTGCGTCTTTTGGCTCACGTATGCAATATGTCGCTAGCATTCAAACGTCAAAGAACTCGGGTCGACATGACTAGTCGTAGAACCCAAGTGGCACATCCGTACAGGAACAGGCATACGTAACCCAACAATGTAGGTGTCGACCTCTAGCGTGTGTAGACTAGTCATAGCAAGCTACAAGGACTCCATTATGCTATGGGACAGAAATGTTATCACTGCACGTAGACGAGTCGTAATAGGCTACAGGGACTCCATTACACTGCGACACATTTCCCCGAAGGGACAGACACAGCAGCAAAGAAGGATACATGTCGGTCAATCAATGTGTCCGGAGCAGTAGCAAGCTACCAAGGCTCGCTGGAAGCACAAAGAGGTAGTTCCCTATAAAGAATACTACTAAAGGCACACAACTAGGTGTCGAATCCCATACATATCGTTGCACGTCACACGTACGCACGACATGCCCGATATGCATAGATACAACTATGGCATCACAACATAACCATACGACAACACAACAATTATTTAGGAGGCTCATAAGAGCCAACATAGTGTGATTTTACAAGCAGGGGTCACATGACCCAACACACAAATCATACAAACAACAAGCGGAAGCTTAACATGTCTGGGTACAGACACCTAGAAAAGAAGAAGGCTGAGGAAGCCTGTCTATCAACAAGGCCCTCCACAGGAACTAGACCTCTCGCTGGGATTCCCAAGCTAAATGACTAACATCAATCTTATCGTAGAAACCACTAGTGAGACTGGAGTCTCCTCTGCAAAAACATGATAAGCAACAGTGAGTACTGAGTACTCAGCAAGTCTTACATCAGAACAAACTACATATGCATCAGTAGCAACAAGGAAATTGTGGGGTTGAATGCAGCAAGCCATCTTTGACTCGGTGGCTATCCTGTACTACGACTTTCATAACTTTGAAAAGTTTTGTGAAGCATACACGAGTCCACTAACATCACAACAATACACCACCATGGATCCGCTCCCGTCTTCCTACGAGAGTGCCATCCACGGTACTCACACTTGTCTTGAAGCTTTTATGAGTAACCCTTTAAATTGTCTATGAACCATAAAAGTATCCAAGTAGTCCATATCCGCGGACGCGGCTATTCGAATAGATTGATTACCCTGCAGGGGTGTACTTCGTCACACATGTTCTCGCCACTTACCGCCATGTGCTCGTAAAAAGGCACCTCGGCAACCTTCAAGGGGAAGCCCAGCGAGGGAGTCGGCCACAACCTGACTAACCTCACAAGACTCTAGTCCAGGTTTATCGCCTATTTGAGACTGAACCTGCAAGGAAGTCCGGCCAAAGTTTCCTCAACGGCCACAAACGATGTGTACAAGGTTCCCAAGCCCACCTTGATGGATGGTACTATGCTTGGTACACCGGCCCACAATGCCTAGTCTGTCCCAAGCCCACCTGTACGGGGTGCCACTCGGTAGACTACTAGCATATCCTACAAACACCAGAAACTAGTTGCAACTCCTGGACAGAGATCAAGTCGGTTAATAAGTCGAGAGAGTCAATTAAGGATCCCAATGTGCGGTAGTAGCTAGTCTTGGACAACATACACAGGTATCGGTTCTTAAGGATGGTCCCAATGAGACAACCCGCCATGTACTCCTACATGGCCTCTCATCGTTACCTTTACAAAATCGTGTTCACAACTTAACTCTCATCATCAGAACAAGTTCAGTTCACTCCGTTTCATCACCCAGATGAATTAGACCTGACACAACTCTAAGCATAGCAAGCATAGTAGGTTAAAGGCACAACATGGCTCAAGCATTTACTAGGTATGCTAGGTTGCATGGTTCAGCTATTTACCGTGACAATGACACGTCAGGAAGAGGAATGGGTTCAACTACCGGAACATGTAAAAGTTGAAACATTTTGTCCTAATGCAATAAGTGAGAGCAAGAGCAAGAGAGTGGGATTGTATCATATATGTTCAAGGGGGTTGCTTGCCTGATAAGACGATCACACATTACTGCTCCTTAGATGGATACTCGACCGTATCCTCTGGAACAGTGCCTAACACGAAGAACAACCATCGAAGGGGAACAAATCAATACACATCCAATGCAAAAATAGGATGCATGAATATGACATGGGAATATGGTGTGTTTGAGCTAATGCATCTAGCAACAAGTTTAAATGAAGTAGGTTTGAACTCAAGGTTCAAATTCAACTTCATATATGGAGTTCCATAATGTATTTGAGCTGAAATGTCCAAGTTCACCTATTTAGGTATCTCTAACATGCATGAAAATGATACAGATGGATTCATTGAATTTTTCTGGTCAATTTTCATATATAAATTGTCTTCATCTGATTTACAGATTAATTTATATGAATTTTCTAAGTTTTTATTATTTTCTAGAATTTATTTAAAACCAAAATTGCAATTATTGCGTCAGCCGGACGTCACTGTGACTCAGTCTGGTCCAACGGCCGGTCCAGGTCAAACTAACCAGCAGGACCCACTGGTTAGTGACCCACCGCTAAGCATGGTCAAATCCCGCGCTGACTGGGGTTTGACCCGCTTGCGGGGCCCACTGGTCAGCCTCTGCGGGGCTGATTAGGCGCGGGGATTAGCGCTAATGGATACCACGTCATCGGCCCCGCCGGTGTTTGGCCAGCGGCAACAAAACCAATGGCAGCGGCTCACCGGAAACGCGCTGCAGGGGGTCTCTGGGCGGGCTGAGACCACTGGGGTGAAGCCCTCGCTCTCTCGCATCGCGTGAGACACGCGAGGAGGCAAGGGGCGGCTGAAGATGGCGGCGGCGAGCTCGCTCACGGCGGCCAGAGCACGGGCAATGGTGACAGTAGCGCTACGGGCTGCAGGAGGGTAAACCGGAGTTCGGGGTGGCATCTACAGGTCCGTGCGAACACGCTGGAGCGCTCAACCGAGCACGGCGGGTGCTCTGGCCGCGGTGGTCGTGATGCCGGCGGCGAGGTGCTCGGCCACTACGAGGAATAGGCGGCTACGGCGGTTAGATAGCAAATAAAGAGGGGTAGATGGATAGAGAAGCTCACGGCCCATCTGACAATGGCTCGATGGGCTCGGGGAGGCACCAGGGGCGACGAATCGACGGTGGCGATAGCAGCTTTGGTCCGGCGACAGAGGAGAGCAGATGAGAGGGGAAAGAGCGAGAGAGAGCGCGGCCGGGCAAGAGGGGAAGAAGGCCATGGTGGGGGGGTCGCGTTGGCGCTCCTAGCTGCCTCCGGCCTCGGCGGCAAGCAGGAGGTGGTCGCGCGCGTGCCGGCACGCCGGGGCACACGCCCTCCTGCCTACTGCCAGGAGGTTGAAGACGGTGGAGGCTGGCTGGGCCAGCTACGTTGCGGGGCCAGCCTCTCCTGGTCGTCTTTCTTCTTCTTTTTTTAATTTTGTTCTTTTTCCTATTTTCTGATATTGCATTTATTTTATTTTAGGCACTAAAATATTCAATAAAAATATGAAAAAAATTCTGGGCACTGAAGGAAATATTCCAAAGGCCCTGGCCAAGTTTCAAATTTGTTGGAGCTTTAAAATTATTTATGGCATTTTAAAACCCCAATCTGAATAATTATTGATTTAATTCAATATCCAAAATGACATTATTTAAATATGCACCACCCCTGGTTTATGTTGCCACATTATTCCAGAGAAGATGAACATTTTTTAGAGCCACTTTGGATCATTGAAAAATATTTTTGGTTGAGCCTATTTGAGTTCAAATAATGCTATAGGGTTTGATCATCCCCATTTCAAATTTAGAAAGAATCTAAACATGATGCAATCACAAGCATGGATCCTAGAGCATGCTAAAGCTAGGGATGTGACAAAGAATGACACATGGCGCATGTGTGTGGATTACACAGATCTTAACAAGGCTTGCCTAGTTGATCCGTTTGCTCTCCCTCGCATTGACCAGATTAGTGACGCCATGACGGTTTGTGAGAGTTTGTGTTTCATGGATTCTTATTCGCGTTATCATCAGATCAAGATGGCAGTTAAAGACTAAGGGAAGACGTCCTTCATCATGCCTTTTGGAGCTTTCTGCTATGTTTCGATGCCTTTTGGACTTAAGAGTGCGCAGGCGACTTGTCGATGATGTGTATAGAACTGTCTTCATAATCAGATTGGGCGCAATGTTCATGCTTATGTAGATAATATTGTAGTCAAGTCAAGGAAGAAGGATACTCTACTTCATGTTTTGAAGGAGACTTTTGATAATCTGCGGGTTTACACGATGATGCTTAATCCAGCTGATTGTGTTTTCGGTGTGCCTACAGGAAAGCTTTTGGGTTTTCTGGTCTCAGAAAAGGGGATTAAAGTTATCCCAGATAATATCAAGGCCATCACCTCAGTGTCTAAGCTGGCTTGCATTAATGATGTTCAGCGCCTAACGGGTCATATCACCGCCTTAAGCCAGTTAATAAGCCACCTTGGCAAGAATGCCATCCCCTTATATCAGATGATGAAGAACACAGATGATTTTGTCTGGAGTGATGCTGCTGATGAGGCGTTTGAAGCGCCCAAAAACAATTAGTTGAGCCACCAGTTTTGGCTGCCCCTGCGAAGAAGGAGTCGTTGCTCTTATATGTGGCAGCTAATAACAGGACTGTCAGTGCTGCAGTTGTTGTGGGGCACAAGGAGGCAGAGAAGGAATATCCTATCTAGAGACCGGTTTACTATGTCAATGAGGTGTTAATAGAGTCCAAATATAGATAACCGCATTGGCAAAAGCTGATATATGGAGTGTTCATGGAAAATCGCAAGCTGAAGCATTATTTCCTTGGACATCCAATCACGATGGTTAGTGTTGCGCCTTTGGGTGATATCATTCAAAATAGAGAGGCCACCGGCACGATTGCTAAATGGGCATTGGAGCTTCAACCTCTTAATTTGAAGTATATGCCTCGAACAGCTGTCAAGTCTCAAGCCTTACTGGATTTCATAAATGACTGGACGGAGATCCAAGTGCCTGAAGAGAATCCGGATAATACATACTGGACAATTCACTTTGATGGATCCAGGCAGTTGGAAGGCTCGGGGGCTGGAGTTGTTTTGACTTCCCCTAGAGGTGACAAATTTTCTTATGTGTTAAGGTTAATATTTCCTTGTACTAACAATGCAGCTAAGTATGAGGCTTTGCTTCATGTTCTCCATATGGCCAAGGAGATGAATTTAAGCCGGGTCAGGTGTTTAGGCGACTCGGACCTTGTGGCTCAACAAGTTTCTAGCACGTGGGACTCTAAGGACCCTCGTATGGCGGCTTATCGTTAGGCGGTTGACATCGTTGCTGATCACTTTAAGGGTTATCAGGTGGATCATATTGATCGTTGGAAGAATGAGGCAGTTGATGCTTTATCAAGACTGGGGTCTCAATGCAAGTTGGTACCGCCTAATGTGTTTCTAGATGTCTTGCATCACCCGTCAGTCAAATTACCTTCCGAGGAGTATCTCGCTGTGCCTGACCTGGAGGGACAATTGTTGGCAGCTCTCCATGCTATTCCTGATTGGACGTTTCCATATCTGACGTATCTGACTCGCGGTGAGTTATCCGAGGATGAGGCCTTGGCGTGACACATCATGAGGTGGTCAAAGTCCATGACCATCATCAATGGCGAGTTGCATAGATGCAGTGTGACTGGTGTTTTTCAGCGTTGCATTTCCCCTGAAGAGCGCAAGGAAATTTTACATGAGCTAAACTTCGATGATTGTGCTCATCATGCCGACTCAAAATCCTTGGTGGCCAAGGCTTACTGACATGATTTTTTCTGGTTGACAGCTCATAAATACGCAGAGGACACAGTTACCAAGTGCGGAGGGTGTTAGAAATTTGGACGATGCGCCCATGTACTGGATCAGGAGTTGCGAATGATTCCGATCACCTGGCCGTTTGCGGTCTGGGGGCTTGATATGGTTGGGACTTTTAAGAAGTCTAAAGATAAGAAGACCCACATTTTGGTGGCGGTTGGTAAGTTTACCAAGTGGGTTGAGGCAGAGCCGGCCAGCTAGTGTGATGCAGCCATAGCGGTTCAGTTTGTCAAGAAGCTAATCTTTCGTTTTGGTTACCCTCACAGTATCATTACTAACAACTATACAAATCTATCCAAAGGGGCTATGAAAGCATTATGTGAGAGTGAACATATCCGCCTTGATGTCTCCGTCATGGCTCATCCGCGGTCCAATGGGCAAGCAGAATGTGCCAACCAAGAGATATTTATAGGGATAAAACCCCAGCTTATGGTTCCTTTGGAGTGGACATCGGGTTGTTGGATGGAGGAATTGCCTTCAGTTCTTTGGAGTAGTAGAAATACCCCAAACAGGTCAACAGGCTATATGCCTTTCTTCATGGTTTATGGTGCGGAAGCTGTCCTCCCAAGTGATATCCGCCATGAATCACCCAGGGTAGCGGCTTATGTTGAAACTAAGAACGATACTTGCGTCAGGATGCACTAGATGCTTTGGATGAGGAGCGGGATCTTGCAGCAGCACGATCGGCGATATATCTGCAAGATCCACGTCGCTATCATAGCCGCTGAGTCAAGACCCGAACGTTCCAGGAAGGTGACTCAGTGCTACATCAGATTCAAGACCATATAGATATGCATAAGTTATCCCTACCTTGGGAAGGACCTTTCATGGTCACCAAGAATCTTCACAATGGGTCATATTACCTCATTGATATACGGGAGAGCAACGAGTCACATACTTTCGGACAAGAGACCAACATGACATAGAATTTTGCTCATCTCCAGCCTTACTATACTTGAACCATTGGCTCTCATCAGTGTACATACATATGTCATTGTATATACCTTTTTAATATAATAAAGTTGGCATCCCCACAATTCGAGGCCTCTGCCATTTTTCGTGCAACAAGATTGTGCAAAAGAGTTGATAATTCAACATGTCACTTGGGGGCTTCCAACCAACTGGGTTTATCTTTCATACCCTCTTGACCGGCTTTCAATCCATATTTGGGTTAAACCTGCCTGTTTGCAACTTGCCACTCCACCATGTGACCCGCCGAACACTTATCAGTTAATCTCGCAATAAAGACCTTGAACTGGTCAAGGATCTTAACACTCAATCTTGTAATGAGACCCTGTACTGATTAAGGTTAAAATAGCGGCTTATGTCACGAGAGGGACGGCTTACAGAAAGCTAGGATAAACTCGCCCGTCTGTTGTAGTCTCTCCGCCATGTGGCCTGTTCGTACTCTTAGAAAGTCAATCTTTTTTAAGACCCTGAACTGTTCAAGGTTAAAACGATGGATTTATGTCACGTGAGAGCCGGCTTATGGGTTTGGGGGTACTCATGCCCTGCTGTAGTCTCTCCGCTATATGGCTTGTTCAAACTCTTAACAGGCAATCTTTCTAAGACCCTAAACTGGTTAAGGTTAAAACGACAAATATGTGCCATGTGAGAGCCGGCATATGAGGTTTGGGCAGTCATGCCTAAGTTTTTGAAAAACAAAAAAACTTGAGTTTCCCTCAAGAATGTAAAACAAGATTTAACCTCTTTGGGTTGAGCCTTTAAAGCCACCTAAACAATGATAGAGAATATATTTTCTATCTTGTTATTTTGCAGGTCTTGTATTTTATGATAAGCCGCCACCAAGCATCAGGAAAGATGATCATAGCTAGAGTAAATGGAAGAAGGATATGTATATAAGCTATTAAAACTCCAAACGTGCACGAAGGCACGACAAAGGCAATCAGTTTTAACTACTTCTATTACAAGGCTGTCAAAGAGCCCAAAATCTGTGGACTTAAGTTTTTTCGCAACAATTATAACTCGAAAAATCAACAGGGCCGGGTTACCTTCACATGGGGGCAACTCTTTGCTTAACTTGCCGTCGGGTCATCCTGTGCAGGGTCTTCGGTCTCGCGGATCTGAAGGTTGTCCACATCCTAGTTGCAGTTTGTTAAGGCCTCAAATTCGGCTTCGTCATGCATGACTAGAGATGGGTTGACATCAGGGGAAAAGAGGTGCTTACAGCATTGAGGAATCGGGATTTTGGCTTCAAAGGTGGGCCATCGAACTCGTTTATTATCTTCAGAGTAAGCCGCCTGATAGGATAAGAGGTCAGCTTCTGCGGCCAGCCAGCTTGCCAACATTCGTGATGCCTTCATGCAATGGGCGTAATCGTCTTGAGAAAACTTTGAGTCGTCATCCTTCAGCTGAGGAAAGCCATCCATCATCTTTGTCGGGTTGAGCTCGGGTGCATAAGCCAGTGACCGGCTCAAAGTGGCCATTGCACCTTTACAGGCGGCTGATCTCTTCAGCTCCTCTATCTGCTTCGGGATGGTGGAGAGGACTTCTAGCAAGCCCTTCATAAACTTTGGAATGCACTTCTCAGTCATAATAGCCTTAATGGTGAAAACGGATCCAGCATACAGTTGTTCAATAAGTGAGCATAAATCCTTCACCTTTAGCAGACTATCATCTCAAAGCTGGTGAGTTCGCTGGCCAGCAAGCAAGTCAGATTTTATAAGCCGCTTGGAGAAAATTTTACAGACTCTTTGAAAGGAATATTCATAGTTAGCAAAACTTACCAAAGACGGCTTCAGTCATCCAAGATATATGGCTTCTCAGATTGTTTAGCTCTTCAGTGGCGGGTTGCAATTGACCATCAACATCTTCTGCCCATTTGGTTAAGGTGGATTGTTCAGTTTCAATAGTTTTCTTGTAAGCTTCGAAGTCCGCCTTGACCTTTTCAATCTCTATGGAGGAGAGCCGCCATTTTCCTCAGCTTTAGCCCGGGCGTCCTATTGCAAAATCAGATCTTTTCTCCAGGCAGACAAGCTAGACCCGCTCGCGTATAAGGATTCCTACAAAGTGCAAGTGGTCAAGAACAAGATTATTTTCATTTTAAGCCGCCAGGGCAATGAAGAAAGACATTACAAGTCTCAAATATATTGCAGGCAATATACTTGACACTTGGGGGTAATGTGTATTAGTTCTTTCAAGGTTTATAATTCTGACAAGACCCAGATCATCTTCAGGAAGATAAGCCGACCCTTGGGGGCTACACTTGGCACTTATTCGATGTTGAGTGTCGGCTCATTATTTCATAATGACCCGACCCTTGGGGCCTACACTTGGCTCTTATTCTATGTTGAGTGTCATCTCATTATTTCATAATGACACGACCCTTGGGGGCTACACTTGGCTCTTATTCAATGTTGAGTGACGGCTCATTATTTACATAATGATCCGGCCCTTGGGGGCTACAAGGAGATTCATCAAAAGTCTACAAGTGATTGAAGACCCAGTTGACTTTTGGCAAAGTACACCAGCTCTTGGGGGCTACGTAAGTATATATGCACAGGCAAGGGAAGTGGAGTACCTCATATTTTTTCTTCATCATACCAACCAAGTTGGCCTCCATGTCCCGGCTTATAGAGAAATGGCTCAGGTAGCCAGCGTGTAACTCGTCAGCAGTAAGCTTTTCTAAATTAGGAAGATCAAATTGAGTCTTCTCTTCCTTAAGAGGAGCTGCCTCGTCTTCGCTGGTATGTTTGGATAGCACATCGGAAGGACCTGGAGATTTATAAGCCGCCCCGGTGACAGTAACTTCTTCTTGAGAAGCCATGTCTTCAGCAGTTGGCTGGGGGCTGGGCGGCTTAGGATTAGCTTCTGGATGGGCCTTAGGAGCCTCAATATCAACATCAGCCAGTTCAGTACGCCGAGGAGTCTCTTCATGGGCGCCTTTGTCAGCCTCAGAGGGCTCAATGTGAGCTTTAGGGGTGGTAGATGACCCACTCACCTTCCTTTATTTGGCTTGAGCCCTATGAGCAAAGGTGGCATTATACGTCATAAGCAAGGATAGAATATTAACACATGGTGTGGGATATAAAAATGCTCACCCTGGGTTGATAACAAGAAGAGGCAACTTCATGGCGGTTGAGTCTCCAGAACAAGGAGGCGAGTCCTGGAAAGTTAAAATTGTGAAATATAAGTAAGCTGCAACACAAAATTAGCATACATAAGAAATGAATTCAAGGCAATGAAGTACCTTAGTGCGCCATTTCCGAGGAGCTGGAGCATTTGGTAAGCCGGCCAAAAGATCTTCAGAGCTGGTGCTCCGGGTCTGACGTCTGTTATCATCTTGCTGCTTCTTCAAAAGAAAGTTGGGATCGAAATGAGAAAAAGGGTGTGAACATTTTACCTTCTAGACAACCTGCCATATTTTCTTTATTGGTAAAAGTTTCGAGTCATAGGAGACAATAGTTACCTCTACAACATCAGCATGGCTTGTTTCCGCTTATTCCTGAGAGTAATCATTGTCAATGAGTTGCATAAAGAGAAGGTCAAGAGAGTCAAGTTCTACCTCCGAGTCATCAAGCTCGAGCGGCTCTTAGGCGGATGTTTTCCTTTTACGACCCGGTACACGGGTCTTAGTCGCCTTAACTTTCTTCTTGGAAACGGCGGTGAATTTCTTCTTCCAGAAAGGGGATTTGGCCTGTGTATGAGTCATAGAAGGCTCAGGAAGAATACGAGACACAAAATTTAGAGAAAGCAAACAGTTTGTTCAAAGGATTTCTACCTCTAGAGCAAGGTTGAGAACACAGAATGGCTTTAACCTAGTATAGTTGCATGCGCTTGAGGCTCTCTGAGAAGTGACTTGACGATGGAGTTGAGGTCCTTCTCAGTCAAAGGCGTCCAGTTGAAGCGCATTGGATCATCCACTTCACTAGAGTACTCACACAATAATTTATCACGCTGGCTCAGCGGCATAATCCTCCAACTGACCCAGGAGCGGGTCAAATCCACACCAGTTAATCCATTGGCCAATAGAGCCTAGATCTTTAGAAAGGCCGAAGCATATTTAACATGATCCACATCACTCATCCATTGAGGAAGCTCAGTGTTGGTGCAGAGCCGGAAAGGACGATAACCCAGTAGCGGATGTTCTCCAGCCAGGGAGGTATCTCCGCAATAGAACCAAGTCATGTTCCAATCCTTGGGATGGCTGGGCAGGATGGATGCGGGGAAAGACATGTCTCTTCGCCTCTGGATTGATACACCTCCGAGCTCAAGACTCGGCCCAACTGCTAACTCGGTCTGGTGGTTGAGGTAGAAAAAATCTCGGAAGAGGTCACCAGTGGGTTCTTCCTGTAGATAGGCTTCGTAGAGGACTTGAAATTGACACAAATTGGTAACAGAGTTAGGGCCAATGTATTGATGGTGGTGTTTGTAGAAGTGTGGGGCATCCCGGGTTTTTTTTTGACCCGGGGGGTGAGAAGCCCCACAGAAGGTGATCTGTGAACACGACCACTTCCCCTTCCTAAGGCACGGGACTGGTCTCTTTACCGAGAACCAGCCAGTGGATGATATCTTGAGACGGCAAGGCTCCCATGGTCACAAACTCCTTTAATGATGCCTCGGTGACCCAAGAATTGACCCAGTCGCAAGAGGCGGGGCTTTGTCCATGGTGGCGGGTTAGATTCTGTGAGAAAACACAAAGACATGGCGGGTTAAGAAAACCTCGCAACAAGGGCAGCTATGGCTGAGACCACAACGACATTCAGCGGGTTATGGCTATATTCTAAGCCGCCATCTATTACAGGATTGAGGCGAGTTAAAGTTGCTACAAGCAGATGCGACAGTGCAATGGCGGGTCAAAAGACAGCTGAATGTTGAAAATTTTACTAAGTATGGACCAACAGATTCCGTCAACTACGATAGCAACTAGAAGATCTATAGACGAAGATAAAAAGGAAATATATTCTAAACCTAAAAAGTCAGTGGAAGAATAGGTAGTCCATGTGTGGATTCTATCCAAGAACGATCTACACTGAGTAGGGGATACGTGTTAAGCGGAGCACCGCATGATTGGCTAGCATTTCAGAAGCCTAAAGATGCTTTATTTTCCGATCTACGGTGAATACTCCGACGAGCGGCAACAGACTCGGAAGAACTCCGATGAACTAATGTGGATCTACGAGGAGAAGAGGTAGAAGACAGACAACAACGATGGAAAGGTGAAAAGAAATGGGACCCTCACCCCCGCCTACTTATGAGGAGATGGGACAACAACAGTCCACGTGAGAATCGAGGAGACGCAATGATGATTGACCAAGAAGATGCCTCGATTTTCAGGTTGACCATTTTAATGCGATGATCCGTTGTGACATCATGGAGATCTTTTTGGATATATCCGAGATGATGACATCCATTTTATATGGCGGGTTACGAAGTTTTAATTCCACGTAGCAAAGGTATGAGACTTGCCACCAAATGGACTTGAAGATTGACATGAACAGGTTCAAATCAATCTGGGGCCTAATGTTGGGGATATAACTAGCTGGTATGACTCGCCCAGGAGGGACCGAGTCATAGCCTAGAGGCTCATACTCAAGGCCTGAAGGTTGAAGACAAACCTAGAGGCGATTCGCCAGGTGGGACGGATGGAGGCACAGAGGTGGAAGACGGTGCGAGACCTAGGCACGTGAGCCACCCGGAAGATGGCTTGCTCGGGAAGGGAACACGACTTAGAGACAAGATCGGATACTTTGTATAAGCCTGTCTGGACTCTTGTTGTTGGAAATATGCCCTAGAGGCAATAAATAAAGTGTTTATTGTTATATTTCCTTGTTCATGATAATCATTTATTATCCATGCTATAATTGTATTGATTGGAAACACATTACATGTGTGGGTAAATAGAAAACACTTTGTCCCTAGTATGCCTCTAGTGAACTAGCTCGTTGGTCAAAGATGGTCAAGGTTTCCTAGCCATTGACATGTGATGTCATTTGATAGCGGGATCACATCATTAGGAGAATGATGTGATGGACAAGACCCAAACTACGAATGTAACATATGATCGTGTCAGTTTATTGCTACTGTTTTCTGCATGTCAAGTATATGTTCCTATGACCATAAGATCATGCAACTCACGGACACCGGAAGAGTGCCTTGTGTGTATCAAACGTTGCAACGTAACTGAGTGACTATAAAGGTGCTCTACAGGTATCTCCGAGGGTGTCTGTTGGGTTGGCATGGATCAAGACTGGGATCAAGACTGGGATCTCAGGGCCCACTTGGTAATACAACATCACAATCAGCCTTGGAAGCAATGTGACTAAGTGTTAGTCATGGGATCTTGTATTACGGAACGTGTAAAGAGACTTGCCGGTAACGAGGTTGAACTAGGTATGGAGATATCGATGATCGAATCTCGGGCAAGTAACATACTGAAGAACAAAGGGAACATCATACGGGATTAACTGAATCCTTGACATAGAGGTTCAACCGATAAAGATCTTCGTAGAATATGTAGGAACCAATATGGGCATCCAGGTCTGGCTATTGGTTATTTACCATAGAGGTGTCTCGGTCATGTCTACATGGTTCTCGAACCCGCAGGGTCTGCACACTTAAGGTTTGGTGACGTTTCGGTAGTATAGAGTTATGCATGGTGGTGACCGAAGGTTGTTCGGAATCCCAGATGAGATCCCGGACATCACAATGAGCTCCGGAATGATCCGTAGGTAAATATTGATATATAGGAAGTCCGATTTTGGTCGCGGAAAAGTTTCGGGCTCATCGGTAGTGTACCGAGAGTGCCGGTAGTGTATCGAGAGACCATCGGGAGGGGTATTTCGACCCAAGAGGCTACATGGGCTGTGGGAGAGTGAATACCAGCCCTTAGTGGTCTGTTGGAAGTCCCACACAAGGCCCGTGCGGCTGGGAAGAAAATCCCAAAGAGAAAAAGGTGGAAAAACGCAAAAAGGCCAAAATAAGGAGGAGTCCTAGTCCTACTAGGATTGGAGGAGGAATCCTCCTCTCCTCTTGGTTCGGCCAAAGCCTAGATGGCTTGGACCTTGGGCCAAGCCTCCTCCTCTCTTCCTCTTATATATACTAGATGTTTTAGGGGTTTTGCACTTGATTTTCAGCCACGTGCTACCCATTCCTCTAGTGCATAGTTTCTCCTCTAGATCGGTTTTCTGCAGTGCTTAGGCGAAGCCCTGTCGGAATTGCTCCACCACCATCGCCACGGTGCCATCACACTATCGGAGAACTCGTCTACCTCTCAATTCCCTCTTGCTGGATCAAGAAGGCGGATATCATCATCAAGCTGTATGTGTGCTAAACACGGAGGTGCCGTCCGTTCGGTGCTTGATCGAGACGGATCGTGATTGGATCGCGGGACGCTCGGCGATTTGGATCGTGAAGACGTTCGACTACACCAACCGCATTTCTTAATGCTTCTCACTTAGTGATCTACAAGGGTATGTAGATCCACTCTCCCGCTCGTAGATGCTCATCACCATGGATAGGTCTTGCGTGAGCGTAGGAAATTTTTTGTTTCCCATGCGACGTTCCCCAACACTTGTAAGCCCGGGGCCCTGGCCTATGTATATAAAGGCGGGTTCCCCGGGTGTCTTAGGGTACGAAACAATCTGTCGAGTAATAGGTCAAGCGAGTCCGCTACCTTGTAATCGATATCCAATCAATACAACACAAAGCAGGACGTAGGCTTTTACCTCTTCCCAAGGGGCCGAATCTGGGTAAACCCTTGTCTCTCGGTCCGATCAACCCCTTCAAGCTCATTGTCGTAGCGATGGAATCGAACCTAAGTCCTCTCACTAGGACATCTGCCATGACAAAACCACGACAGCAGTCATACTGCAAAAACACATATCGGTGTTGCCGACACCTTTTGCCTCGGAGTCGCCAACCCTATGCATTTTTGTCTGTTTGGTCCAATGGTCACTTCAATGATTCCAATGATGTAGGGGGAGAAACATCAAGATGTATAATCTCAAATATTCAAGGATCCCTACATCAAAGGAGGAGAAATCTTAAAAGTTTTCAGATCTTAAGGGGGAGAAAATTGTTTTCAAGGAACCCTTCTCTCAAATGCTCGCAATGACCCTAAATCTCCAGGATCCCTTCCCACTCAATGATTTCTTTTATATGTCCCTTGTGAGATCCTTTTTGGAAATTAATGCCAAAGGGGGAGACATACCAAAGCTTCAAAGCTTATACTAAAAGGGATTGATAATACCATAGGAAGAGATATTGTACTAAAGGGAGAAATATCTAAGTGTTCATGCTTCAGGGGGAGAGATAATCATGAAAAGAAGTGTAAACTTAACAAGATAAAGGGGGAGAAATATCAAGGATCCCTTATCACAAAAACACTTTGGAGATGAGAGAAGAATGAATAAAGAATGGATCTAATTAAATTTGATTATCATATGTTTTAGACTTTTCTCAGCCCTACCTACTCTCAATATCTACATGTCATGATTCAAGGAGAGAGGAAAACTTTCAAATCCACATCTAGGCGAGAAAGCTCTAAACTTATTTGGAGACATATCATTCTCAAGAAACCATTTCTTATATGTCTTCCATATCTTGGTACTGTTGGTTCCATTTGCATTTACACTTGTGTTTCCTAACATTGTTTTCTCAAGTGTGTTCATACTGTTAAATGCTCAAGGACCTCAAGGTAAGTATATGCATCATATACTTGTTCAAGATGACCTCTTGCTTCTTGCACATATTGTTTGCAAGAGTGAATCTTGAACATGGAATTATTTCACTCATATATATTTGATGCATATTGCAAAGATATAAATGAATTCTCATATCCTTCCTACTATGTGTGTGTTCATGCATTCAAAAGCAACTATCCTTAAAATGGATTGCACACATCTAGGGGGAGCTTGTATTGGTCATGTATCCTTCAAAGTCTTCACATATTTCTACATGTATTAAATTGAAGCTTTCATTGTATGTTGTCATCAATTACCAAAAAGGGGGGATATTGAAAGCACAATATGCTCCCTTGGTGGTTTTGATAATTCATGACAACATACATTGTCTCTTGGACTAATACTTTTATCTAGTGTATTTCACATAAAATCCACAAAGAAGGTTGGCTATGGAGTGTGAAGAGTATCCCCAAGAAGAAGAAGGATAACGAATAGCATTGGCAAAACTTCAAGCCAGAAGACTCTACATTTTACTTTGTGAGAAATCACTTTGAGTCCATAGGAAAGCCAATACTATTAAAAGGGCGTAAGGTATTGTTGGTGAACAAAATGCTCCACATGCACAAGTGATAGTCACCAAAAACACACACAAACTCTTCCACAAAAGTCTGTCCAAGCCTATCATGAAAATCGGTGATATCAACAATTCCCACTCGGTCCCACCGATTTCCCGCTCAAATAGAACCGTACCAAACCCTAGGTCTTCGGTGCAACCGATTTTGCTTCGGTGCCACTGAACTTAGCTTGCCAACTTTCTGTTACCTCGATTCTTAAAATCGGAATTTCCGAGATTTTGGATCGGCCTCACCGAGGTGTGGAATCTGAACGTTGGTCACCTCATCGGTACTACCAAGATCTATGTATCGATCTCACCGAGATTCAAAAGTTGCTACCTTTGGAGAAACTTGGTACCACCGAGTTTTATACTTCAGTGTCACCGAGTTGGTCACTTTAGGTGTAACGGTTGGATTTTTGGAGATGCCTATATATACCCCTCCACCACCACTCACTCAAAAGAGAAGCACTCAGAACAGATCCCCACTTATCCCATTAGATTTATGAGAGAGAAACACCTACTCATGTGTTGAGATCAAGCCATTCCATTCCATCCATATGAATCTTGATCTCTATCCACCCCAAGTTGCTTTCCACCCAACCAATCTCTTCCACAAAAGCCAAATCTGTGAGAGAGTGTTTGAGTGTTGAGGAGTCTATCATCTTGAAGCACAAGAGCAAGGAGTTCATCGATATTATCAAACCTATTACCTTTTGGAGGGTGGTGCTCATAGATCGGTTAGGTGTCGCTTGGGAGCCTCCTACTTCGTGTTGTGGAGTGAACCAAGAAGTTTGTAAGGGCATTGAGATCGCCTACTTCGTGAAGATCTACCCCGAATTAGGATAGTACTCCGTGGATGTAGGCCATCATGGTATAGACAAGGTTGCTTCTTCGTGGAACCCTCCGTGGGTAGAGCCCTCCGTGGATTCTCACAACTGTTACCCTCTGTGGGTTGAAGTCTCCATAAACATGGACGTACGATAGTACCATCTATCGGAACCACGGGAAAAATCTTCGTGTCTCTCATGTGTTTGATCTCCCTATCTCAACTCCTTACTTCCATGTGCAATGTCTTTACTTTTTGCCGCTATACTTGATGATTTGCATGTGTAGGATGTGCTAGACTTGCTATAATTGCTAAAATCTGCCAACCATTAATTTTGGACATTGTGTAGATTTTAATATGTGCTAGTAGTCTATTCACCCCCTCTAGACATACACTTCTAGTGATCCCTCAATCACACTTTACCAAATGGATATTAAAAGTGCATTTCTAAATGGGGAGACTGAGGAAGAAGTCTATGTTAAGCAACCCCACCAACCCACCCCCCGCCCGCGCGTTTTGTGAATCCTAAGAAACCCAACCATGTTTACAAGCTTCGTAAAGCTCTTTATGTACTTAAGCAAGCCCCTCGTGCTTGGTATAAATGTCTAACTAAGTTTCTTCTTGAAATGGGTTTTGAGATTGGAAAAATTGATGCAACCTTATTCACTAAGAGAGTTAATGGTGAACTATTTGTGTGACAAATTTACATGGATGATATTATCTTTGGATCTACTAACCCACAATTTAGTGAGAAATTTGGTAGGTTGACGTCCGAGAAGTATGAGATGTCCATGATGTGTGAGCTGAAATTTTCCATTGGTTTGCAAATCAAGAAAATTAGAGAAGGAACCTTCATCTCTCAAACAAAGTACACTAGGGACTTGATAAAGAAGTTCAACATACAAGAGTGTAAAGGTATGAATACTCCTATGCGTGCTAGTGGACATGTTGATCTTACCAAGGAGGACAAACTGGTTGATCAAAAGGTTTATCGATCAATGATCGGTTCATTGCTATATCTATGTGCCTCCCGTTCCGACATCATGCTTAGTGTGTGCATGTGTGCTAGATATCAGTCTGCTCCTAAAGAGTGTCATCTTAAGGCCATTTTGAGCTTAACATAGAGTATGACCTATGATCAAGTATTCTTGCTTGGCTCCTAAGTCAATATACTCTAATATAGGTGAGCTAATCACCGACCATCATCTAGATGAAGTTTCTTGTTTGGTTCATCTTATTTTCGCATGCTTTCTTGGAACCACTTAATCCTCATATAGTTGAAAATTCCTTGTTAATCGTTTTGAAAATTCCTTGCAAATTTTCTCGAATCATTTGAGACTTCCTGAAAAATGATCTTGACAAATGTTGCCAAGTTTCTGTTAAGCCCTCGGAGCCTCCGACTCAAATAACTCGGTATCTCCAACTCTGCAGATAGGCTGCGCGGTTCCACTGACTCATTTGCCTCGGAGCTACCAATTTTGCTAGCTTCTATGCTCTTTGATAAATTCAACAAATCTCCATCTCTTAAAGGATACCTTTGTAAAAAAACTTGAAGTAGAAACTTTATTCAAGGATCCCTATGTCAAAGGGGGAGAAATTTTCAAGAACCTTTCCAACTATTAAAAAGGGGGATAAAAAGTCTTCAATGACCCCTTAGTCTTAAATGCTCTCTATGATCCTTACATTCAATGATCCCTACTTTCAATGACCGTTGTTCTCTAGGATCCCTTATCACTCAATGATCCCTATATCTGACCCTACGTATGATCCTTTTTGGAAATTAAGTCCAAAGGGGGAGAAATACCAAAGCTTCAATGCAAAGGGGAGATACACAAAAGGGGAAGACAAAAAATTAAGGGGAGAATATCAAAGCTTATGCTTATATACAGGGGAGAATACCAAATGTATCTCTACCCAAAATGGAGAAACACTACTTAAGGGGGGAGAGAGTATATCATTTAACGAGAGAGATAATATGGTTTACTCTATTTACCTACTCATGTTAGACTTGCCTCACCCTACCTACTCCCAATATCTACATGCTAAAATTCAGGGGGAAAGGAAGATCTAAAATTTCATATTTAGGGGAGAAAGTTCTAAATGATCTTGGATACATATCAATCTTAAGGAATACTATCTTCTATATGTTCTCCGCATCTTGGTAGTGTTGAGTTCTAGTGCATTTGGATTTGTAGAATATTCTTGTGTTTCCTAACATTGTTTTCTCAAGTGTGTTTCTGCTATTAGAATGCTCAAGAACTCAAGGTAAGTATATGCATCACATCTTTGATCAAGATGATCTCTTGCTTCTTGCACATATTGTTTGCAAGAGTGAAGTATTGAACAAGGATACAACTCATTCACATATATTTGATGCATATAGCCAACATACACATGACTCATCATATCCCTTCTACTATATGTGTATCCATGCATTCAAGAGTAACTATCCTTTAAAGGGATTGCACACATTTAGGGGGAGCAAGTTTTGGTCAAGTCTTCATTATAACTTGCATATCTTTATTTGAAGCTTTGATTGTATGTTGTCATCAATTACCAAAAAGGGGGAGATTGAAAGCACATATGCTCCCTTGGTGGTTTTGATAATTCATGACAACGTACATTATCTCTTGGACTAATAGTTCTACCTACGTACAGAAACCCTAGCCAAAACCCACTTCTCGGTACTACCAACTTCCACTTCAGTGCAACCGAGTTTCAATGACCAACTACCTGTTGCTTATTTCACAAGAATCGAAATTTCCGAGAATTGTGAATCGGTCTCACCATGTTGTGTAACTTCCCTCGGCCACTCATATCGGTACCACCGAGAATTCTATACCGGTCTCACTGAAACGCCAAAGTTGCCACATTTTGCACTAGTCGGTGCAACCAAGTTTTCACTTCGGTTTCATTGGGTTGGCAATAATGTTGTAACATTTGGATTTTTGGAGATGCCTATATATACTCCTCCACCAAATCCCACTCTCAAGAGAAGCACTCAGAACAGACCCACACTTCCCACATCCAAATTTCTGAGAGAGAACCACCTACCCTTGTGTTGAGGTCAAGATCATCCACTCCAACCATGTGGATCTTTATTTCTAGCCTCCCCAAGTTGCTTTCCACCCAATCAATCTCTTCTACCCAAGCCAAATATGTGAGAGAGTGATTGAGTGTTGAGGAGACTATCATTTGAAACACAAGAGCAAGGAGCTCGTCGTTACTATCGAGCCTATTACCTTTTGGAGGTGGTTCCTCCTAGATTGGTTAGGTGTCACTTGGTAGCCCCTGACTTCGTGTTGTGGAGTTGAACCAAGAAGTTTGTAAGGGCAAGGAGATCGCCTACTTTGTGAAGATCTACCCCGAGTTAGGCTAGTCCTCCGTGGACGTAGGCCATCATGGTATAGACAAGGTTGCTTCTTCGTGGAACCCTTCATGGGTGGAGCCCTCCGTGGACTCTTGCGACCGTTACCCTCCATGGTTTGAAGTCTCCATAAACGTGGATGTATGATGGCGCCACCTATCGGAACCACGGGATAAATCCTCGTGTCTCAAAATTGTGTTTGATCATCCTATCTCTACTCTCTTACATATGCTTGTCTTACTTTTTGCTGACATACTTCAATACTTGTTGACTAGCATGTGTAGGGTGCATTGGACTTGTTATAATTGTTAAATCTGCCAACCAATTAACTTGGGACAAGGTTAGGTTTTAATTCTTGCAAGTAGTCTATTCACCCTCCCCTCTAGATGTCTCTTCTATCGGTACCACAATTGGTATGAGACCTTTGGTCTCCAAAGCTTCGGTTTCATCACCATGGAGGAAGATGGATGTGTCTAGTTTGGGGAGTATTAGTTGTAGAGTGCCCGTTCTCGATGGGGAGTACTATAGTCAATGGAAATATGAGATGCTTGAGCTATTCAATAAATTCCATTTGAGAAAGTATGTTAAGAACCCCTATGTACCTCCCATTGACCCCTTACATCCCACACACGAAGAGGAAATTGACATGCTTCACAATCTTAGAACTGTTAATCTCATTATCAAAGGATTGCTTAGATTTGTGTTTGATCAAATGAAAAATTTGAATGTGCTTATACTTTGTGGAATGATTTGGAGAAACAATATCCAAGTTATTGATTGAGTAATCTTGATGAAATTCTTCATAAAGCCATTGCCTTTCACATAATGAAGCCTAGTGATCCTAACTTTGACAAATACTTATTTGAGCCTCGTGACCTCATGCGTGCTAAAGGAGATGTCACTACCATCAATAACATTATCTTTGAAGCCACATTCATAAAGTTGAACATTGTCATTATCTCAATCCTAACGAATATCTTGTCTCTTTAGGACAAGGTTATCCCACTTGATGATGATGATGTGGAACATGGATACTATGAAGAAGATGAGTTATTCGACATTAAGTGTGAGAAGACTATGAAGAGACTAAGTCTCATGGCAAACTTCAAAGATTACATGGCCGGGGGAAAGGAATGGATTCTCGATAGTGGATGCACCGATCATATGATCGGAGATAGAGACATGTTTCAAGAAATCACACCAAACCATGGACCGTGAAGGTATGTCAGTTTTGGAGACAAATCCAAGGGTAAGGTACTTGGTCTTTGTAGGGTGGCCATATCTCATGATAACTCTATTCAAAATGTCATGCTTGTTAAATCCCTTGGATACAATCTTCTTTCCGTATCTAGACTTGCCGGCTTCAGTTTTAATGTGCTATTTACAAAAGTAGATTTCCAAGTATTTCAGCAAGACAATCATAGCATGGTCTTTACCGGTTTCCGTAGAGGTGATTTATACATCGCTGATTTCACAAAGAGATCCAAACCTCGTACTTGTCTCATTGCAAAATCTTCTAAATGTTGGCTTTGGCATAGAAGACTCGAACATGTTGGTATGCGTAATCTAGACAACCACATCAAAGGTGATCATATACTTGGTGTTAAAGATGTTATCTTTGAAAAAGATAGACTTTGTAGTGCTTGTCAAGCCGGAAAACAAGTAGGTGGAAGTCATCCCGTAAACAATATCATGACCACTAGGAGACCACTCGACTTACTTCATATGGATCTTTTTGGTCCCAATGCTTACATGAGCCTCACTGGAAATTCCTTTGGTCTAGTTATAGTTGATGATTTTTTCTAGATTTACGTGGTTATTCTTTCTTGATGATAAGTCGTGGGTGCAAAAGATCTTCAAGAACTTCGCTCGCAAAGCTCAAAATCAGTTTGACATGAAGATCAAGAAAGTTCATAGCGGCTATGGATCGGAGTGCAAGAACACAAATGTGGACACCTTTCTTGACGAAGAAGGGATTCTACATGTGTTCTCGGCTACATAGACGCATCAACAAATTGGAGTTGTTGAGAGGAAGAACTAAACTCTTATTGAGATGGCAAGAACGATGCTCGACGAATACAAGATGCCAAGACACTTTTGGGCAGAAGCCATTGGGATAGCCTGTCATGCCACAAACCGACTCTATATTCACAAGCTTCTCGGTAAAACAGCATATGACCTACTCACCGGTAACAAGCCCCAAGTTGGATACTTTTGGGTATTCGGCTCCATGTGTTACATTCTTGAGAAGCATCGTCATTCAAAATTTCCTCCTAAATGTCATGAAGGTTTTCTACTCGGTTACGGGTCAAACTCTCACACTTACCATGCCTACAACAACTTCACTCGAAAAGTTGAAGAGACGGTGTCGGTGTCAAAACTGGCAGATCTCGGGTAGGGGCCCCCGAGCTGTGGACCTTAGATCGATGGGTAACAGGGGACGAAGGAGACGATGTTTACCCAGGTTTGGGCCCTCATGAGGAGGTAAAACCCTATGTCTTGCTTGATTATATTGATGTGGATGAGAGTTACACAGTTGATCTACCTCGAGATTGTCTAAGCTAAACCCTAGATGAGTTCACCCGTCCTCTACGAATGGGACCCTCTAGTTTATATAGACACCAGGGGTACCTAGGGTTACACACAACCGACTTTTTACATAGGATAGATACGTAGATCCGATCTTCAGAACTTGGAGGCCACGCCATTCTCCGGATCTTTCCTTCCAAAACACGGAATCGTCTCATAGTTCGGCCCTCCACACAGCAACTCAACAAGCCGGCCCATGATGAATGAGCCGGCGGCCCGAGGACCCCTAGTCCCGGACTCCCTCAATAGCCCCTGAACTAGCCTCTAACACCAAGGTATGCAGTCTTTGGTAGCTTCGTGTATCCATAGTATTTGCCTAGATGCTGGTGGTGTACAGCAGGATGAACTCCGTGGGGTTGGCATTGCTGTCACAGCGGGTAGGGACCTCTGGCTTGAACTTTTCGGGCCACACAATGCGGCGCATCCCGGGCGCGAGGTCCACGTAGCCCCTGGTGCCAACGACGCCTCCATCAATGGCCGCAGGGTTCTGGCACCCAACCACGACAACGTCATGGAGAACGTGATCCTAGCAGTTGCGCGCCTTCTCGAGGATCACACGCGAATCCAAGGGCACACGATGGATGATCTGGGAACTGCCGCCATTGTCGGTCGGTGCAGAGACTCGTGGGACGACTCCGGAGCGCATGCCATAGGATGTCGCTCGGCCACATCACGAGCCGGAGGAGATGGAGGAGGAGCATCGCGCCCAGCCTGATCGTCATGCAACGATGGAGGAGGCATTGAGAAGGACGGCATCTGGCCATCGCGTGCGATGTCAACGAGCTCGGTGATGCCCCCGAGCCATACGTCATAGTCATCCTCGCTGGGGCGGTAGCACAGCAGCTACTAAGCCATGAGCAGCACGGCGTGCAACATGGGAGGGTTGCGGCACGCAAGCAACGAGTGGTGGTGGAGCGGCCACGCTCTTGCTCGTTTACCAACGGGTGAATGGAGGAGGCCACCCACTTCCCAATAGGCTCGGTGGCGGTGGGGGGTCACCGCCCCTCGGCACCCCGAGGAGCGGGCGCGGCGTGGACCCTTGTAACAGCCCGGGACCGATGCTCTAGAAGATTCCCCTTTTATTTCCATTCTCGTCTTTGTTTTGTTTGGTTGTTGCATTCATCATCGCATCATCTGCATAGGATCATCACTCGTTTTCAAAAACATGCATCCGTACGTAGTTGCCGGTTCTCTCCGTTCTCATCGACGGTCGTTTCGAGACCAACCACACATGCACGCGCCCGCAGCATCGATAAAATATAGTTTTTAAAGTGCGTATGAAATATTCTCTGAGTGAGTCGAAAGTTGGTGTGCAGTCTTGTTTTATTGTCGGTAGACCACCTGCCAAATTTCGTCGCAATCTCGGTTCGTTTGATACCCGAACGGTCAACCGTAGTAGTGCGGTCATCGGTTTATTTGCGGTCATTTTTGGTGTTTTAAAAACCCATGTCACGGGCCACAATTCTTTCTCTTATCCCCACCTAGCCCAACAACATAGCCCAGTAGCCCAACCTAGCTTGCCCCTCCATTCGTGGTCATCGGATCGCGATCGGACGGACGAGGTCCAACCAACCCTAGTCCTTTCCCTATATATAAATCACCTTGTGGAGAGAGCTTCTCACTCCACTAGGGTTTCCCCCTTGCCAAATTGCAGCCACCCCCTCAAAAACTCCACCTTCTAGCCCCACATCCCTCCAATCCCGAAATCCACTCCTCCCCCTCCATTTCAACACAAAAATCCAACAATTAGAGGTCAGGAATTCGTCCCTGCAGCCAGCCGGACATGTCCGTGGCCAAACTGGACACGTCTGGCGACCAGAGAGCCTCGTAGCCTGAGAAGGCCCACACGCTCGAACCACTCATCCCTGAGCACGAGATCCGGAGGAGCCCGATCCAGCGCCGCCGCCTACTGGCCTCGCCCCGCCGTCGACCGGCGAAGTCGCCGGAGCACTCCGCCGCCGCCGTAGACGAGCCCCGTCGTCGTGCCTCTCTTCTCCTCCTCCCTGTGATCTCTCCCTCACCTTGCCCTCTCTCTCCCCCCTGCAGGAGCTCCGTCGCCCCAGCCGGCCCAGCTAGGCCTCTCCACCGCCTGGCCCATGATGGCCCGAGGTGAGCGCCCAGCCACCCCAACTTTCGCCCATGTGCACTAGATATTAAGCGGCACCCTGATTAATTAGTTGGACCATCTAGGATTCGGCCCATGTGTTTTTTTCCTAGTGCGAATTTGCTAATTATCCGTTGCATTTCAGAATTGCAGAAAACCCCTTAAGATTCATGCATATCATAACTCACCAACTGTGTATCATATGTAAAAACTTTATATATGTAAGATGACTAGAATTTCGTGTAGATTCACATTATCCAACTTTCACACATGTTTAAAATTTTTAACTTGCTGGTTTCATGCAATTTGCGTAAATGCCATGTAAAATGAATTGTTTAATAACTTTTGATCCGTGACTCCGATGCAAATGTTTTATATATGTAACTTGACTAGTAAATCGTGTCAAATCTCATGGTGACATTTATTTTGATGTTTAACAAATTTAAAACATGTTCATTATGGATCTGGACCAAATTCATAATATGCATGTGGGGTCATTTCGGAAATGCTATATGTTGCTTCCGGCCTCATTTAAAGTGCCTAGGTGATCTAGTTTACTTATGTTTCACCGCTCGCCATGTTTAACAACATTTAATATTGATGAGTACCTAAACGAGAGTGAACTAAATAATTCAAACATGGAGTTTCATCAATATGCAACTTGTTCCATATTGAACTTCATTTAATATGTAGGAGTTGTTTGTTGTTCTTGCCATGCCATGCCATATGTTGCATATTAAACTGGGGATGCATCATATTTGTTTGCGCATGATGTCATGCATATGTTGTGGTGTTCCGTGTGTTGATTGTTGTTTCAGATTGTTCCTTCTCAATAGAGTTTCGAAAGCATTTGGAGTGTGAGGATTCGTTCGACTACGTTGGCACGTCTTCTTCATGGAATCGTTCTTCTTCCAAGCAGGATGTCAAGCAAGATTACACATTTCCCTGGATACCACTACTATCATTGCTATGCTAGTTGTCTCGCCTTTATCGTTATGTCACATTACCTACCAATTGTATGTCAAGCCTCCCAATGTTGCCATGAAAGCCTCTAACCCCTCCACATCCCAGCAAACCTTTGTTTGGCTATGTTACCGCTTGCTCAACCCTTCTTATAGTATTTCTAGTTGCAGGTGCAATTGCTTCCATGTGTCAACATGGACATTCTTTTGTTATCACAATATTGTTGCTATTTAATTTAATGCACATATACACTCATTAAAGGGTGGAAGGCTTGGCCTTTTGCTTGGTGTTTCATTCCACTCTTGCCGCCCCTAGTTACTTGTGAACCGGTGTTATGTTCCATAATTGAGCGCTCCTAACATGCTCAGGGTTGTTATGGGGACCCCCTTGATTTTCGTTTTAGGATAAAGCTTGTCTGGCAAGGCCCAACATTGGTAATCCATTTGCCTAATAACTAATAAAATGCATAAGGACCCGTCGGCACCCGCGGATAATTTAATCAACAACTTGGGACAGTGCTCCTCATGAGTGTTGGTCCAAAACGGGCTGCCCGCGAGGCCGCCTCGAGGAAACTCGGGGATTGGTTTTCCTCGTAGCTAGACCCATCTGGTAGTGCCCTGAGAAAGAGATACGCGTGGCTCCTATTGGCATCTGGCCTGTCGGGCGGCCTTGCTGGATTTGTTTTACCTTTCTCGAACGTCTTGAGTGAGGAATTCCGAAAATACTTTGGGCTAACTCGAGTTTTCGGTTTTTCAGTGGAATTGCCTAGGATGATCACAAGATTGTGGTCGAGGTTATTCCCATGGCATGTGGTTAATTTGTGATGGACGAGTTGGAGCACCTCTGCAAGGTTAAATCTTTCGGAAAGCCGTGACCGTGGTTATGTGGCAAGCTTGGATATTTTGTTTAACATCCGGTCATAGCAAACTTGAAGTACACTCAAATAAAATACACCAACCGTGTGCGTAACCGTGACTGTCTCTTCTTGTGAGTCCTTATCCGGGAAAGAACACGATGGGGTTATGATTGACGTAAGTAGGTGTTCAGGATCACTTTGTGATCATTACTAGTTCACGTCCGTTATTCATAGACCACCATACTTTACTTTCTGTATTCGTAAGTTAGCCACTCAAATAAATGCTTAGTCGCTTGCTGCAGCCTCACCACTTAACCATACCTCACCCATTAAGCTTTAATAGTCTTGATACCCTTGGAAATGAGATTGTTGAATCCCTGTGGCTCACAGATTACTACAACAACAGTTGCAGGTACAGGTAACGCGATGATTTGAGGTGAGCGTGATGCTTGTTTGATTTGGAGTTCTTCTTATTCCTCCTCATCAATCTAGGATGGGTTCCAGGCGGCAGCCTGGGATAGCAAAGATGGATGTCATTTTATTGTTTGATTTCGTCCGTAGTCAGACCTTACTCTTCTGTATGATGTTTGAGTATGTTGTTGTATTGATGTGATCTTGATATAGCTTGTGGCGAGTGTAAGCCAATTCCATGTACTCATCTCTTCTGTACATGTACTTGTAATGATATCCATTCTTGCAACACAACAAGATGCGCTCCTATCACTGTCGAGGCCCTCAAGCCAAAATAAGGATAGGGTCACATCTTGGGCATGACAACCCTAGCAGCTTCTCAACGCGTAGCACATTCCTAACGAGCGACAATGTTGTCCATGTCGATATTGATGTTGAGGTCAAAGGCGCGAAGACGGCAAGTCCCCCTACCTGGAGTGCCAGATGTCGGAGTCTGGGATCTATGTCCAAGAATTTCTCCAAGAACCAAGGTTTGAACATTGGGGGGGTTCCTTGGAAACCTACTACCAGATGACAACTATAGCGAGAGGACGTCGAGCGCACTCACTCTCAATGGACACGATGAGGACGTGCGAGCTACCCAGGTTCGGGGCCACCGTGCGGTGTATTACCCTACTCTTGCGTGTGTTGGATTGCAATGGAGAGCTTGTTCCTTTGAGTACATGAGATGTGGGGAAGAAATGGGTCGATCCCCTTACATGGAAGTGGCTATGTCCCCCTTTGTAGTGCATTGGTCCTCTTCCCCTAAAAATGAGCGGGAAAGGGAGGCCATAGGTCGGCAATCCAAAGGGGGGTAGGCGTCCTTGTCTATCCTGACTAAAGGCGGTCTCCGCCTGATAAAGTAGTCATCGCTAACATGTTGGTGGGTTCAGCGATGACCTTCGTCCCAACGCGCCGGTCTGCCCAGTCCTCTTTGCACCAAAGAGGAAATTCCTTGGGAATTACTTTTGGGGAGGCAGACACCACTGATCCCTTATCACTAGGCTTGGTCATGCCATGATGTCCTTGTCCAAACAGCGGGACATCATCCACGAGGTAGGCACAGAGCCCCGCGGCAGGCGCCGTATGATTTGGCGTCGTGTGACCTACTTCATGGAAAGGCCTCGCGAGGCGATCGGGGTGGCGGCATCGATAGGGCTTGTTCCAGCGGCGAGGGGCCTTGCAGGGCCTGCCCATCATGGGGTGGCCGCGGCCAAGCCATCTTCCGTGAACTGGCCCAAGTGTCGCCTCCTGGGCCGAAGGCAAAGAGGTCGTCGCACCCTGGTTCCCATTGGGCCGACAGTAAGAGTGCATATATCCATGGATTCACATTAGTCATAAAGAACTCATATACTTATTGCAAAGCCTTATTAGCTCTCTCGAAGCAAGGTACTACTGCATACCCCTAGGGGGAGGTTGGTAGGATTTAATGGTCCTCAATTCGAATAACACAATAGGATTTCATTTCAGACATAAAAATTCTCACACACTGTCACCATGTCATAGTTAATACTTAGATGAATAATAAATAACAATCATTAATTACTGATATTTCTACTAACCAACAATCATGTACTCATGCCCTTTCATATTATTACATCAATATAATCAACTCATGTTCCTTCTTTAGTGAGCTACATGGAAGTTTTTATTATATCCCCTTGAATACCTATCCTTTTTGGACTAGTCTTATAAATCATTCCATTTACCATTCCTATTTATTATTATACTCTCAAAAATATTCAAGTGAAGCGCGATAGATAATTATTTCTACAAATCTAAACGTCACCGTGCTCTAAATAGATATAAGTGAAGCACTAGAGCAGATGCCTAGCTCAAAAGATATAAGCAAAGCATATAGAGTATTCTAACAAGTTTTGATAACAACATGTGTCTCTCAAATATGTGTGTCCAAAAAACAATGATTGTGGCAAACTAAAAGAAAAAACATGACGCTCCAAGCAAAACACATATCATGTGATGAGTAAAAAATATAGCTCCAAGTGACATACCGATATATTGGGGACGAAAGGGGGGATGCCTTCCGGGGCATCCCCAAGCTTAGATGCTTGGGTATTCCTTGAATATTACCTTGGGGTGCCTTGGGCATCCCCAATCTTAGGGTCTTGTCGCTCCTTATTACTTCATCCATCATTCTCTCACCCAAAAATAGAAAACTTCAGCACACAAAACTCAACAAAACCTCATGAGATCCGTTAGTATAATACACATATCAAATACTTCGGGTACTGTTCTAAATTGATTCATATTTCATTATTGCATAATATGTATTGTATTCTAACTTCTCCATTTGATGACTCATGAGTGTAGGGGATCAATCATAGTCCTTTTGATAAGTAAGAGTGTCGAACCCAACGAGGAGCAAAAGGAAATGACAAGCGGTTTTCAACAAGGTATTCTCTAGAAGTGTTGTAAGTAACAGTGATACATAGTTTTGTAGCAAGATAATTTTAAAAGTAACAAAAGTAGCAAGTATGCAGCAAGGTAGCCCAATCCTTTTTATAGAAAAGGACAAGCCTAAAAGTTCTCTTATATAAAGCAAAGTGATCTCGAGGACACATGTGAATTTCCATGTAGTCACTTTCATCATGTTGAGTTGATTTGTGTTTGCTACTTTGAAATTTTGATATGTGGGTGGACTAGTGCATAGGTGTTGTTCTTACTTGAACTAGCAACCTACTTATGATTAGCCCCCTCTCGCAAGCATCCATAACTACAAAAGAAGAATTAAGATAAATCTAACCATAGCATGAAAGATATGGATCCAAATCAACACCTTACGAAATAATGCATAAACTAGGGTTTAAGTTTCTATCGCTCTCGTCATCTACTTATTACTCTATAATGCCTTCCCTTAGGCCCAAAATATGGTGAAGTATCATGTAGTCACCATTCACATGACACCGCTAAAGCAAGAAACAACATACATATCATCAAAATATCGAACGAATACCAACTTCACATGATTACTTATAACAAGACTTCTCCCATGTCCTTGAGAACAAAAGTAACTACTCACGAATCATCACCATGTTCAAGATCACAGGTGTAATGAATATGATAAAAGATCTGAACATATTATATTCCACCAAGTAAACCAACAAGCATCAACTACAAGGTGTAATCAACACTACTAATAGCCCTAGGTACCAATCTCATGTTTTGAGACAAAGATTGAATACAAGAGATGAACTAGGGTTTGAGATGAGATGGTGCTAGTGAATATGTTGATGAATACTGGTCCTCCCACGGAGGAGGAAGCGTTGGTGATGATGATGGCTTCGATTTCTCCCTCCCGGAGGGAAGTTCCCCGGCAGAATCACTCTGTCGGAGAGCAAAAGGGCCTCTACCTAGGTTTCTGCCTTGAGACGATGACGCTTCATCACGAAAGTATCATCTTGATTTTTTCTATGTCAAAACCCATCATATAGTAGAAGAGGGGGGCAGAGCCTGCCTATGGGCCTCCCAAGCCATCAGGGCACGCCTAGGGGGTGGCTGCTCCCTGTTGGCTTGGGAGCCACATGTGGCTCCCTCTGGCTGTTCTTTGCTTCAAAAATTCAGTAAATTCCTGTAACACCCCGTTACGCCTAGTGTGATCTAGACTGTTCCCACAGACCAACACTAGTCTTTCCTACACACTTTGTCCTCACTCGTGCGCACCCGGAACCAACTTCCCGGTCAGTCACCCATCCTAGAATCGCTCCAAGCCAAGCACGCTTAACTTTGGAGTTCTTTTCAAGTGGGCTTCCGGAAAAGAAGGAATTCCTTGTTGATATGAGTATTCTGTCATTCCTATTAAGCCAGGCTCTCACATACACCCCCACTCAAAGGAACCGACGTCCTCGTCGGCCCATCAGGAACGTTCCCTTTTGACACACGTATGCGCGTCCAGTCCGGCACATGTGCCATGCTGTGTGCCACGACGGGCCACACACGCCATGCGCCACATGCCCGTGCACCTGACATGGGCATGCCCGTGTAACCGCAAGGGTCCGCTCTGATACCAATTGTGACACCCCGTTACGCCTGGCAGGATCTAGACTGGCCCCATAGACCAACACTAGTCTTTTCTGCGCACTTTGTCCTCACTCGTGCGCACCCGGGACCAACTTCCCGATCGGTCACCCATCCTAGAATCACTCCAAGCCAAGCACACTTAACTTTGGAGTTCTTTTCGGGTGGGCTTCCGGAAAAGAAGTAATTCTTTGTTGATATGGGTAGTCTATCATTCCTATTAAGCCAGGCTCTCACAATTCCCCAAAAACTCCTCGTGAAGTTTCAGGTCATTTGGAGTCCAGAAGATTTTCAACCTTTTCCATGGCTTTTGGGTCCAGAATTCCAGTTTCCGGCAATTTCCCTCTGTGTTGGATCATGTAAATAAAGAGAGAAAAGGCATCATAGAATGGAATAATGACCAAGAATAATATAAATATTAATAAGAAATCATGATTTAAAATGGACGTATCAAAGACTTCCCCACCTTTTGACCCATTTGATATCTATCATTGTATTCTATTCCACCCATATGTTGTATCCATATCCCGCGCTCATGTATTGCGTGAAGTTGAAAATGTGAAATCATGCTAGAAGTATGATCCAATTGCCTAGTTTGACATTGGGGTGCTCATGATTTATACTTATGCGGTGAAGACAGAGTATGCCATGTTTAATATGATAAAATGAGTAGGGAATAACATTCTTTATTGATCGTATATTTTGAAACAATAATGATTATGTTTTGTATATTCATGGATATTATTATGTTGATGTCAATTGATTCATCATTTCTCAATATCTACACCTAAAAGAGATTACATGTTGGGTAGCATGTGCCACATAAAAAATTCTATTGTTATCATTTACCTACTTGAGGACGAGTAAGAATTAAGCTTGGGGATCTTGATATGTCTCTGACGTATCTATAATTTTTTATTCTTTCCTGATATTATATTATCAATCTTGAATACTTTATGCTATTTTATATCATTTTTAGGACTAACATATTAACTCAGTGCCACTGCGAGCTTCAGTTTTTTCATCTTTTTGGACTTTTCAGAAAATCAATATCAAACGGAGTCCAAATTGTATAAAAAATTACGAGAGTTATTTTTGGACCAAAAGAGACCTAGGAAGCTTCAGGAAGAGGCTAGAACACCCATGAGGTGGCCATGAGCCACATGGTCGTGCCTTGGGGGTAGGGCGTGCCCCCATGGCTCATGGGCCCCTCGTGGCACCTCCTGACCTAATTCCACTTATATTCCCAATTACCCCCAAAAACATTAGAGAGCCACCCAGAACAATTTTCCACTGTCGCAAGTCTCAGTTTTCTATGATCCCATCTGGAGGCATTTTCCGGTACTCTAACGGAGTGGGAATCCATCACGGAGGCCTTCTTCATCAACCTTGCTGCTTCCATGATGATGTGTGAGTATTTCACCACAAACCTATGGGTCCATAGTTAGTAGCTAGATAGCTTCTTCTCTCTCTTTGATCTTCAATACAAAGTTCTTCGTAATTCTCGCGTTAATCTATCTGATGCAATCTTTTTTTGTGTTGTGTTTGTTGGGATCCGATGAATTGTGGGTTTATGATCAGACTATTCATGAAAAGTAATTGAGTCTTCTCTGAAGTCTATTATGCATGATTTTTGCAGCTTTGCAAGTCTCTCTGATCTATCGGGTTGGTTGGCCAACTAGACTGATTTATCTTCACTGGGATGAGTGCATTGTAGTGGGTTCAATCTTGTGGTGCTATATATCCCAGTGACAGAAGGGGACAAGACACATATTGTATTGTTTCTAATAAGGATAAAACTACGGGGTTTGAACATATTGCTTGTACTTACTTTCTCTACATCATGTCAGCTTGCTTAAAACATTACTCTGTTTGTCATGAACTTAATACCATAGATGCATGCTGGATAGTAGTCGATTGGTGGAGTAATAGTAGTAGATGCAGAATCATTTTAGTCTAGTTGTCACGAATGTGATGCCTATATACATGATCATTGCCATGAATATATAATCATAACTATGCGCTTTCTATCAATTTCCCAACAATAATTTGTCTACCCACCATATGCTACTTTAGAGAGAGAAGCCTCTAGTGAACACTATGGCCTCTGAGTCTACTTAATCATATTTGCTAAAAACATAAAAAATACCTTGCTGCAAGTCATTATATATTATATTATTTTACTTTTTCTTTATTTATCTATCACTATCAGAAGTAATCCTTGCAAGTAACGAGTTCAATGGGCTTGACAACCCTCTTGCCCGCGTTGGGTGCAAGTGTTTGGTTGGTACTGTTGACACAAGTTGCCATGGTTCTCCTACTAGTTCGATAATCTTGGTTCTCACTGAGATAAATACTTATCACTACTATATTCCTTCACCCTTCTTCTTCGAGGAAAAACCCAACGCAAATCACAAGTAGCAGATCCCGACAATCTGCACCCCCTCATCAACTTGACATGAATAGCGACATTTGTTGCCAAGATGGTGCCTTTAGACTTATTTTTGTGATAATTTTGAAAGTCTCTGTGAATGATTAATAAAATGGTTGCAAGCATCACATTGATGCAGAGGTTGGGGGTCATCCTCCTTTATAAAAAACGAAAAACAATAAGGAGGGGAATCAATAGGGGAGGGCTCGTTTGGGTGCTGGGTATGGCCGGTGGTAGATGGGAACCGATAGGGTAAGCTTGGGGGGAGTTGGAACAGTGAGTGACAGTGAGAGGAGGCGTCGGGACGGGCCAGAAACGGTCTACGGAGGTAGCGGCAAAGAGGGTACCGGGCGTAGCGGGAACCTTCCAAATGGCAGTTGAGAGAGCGCACGCTGTTGTCCTTCTTTTGGGGCTTCTTGAGAGGCTAGCACGGTGCCTCACCTGCCGCTTCCCTCATCTCCTCGCTGCCGACCTCGTCCTCCTCAACCATCTCGACATCCTCCACGTCCTCCTTGTCATCGTTATCGTCGCTGTCACCATCATCATAATCACATCTGCCGTATCCGCTACTACAACTGCTTGACGTAGAGGTCACACCTTCATCGCCCTCCTGTTCCCTGGGGCTTCCCCCATCCATACGGCCAGAGGCCGCCTCTACAGAGTCCTCTCCCTCGGAAACCTCCTTGGGGGATCATTTCCAATTTCGGTCCGACCCTCCCTTCGCATGGAAGGGCTTGCGGGAGGACGCGGTCATAAGGGCGGTCAGGGAGGGACTCGCTTGCTACCCTGGCAGTGGAGGCTCCGAATGGAACGCCTGGAAGGCAGAAAATTCCTACCAGGCAAAGACAAAAGGAATTCATGATGAGATCCTACGACCTTCAACAATAACAGAACTATGAAGAAGCACCTACGGTGCCAGGAGGGAAGTCGGCAAGCCCGACGGCCTCCTTATGCGATTACAATTCATTATGTAATCATATGCTTATGCTTCATTAAGATAATTCATTAGAATGCTCATTATGCTTCATTTATATCTATTGAGTTAAGGCCATTATGCTCATGTGCTTCACTTAAATATTTAGAGCACAACGAAATTATATTTTGTAGAAATCATATGCACTCCACTCTCATACTTCACTTATATCTTTTTGGGAGTCGGGATAGTAAGTGGTAATTTGCACGAATTTATGTTTAGTCGTATAAAGATAGGTATGAAAGAGGGATATAATAAAAACTTTCATGTAGATTACTAAATGCAAAACATATGATCAACGATATTGATGTTATAATATGGGGGCTTACTAGTTTGTGAAAATTGATTAGTGATAATAATTATATTAAGGTTTGTGATTCAATATTCATTAAAGTGTCAATTGTGGCATGGACAAGGAAGTTGGAGTGTTTTGTATCCCTAATTGAAAACCTTGTGTGTTGTCTGGCCGAGGGCGTGCGGTAGTTAACTCCTCCCAACCTCCTCCGTAGGGGAATGCGATGAGTGCTTTGCTTGGAGAGAGCTAATAGAGGCGAAAACAAGTATCTGAGTTCCTTGTGTTTAATTTGAGTTTGTGGACCGTAAGCACTTTCCATCGTTTCCACAATTTGCTAGCCTCTTCGGTATCGTACATTGCTCGTTCTCACCTCGAGATTTGGCGCATACTTCCCTGGTGCATCCAAACCCCGTGATATGATACGCTCTATCACACATAAGCCTTATCATATCTTCCTCAAAACAACCACCATGCCTACCTATCATAGCATTTCCATGGCCATTCTGAGATGTATTGTCATGAAACTTCCACTGTTACCATTCATATGACTTGAGCATTCGTTGTCATTTTTCTTTGCATGATCATATAGCTGACATGATATTTCTGGCAAGGCTACTATTCATCGTTGCATACATGTTACACTAGTATCATTACACATCGTGTTACACTGCCAGAGGCACTCATATGTAGTCATATTGTTTTCAATTTTATCAAGTTGTACGTAAATAGAAGTGTGATGATCATCATTATTAGAGTGTTACCCCTGCTCGCGAGGAATTATCAAAAAAAGGAAGTCTAAAAGAGCCAAAAAATACAAAAAAGAAAAAAGAAAAAATATGAGAGATGAGAGAGGGGTAGCATTACTATCCTTTTTCCTCACTTGTGCGTCAAAGTAGCACCATGTTTTCCATATAGGGAGTCCTCATGTTTAGTCACTTTCATATACTGGTGGGAACCGATGTAGAACTTACCTTGCATATTTCATTTACGGGTTCCTCAATTACCCGAGTTCTTCATGATGCAAGTAGGTTAGATGTACACCCATTTAGTTTCAGTAGAGAGCTTTCATTCACTTATATCTCTAGTGCATCAGAAGTTGCATGGAAATCCCTACTCCTCGCGTCGATATTGATTGTAAGGCGTCTCCATGGCCTAACAATCCACCGAGTCGATGCAAGACTATCCTTATTTTTGTCTTCTTCTATCAATCCCTACCATCATTCTATTCCACCTATAGTGCTGAAAGTCCATGGCTCACGCTCAAGTATTGAGTGAAGTTGAAAAGGCTGAAGCGCATGAAAAGGTATGAGTTAAGTGCTTGGTTAGGCACCGAGGGGATCATGATTTATACTTAACATTAGGAAGACAGATTTATGCCATTTCTTACATGATTAAATGAATGGAGAATAACGTTCTTTAGTGTTGTTATTTTGAAAGTCAATGATTATTTGCTAGTATTATTCTTTATTATCGCTTCAACATTTACTAGGTCATCATTTCTCAACATTTATACCCAAAACATTACATGATAGACTTGCCAGGTAGCATTCAACATCAAAATTCTATTTGTATCATTTACCTCGAGAACAAGAAGGAATTAAGCTTGGGGATGCTGATATGTCTCCAATGTAACTCTATTTTTTGATGGTTCCATGCTATTATTTTGTCAATATTGTATGCTTTGTATGCCATTTTGTATCATTTTTGGGAACTAACCTATTAAACCAGTGCCCAGTGCCAGTTGTTGTTTTCTGCTTGTTTTTGGTTTTACAGAAAATCTGTACTAAACGGAGTCCAAACATGATGAAACTTTTTGATGATTTTTCTGGATCAAAACAAGATCTGGGAGCTTCAGGGGGGAGACTAGACACCACACAAGGCAACCACAAGGGAAGGGGGTGCACCTTACACCCTTGTAACTCCCTCATGGGTCCTCTGCACTGCCTCTTTGTTCTATGAATCCCCAAATATCCTACAAACTCTAGGGGAGCATCCGAAACACTCTTTCCACCACGACAAGTCTTTGTTCCATCGCGACCCCATCTAGAGGCCTTTTCCGGTACTCTGTAGAAGGGGAAATCCATCAGATGACCATCTTCATCAACCTTGCTGCCTCCCACATGATGTGTTAGTAGTTCCTACATGACCTATGGGTCTAAGCTATAGCTAGATCTCTCTCTCTATCTACCTACCTACCTATCTATCTATATATCTCTCGCACACTCTCCCTCTCACTCTCACGCTCTCTCTCTTTCTCTCTCTCGCACTCTCTCTCTCTCTCTTTCATTTGATATTCAATACAATTATCTCTTCGGCGACCTATTTGATGTAACTTTTCTGGTGTGTTTGTTGGGATCCGATGAATTGGGAGTTCATGTTTAGATTATTCATTGAAACTAATTGATCCAATATGAGATTTATTATGTGTGATTTCATATAGTTATGTATGCTTTCTGATATATATGTTTGCTTTGGCCAAGTAGATGAGTAGATCATTAGAGGGAGTGGTGCATAGTAGTAGGTTCAATCTTGCGGTGGCTGCTACTTGTGAGCTGCGTTGGGATTTTCCCCGAAGAGGAGAGGAGATCCAACATAGTAGAGATATATATTTCCCTCGGTGAGAACCGATGTTATCAAACCAATAGGGGAACCAAGCAAACTCCTTTCTACAACACATACAGACACAAAACCAAACACCTGGACCCAACGCGGCCAAGACGATTGTCACACCCCTTGAACTCGTTACTCGTAAGGATTAAATCTAGATAGAGATATATGATATAAAAGAAAAACAAAATAACAGTAAATAAATTGCAGCAAAGTATTTTTTTAGGGTTTTAGTGTTTATGATTAAATATACCCCAGGGCCATAGTTTTCGCTAGAGGCTTCTCTCTTGAACATAGCATATAGTGGGTAGACAAATTATTGTTGTGCATGGTTATGACATGCTATTCACATAAATGACCATGTATATAGACATCATGTCCATAAGCAAGTAGACTGAAACGATCTTGCATTTACTACTATTAATCAACGATCTTGCATCTACTACTATTACTCCACTTCGAGAGTGCTTCTATGCTTCCCTCTCTAGGTATCAAGTTCATGACAAATAGAGTAATGCTTGGAGCAAGGTGACATGATGTAGACATCATAAGACAAGCAATATGTTCAGACCCCATCATTTTATCCTTAATGGCAACAAAACAAAAACTTGTCTTCTCCCTTTCTGTCACTAGGATATAGAACACCGGAAGATTGAACCCAGTACAACGCACCAGTCCCGTTGAAGATAAATCAATCTAGTTGACTAAACCAAACAGATAGATCGGAAAGAAATATGAAGTATAACAATCATGCATAATAGAATTCAGAAAAGACTCAATTACTTCCAATGAATAATCAGATCATAAACCCACAATTCATCGAACCCCAAGAAACACACCACAAAAGAGGATTACATCATATAGATCATCGTGAGGATCGCGGTGAGCATGGTATTTACGATCAAAGAGAGAGAGGAAATACATCTAGGTACTAGATATGGACCCATAGGTCTATGGTGGACTACTCACACATCATCATGGAGGCAACAAGGTTGATGAAAATGGCCTCCATGATCCCTTAGGCAGATTACCGGAAAAGGTCTCCAGATGGGCTCACGGTGGGACAAAGACTTGCGGCGGCAAAAAAAGTGTTTCGGGTGGCTCTGTGTTGGTTTCCATATTTTAGAGAATTTATGGATGTGGAATTAGGTTAGACGGAACCACGAGGGGGCCCACAAGGTAACAGGGCGTGCCTACCCCCATGGGTGTGCCATGTTGCCTTGTTGTCTCCTCGCTTCACATTTGGTCTCCTCGTGAAGCTTCCACAACTCTTTTTTCCAGAAAAAATCGTGAAAAAGTTTCATAGCATTTGGACTCGGTTTGGTACTGTTTCCTGGAAAACCAAAATCAGGCATAAGACAACAACTAGCGCTAGGCACTAGGTTTATAGGTTAGTTCCCAAAAATGATATAAAATAGCATATAATTGCATATAAAGCATCGAAGATTGATAATATAATAGCATGGACCAATAAAAAATTATTGATACGTTAGAGACGTATCACATTCTGCAAGCTTAATTCCTGCTCGTCCTCGAGTAGGTAAATGACAAAAATAGAATTTTTGATGCCACATGCTACCAAAGATGTAATCTCTTTTAGGTGTGATAATTGAGAAATGATGAAATAATTGATATCAACATAATATAATATCCATAAACATAAACATCATAATCGTTACTTTTCAAAATGTACAATTGTTAAAGAATGTTATTCCCTGCCCATTTTATCATATCAAGCATGGCATGACTCCGTCTTCACCACATAAGTATAAATCATGAGCACCCTAGTGTCAAACCAGGCAAATGGATCATACTTATAACGCGCTTCAGCATTTTCAACTCCACTCAATACATGAGCGTGAACCATGGATATAGCATATGGGTGGAATAGAGTATGATGGTAGAGATCAAAAGGAGTCATAGTGGAAATAAAGTCTTGCATCAACTAGACGGATCATCTGGCAATGGAGATGCCCATTGAGGGAGTCCTGGATTAAGAGGTCCTCGGGAGGCCGACCTATCTCTATGGGCCGGACTATTTGGGCCAGTTACGGAACACGGGATTCATTGAAGACCTTATCTCCAAGATGGAGGCTTTGGGTAGTACGGCTTGTGCTACACGTTTGATGTAGCAAATGGGCATGTTTATCTCTTCGGCGTGTAACCGACCATGTGTAAACCCTAGGTACCCTCGGCGTCTATATAAGCAGGAGGTTTTAGGTTATAGGGACAAAACAACTCATCTAGGGTTAGCTATTTGATCCCGAGGTAGATCAACTCTGTACCCCCCATACCATCAATACAACCAAGCAGGATGTAGGGCATTACCTCCGTAGGAGGGCCCGAACCTGGGTAAATCTGCGTCCCCTTCGTCTCTTGTTACCATCGATTCTAGTCTCACAATTCGGGACCCCCTACCTGAGATCTGCCGGTTTTGACACCAACATTGGTGCTTTCATTGAGAGTTCCTCTGTGAGCACTCAAGGGATCGATGTCTCACCTTGTCATCAACGAAGAGGTCCGCAATATGGACACTTTTGTCCTTGGAAAGATCATCGCCTTCGCTAGCGTTGTGCTGCACGCCGACCCGACCGGCCATCTAAACCGATTCAATAGCTTCGCCCCTGATCAAGAGGTCAAATTCAGAAACCTAGAGTTCTTCGTAGACTCTCGGGGCAACTTGTCACTAATCGGGCTTGCGACTTTGCTTGCCATGCCTAAAGACTCTGAGGCTTTAACCTCGAGTTCCTTCTCCAGTCACACCGACGGGGTCAACCACGATGGTGTACCTACTCCTGGTCTGGATCCGGCCATAGTTCCGGAAGGCCGGACACTCGTTCTTGCCGAACATCCTTCTCATTCGGACGCATCGGAAGTCAACTCCGGAGGTTCCGAACAGTATCATCCAATCGAGCCCTCGGCGTTCGACGAAGCCCTAGATCGGATTTCATTGATGAAAATTTCCAACGATTCAACCCCGATCTACTCTCAGATTGGCTAGAGTATTGGTCAGGACGTGTTTTTTGAACCACCCACTACCCACTTGATAGCCATAGTCGAAGATTTAACCAACATGCTAGACTATGCCTCCGATGAGGCAGAATACATGGATGAAGAGGATTGCACCCCCACCGCTGTTAATACCGGTCGATGGGCTGCCACTTCAACATATGATGTCTACATGGTGGACACTCCTAATGGCGACAAAATGGCTAATAATGACGGTGATAAGTCGGGCGATGCACCGTCAAGGCGCCGGAAACCACATAAGCGGTCCAAAGGCAAAAAGGGAAGGAAAGCTATCATCGGCACCAGGGACGGAGTTACCCCCGAAGACCGAGGCGACCCTGATATCCCCGAACGCCCGGTAGAGGGTCGAGAAAGGCCTGAAGACCAGAGCAACCCGGATGATGTTAATGACTCCGAGGACGATAACTACCTCCCCCCTGTCGAAGAGGAGGATATCCCGCCAGCCGATGACTTAGACATCCCTGATAGCCATGAAGATCAGGAATTGTTCAGACAATAACTCATAGCGATGGCGCGCAGCCTAAAATCTAAGGAACGACAGCTTAAAGCCGAACAGGATGACCTCGGTGATCGGTGGACAAGAGTCCTCTCAGTCGAGGAAGGACATGGAGCTGGTCTATCGGACTAGCCAAAAGCTATCCACGAAGAAGATTGTTGCCACAATTCAACGACGAGCTCACCAATACTCCGTCTCCAAAACATGCTCCATACGACAAGCCAGGACGCCCTCCTCGCGGGCGTGATCGGACGGCTGACGATGCCGATTATAGGCCGGCAATACCCTGAAGACGAGGAAAGGATCCACTAGAGCCCAATGGCAGATTCAACCTGGGTGGTGACTTAGATCATGGAGCATGCCGTACAAGATCCATCTACAGATCTAGAGACTACTCACCCGACAGACGGGATGGGTAGAGACCATGGCTCGACCAAGGTAATAACAGAGACCGGGAACGCAACCGAACTAGAATAGACACCGATCATAGGCGCGACATAGCTCGGGTTTGAGGCGTTGCTCACCCGTTGTGTTTCACAGATGAGGTGATGCGGCATTAGTTCCTTGAAGGGTTTAAGCCCGTGAATATCAAGCAGTACAATGGGACAACTGACTCAATCGTATGGATCGAGGACTTCCTCCTCCACATCCACATGGCTCGAGGAGATGATCTCCATGCCATCAAATACCTCCCCCTTAAACTCAAGGGGCCAGCTCGACACTGTCTAAACAGCCTCCCCGAAAACTCCACCGGATGCTGGGAAGACCAGGAGGATGCATTCGGCTCTAACTTCCAGGGAACCTATGTTCGGCCGCCGGACTCCTCCTACCTAATTAACGTCGTACAAAAACCTGGAGAGTCTACACGACAATTCTGGAATCGGTTCTTGACCAAGAAGAAACAGATTGTCAACTGTCCGGATGCCGAGGCAATAGCCTCTTTTAGGCATAATATTCAGGACGAATGGCTGGCTCACCAGCTCGGACGGGATAAACCTCAGACCATGTCGGCCCTAACTTCCCTGATGACCCGCTTTTGTGCAGGTGCAAACAATTTGCTGGCAAGACGCAGCCACAACTCCGAAGTGCTTGGAACCTCAGAGGTTTGGTATGGCAACGGGAAGCCCAAGCGCAACAAGAACAAGCGTCGGCACAATAACAGTGATGCCGATGATACGGCCGTCAACGCCGGATTCCGCAACTCCCGTATTGGGAAGCAGAAGAATCCTCCTAAAGGCAATCGCGACGAACCCACTACGCTGGAGAAAATCATGGACAGGCCTTGCCAAATCCACGGGACCCAAGAGAAGCCCGCCAACCACACACACCGCAATTTTTGGGTGTTTAAATAGGTCGGCAAGCTCCCACCCGAGGATCAAAGCAAGAGCCCTTACAGCGAGGATGAGGATGAGCCTCGAGGTTTGATTGGTGGCAATCAAAAGAAATTTCCTCTAGAAGTCAAGATGGTAAACATGATATACACCACCCATATACCCAAGGAGAGGAAGCACGCCCTTCGAGAGGTCTACTCTGTAGAGCCCGTGGCCTCGAAGTATAACCCAAGGTCAGCATATCCAATCACCTTTGATCGGCGTGATCACCCGACTAGCATCCATCATGGAGGTTCGGCCGCACTTGTCCTCGACCCTATTATCCATGGATATCACCTCACAAAAGTCCTAATGGACGAAGGAAGTAGCCCTAAACTTATTTATACAGACACGGTGAAAAAGATGGGCATAGACCCGTCACGAATTAAACCCAGTAACACTACCTTTAAAGGGGTGATTCCACGTGTCGAAGCCCGATGCATGGGCTCTGTTACCCTGGAAGTTGTGTTCGTCTCGCCTGATAACTTTCGCAGTGAAGACTTGATCTTCGACATTGTGCCCTTCCGCAGCGGCTATCACGCCCTGCTCGGCCAGACACCATCCGCCCATTTCAACGTCGTCCCGCATTACGCATACCTCAAGCTCAAGATGCCTGGCCCCAAAGGGGTCATCACTGTTAACGGCAATACGGAGCAATCTTTACGAACTGAGGAACATGTGCTGGCCCTGGCGGCCGAATTTAATTACAAAGATGATTGGCAAGTTACAGCATCTGTTGTAAAGGCATGCAAGGTTGGGAAGCCAGCTAGGCTTCAGGACGAACTCTCAGAGCCTTCCTCTCAACTTAAATAGGGACTCGCCCCCCATTGCATGCCCCTAGGACCAGCAAAGTACATGCAAGAAGGCACAACTTTGTGCTTAAAATCCCATGGGCAGCGATGGGGAAACAAAGGTAGGAGTCTAGCTGGACCGGACTACTACCATCCAATATGTCTTCGGACACAATGCAGGGACCATTGAAGGGCCCACCAAGGGCGTAAAGCTTATTCACAATTCGGCGGCTTTTCAAGACCTTGTTTGCAAGATCCGTTTGCCAAACTACTAAATATCAGGAGTAAACTAGCAACATGGCACATCGAGGACGTTAGGCCACCAATCGAAGACCCCTGGTACAACCACTCCTGTCTTCTCCTTTTTCACATACCTGTAAGCAGTTGCTTCGGCACTCCGAGTAATAAGAGTTATGGAGAAAACAAAATATATAGCATCATTTAACATGTTTGCCTGGTTGTCCTTTTTGGCACATATTTTCCTTTTCTCCTCTTCTCACGACACAGTTCGATATGTTACGACGTAACCGGATAATATACCAAGGGCTCGAGCTTACAAACAAATCGCCTTACGTATGTTTTATTATGTGTTCGGCATCTTGGAGTTCACTTTATATGCATCAGTTCCGAACTATGTCTTGGGTCAATAGTTGGGTTGCCCGGCTCCTGTACTTGCCCCTTTATGTTCGACTCGTTCGGCTAAAAGGGCAAAGGGAGCACCCCTGTGATTGTGCTTCCGGTTAGTCTAGTCAAGCACCTCGGGGGAGAAACCCGGAAACTAACTCGCATAGTATGCGAGAGCCGATCTGTGAATCCGAGCCTGAAGTGTTATACTTACATCCTCGTCAGAGGATATTCTGCATTGTGCGAGGGGTTTTCTATCCATGCAAACCATGTGATGCTAACCTTAGCCGCGGTTCATCCAAACATCACAACTCTCCGGGGGCTACTCCTTAGCCCCTTGCAGTCCTTTTCGCGCCCCACGGCTAAGTGAAAGAAATAAGGCACTATAGTCTAATTGCCTAGTCCGTCGCACTCTACAGCCTTCGGGTTCTAATCACTCGGCTAAGGAATATTGTGCATTGGCAGAGACACCCCATGTAGTATCTACATGGGGGATGAAGCCCATGACTCGCATTTTTCAGGTTTAAACGGCCACACAGGAGTTATAAAGGATTGCAAAAACATCAAAGCTGAATAAATAACTTATAACATTAAAAAAATTGAAAAGTCTTCGGACATATTACAAATTATTCGAATACATCATCACCCGAACACTGAGAAGCTATCGCCCGAGCACCTTCCATCACTCCAGCAAAGTATAGCTCGGCGCTTCTATGCTCCTTCCTGGGTGGCGGCTGGGCAGTGGCTAGCTTCATCGGATCTAGCCCTGGTCAGTGCACCTTGGCCTTGGCAAGGGCCATCCGGACTCCCTCGACGCAGGAGGAGCGCTTCACGGTGTCAAAGTGGGGCGAAGCGGCAACTAACTTCTACAGCAGGCCAAAGTAGCTGCCTGGCAGCGGCTCGCCGGGCCATAGGCGGATGCAGAGGTCCTTCATGGCCGGCTCCGCCATCTAGTGCAGCTCCATCAGCTATTTTAGCTCCTCCATGAGAATAGGCAAGTGCTCGGGGGCTCCAAATTGTGCCCAAAACAGCCGTGTTTCGTCTCCTTCTTCCCTCGAGGCGAACAGCCGATTGGTGTCCACCACGCTCTTCCGGAGATCGGAGGAGGCACCTGAAGAATGCCACACCTGGGTAAGCAATTTGAATTTGTTATCCCCGAAGACGCACTGTAGTAAGTATGGCTTACCATCCATTATGTCCTTCGCTTGGCGGAGCTGCTCCTCATAGAACCGCCTGTCCACCCGCTCCTTCTGAAGATCGTTCTTCAGGATGGATAGTTTGGCCGCACTCTCCTTGCCCTTCTGCTCAAGGGCCTCGCACTTCCGGCTGGCATCCTTGAGCTCCTGCTGGACCTGCGCCACACGAGCCTTGTACTTCTGGCTGGTGGCTCGCAGGGCAGTCGCCGCTTCTTTGGCCACTGCCCTCTCGACGGCCACGTGGTCTTTTGCTTGTTGGAGCTTGGCCTTGAGCTTCTCCACCTCTTTCGCCGAAGCTGTTTAAACATTAAAACATTATGATAAACTACATGGATAGTGTTTGGGTAAAGGTGTTCGGGCAAAGGTATTCGGATTTTGTTTTGACCTACCTTGTGCCTCGTCGAATCTTCTGTTGAGGGCATCAACTTCATCCTCGGAGCGTTTAAGCTTCTGATTCAGTTTGTCCAGTTCGGCGCCATTTATGGCCACTGCCGATGATGAAGCCTGCAATACACATGTAGTTGACATGTTACATGGGTTATATACTCCTGAACTATATTCAATCCGATCATATGTCCGACCTTATTAGGGGCTACTCTAATGCTCCGGACACATAATTTCTATCTAGTCCAGAATCGGATACATGATTGACCCCTAGGTAAGTTTTTTCAAACTCACCTAGGGCTCGAGGGCTACCATGTACATTATAATAAAAATAAGTAAAAACTTGGCAAATAAGAGTTCCATGTGACTTACCTGAAAACCCGTTAGGAGACCTTTGAAGGCCTCCTTCAGTCCGTTGTCAGTGGACTGAACGCTCTATAATGCCGCACCCATAAGGGTGCGGTGCTCCTTAGATATGGAGGCACTCGTTAGAGCCTCCTCCATGACCGGCCACCCATCGGTCGGTGGCGCCGAAGGTGGTCGGATAACCCCATCACTGACCGGGGTTTGAACCAGTACCTCCGGAGGCATGGTGCGCTCCGGAGATGCCCACACAGGGGACTGAGCGGTCGCTCGTCCGGCCTCCTTAGTGTCTGGGCAGGGTACCTCCCCCGGTCTTTGGTGACCAAGGTGTTAGCCTCGCCCATTATGTCGTCTCCCCTGTCGCCGGTGCCCGTCTTCATAGGAGCATGTTGGGATGACACCTCCATGGTATCCTTCGTGGTGCCTGGAGTGGCGGGATACGAGGCATTCCCACTCTTCGCTAGTTTGGCGGGCGAGGTCTCCCCGTCCGATATCTGATCGGTGGGAAGGACGCACGGGGGGCTGCAAATTCAATAAGCACTTGCGTGTTAATAAACTCTAAACCTATTAAAGGACGAACAAGAGGTCTTCGGATCCTAACCTTCGGGCCAGGGGCTTGACCCTGAGGTTCCTTCGTGGAACCACCTCGAGGTCATCGAACTCAGTATTTGAGTGTGAGCACGTCGGAAAGGATCACCTGTGCCCGATGCATCCTCTTCTGGGCAGGAGGGGGTACCTCCTTTGGGGCGTCCGATGACGCCGCCCTCTTTCTTGCGAGGGGGGGAATTGCCTTCCCCCTCGGCTTCGTCCTCCTCTTCTTCCTCCTGCTCCTCCTCTTCCTCTTCCTCCTCATGCTCCTCTTGATTCGAGGAGGCATGTGTCTCCCCGAACACAGTCTCTAACTGGTCCCTCATGCGAAGGCCACTTCGGCCTGGTTTCTTCTTCTTCTCCTTCTTCGTAGGGGCCTCGTAAGGTTTCGCCACGAGCATTTCCTCCAACAGCCCGGACCTGGCATCCTCGGGCTGAGATGTCAGACTGCTAATGTTAATAGCTATCCATAGCCATTTCTGCAAGAGAATGATTGGAAGAATATGTTATGGATCCTCTTTGGGAAGATAAAGCCGATCAAGCATAAGTGTATCGTACCTTGGTGGTGGGCTTGGAGGCCTGCAGGCCTCTGTCTTCCTCCTCGGATGGCAAACTCTCCAGTGATTTGAAGAGCGCCTTCCATAGCTTCTCCCGCGTAGTGCATAAGAGGTTCCAGATTGTGGGTGCATCGTCAAGCTGACGAGCCCACAAGGGAGTGTCCCGACACTGGCAAGGGAGGATGCGTCTCCAGAGCATCACCTGGACCACATTGGTCAGCTTGATGTCCTTCTCGGTCATGGAGCCGATGCGCTTCTGCAGGTCACTCACCTCCTTGCTCGATCCCCAGTTAAGGCCCTTTTTGAGCCATGAAGCTAGTCTGGTAGGGGGCCGGATCTGAATTCGGCAGGAGGAATCTGACCTTCTTCTCGTGGTTCTGTGATGTAGAACCACTCTGCCACGCCTTGATGGTGTCGATGAAGGTGCGTGATGGCCACACGACTCGGGTGAGCTTGCCGATGACAGCTCCGCCACAGTTTGCGTACTTCCTGCCAACGCACTTAGGCTTGACGCTGAACACTTTGAGCCATAGCCAAGTGCGGCTCAACTCGCAGGAAAGGCTCACAGACAAGGATGAATGTCGAGATGTGCATAAAAGAGTTTGGTGGGAGGTCGTGGAAGTCGAGGCCGTAGAAAAACATCAACCCCCTGATGAAGGGCTGGAGTGGGAAGCTTAACACCCTGATGAAGTGGGGGAGGAAAACCACCCTTTTGTCTGGCCAGGGAGTGGGGATCACTTGGCCCTCCTCCAGTGTGCGATGAGGAATATCGGCGGAGAGGTAGCCGGCCTTCTTGAGGTCAAGGATGTCCCGGTCGGTGACTGTGGAGGCCTCTCACTAGCCATTGGAGCCCTCCATTGATGAGCTCGAAGGTAGGGCGGAATACCTAGATGTGTGCTTCGGAGGCACAGAGGAATGGAAGACGGAGAAGGCGGATGGGGAGCGTGAATAGGCTTCAGGGTTTTCTTCCCCTTTTATGAGGCTTATCAATTCGGTCTCCCCTTGTTGCGCCGTGAATCCCTCCACTTCCCGAGACATGCGAGCCGTTGCATGCGCGTGATTAAACATATCCCGTATAAAATGGGACACGATCGGTACATTGATAGATCATGATGATTAAAACTTCCTCGAACCATGAATCGAGTTTGTGTAACTGGCCTTGCGGTCATGGTGGGTCGTGACCTTTCGTCAGAGAGGTCGTCAGAGGAATATTATTTATGCCTTGACGTTTGGCCTTCAAGGCCGGCCTATTTATAGTGTTCGGACGCACCACCGTGTGGAAAGCTACTTATCATCGGAGGCCGAACTAGGTTCGGCGGGAAGAGCTCACCTCGCAAGTTGAAGACTCTGATCGTGTGAAGCAATCGAAGCCAGGACCCTTGGCGTTGGAGGCAAGTTCGGGGGCTACTGAGGGAGTCCTGGATTAAGGGGTCCTCGGGAGGCCGACCTATCTATATGGGCCAGACTATATGGACCACTTACCGAACACATGATTCATTGAAGACCTTATATCCTAGATGGAGGCTTCGGGTAGTATGGCTTGCGCTCCACGTTTGATGTAGAAAATAGGCATGTTTATCTCTTCGGCGTGTAAGCGACCATGTGTAACCCTAGGTACCCTCGGCGTCTATATAAGCCGGAGGGTTTTAGGTTATAGGGACAAAACAACTCATTTAGGGTTAGCTATTAAATCTTGAGGTAGATCAACTCTGTAACCCCCCATACCATCAATACAACCAAGCAAGACGTAGGGTATTACATCCATAGGAGGGCCTGAACCTGGGTAAATCTGCGTCCCCTTCGTCTCCTCTTACCATCGATTGTAGTCTCACAGTTCAGGACCCCCTACCCGAGATCCGCCAGTTTTGACACCGTCACCCATCAATCAATATCAATGCAAGGAGTAGGGATTGCCATGCAACAGATGCACTAGAGCTATAAGTGTATGAAAGCTCAACGTGAGCTATGTTGGTGTGGATCCAACTTTCTTGCTCATGAATACCTCAGGTATTTGAGGATGCCCGTCATCGGAATATACAAGTCAAGTTCTATAATTTTAAATTCCCACTAGCATATGAGAATAACAACTCAAGAGACTCTCTATATGAAGAACATGGTGCCACTTTGAGGCACACGTGTGGTAAATGGATAATAACATTGTCCCTTCTCTCTTTCCTCTCATTATTTTTCATGGTAGGCTTCCCCCTCCATTTCTTTTCTTTTCTTTTATTTTTGTATCGAGTCTCATCCTGACTAGCGGGGGAATCATAGTCTCCATCATCCTTTCCTCACTGGGATAGTGCTCTAATAATGATGATCATCACACTTTTATTTACTTACAACTCAACAAAGAACAATATGACTATATGAATGCCTCTGGAAGTGTACAAGGATATGCAATGATATAGTGTAACATGTAGATAAAGATGAATGGTGGCTTTGCCACGAATACTATGTCAGCTATATGATCATGCAAAGCAATATGATGATGAACACACAAGTCATGTGACAGAACGGTGGAAGTTGCATGGCAATATATCTTGGAATGTCTATGGAAATGTCATAATAGGCATGTATGGTGGCTATTTTGAGGAAGATATAAGGAGGCTTATGTGTGATAGAGCTTATCATATCATGGGGTTTGGATGCACCGGCGAAGGTTGCATCGACTCTCAACGTGAGAACAGGCAATGGATGTTACTGAAGAGGCTAGGAAATTACGGAAAGGTGAGAGTGCGTATATCCATGAATTCACATTAGTCATAAAGAACTCATATAGTTATTGTAAAGCCTTACTAGTTCTCTTGAAGCAAAGTACTATCGCGCCCCTAGGGAGGAGATTCATATGAGTTAACCATCGTGTGCCCCTAATTCGAACATCACGATAGGATTACATTTCAGACATAAAAAACTCACACACCATCACCATGCCATAGTCAATATTTAGATGAATACCAAATAACAAGCTTTAATACCGATATTTCTAAAAACCAAAGGTCATGTGCTCATGCACTTTCATATTATTACATCGATATAATTAACCCACATTTCTTCTTTAGTGAGCTACCTGGGAAGTTTTTATTGTATCCCCTTTGAATACCTATCCTTTTTGGACTAGTATTATAACACGTGACCATTACCGTTCCTATTTCTTAGAATCTCAAAATATTTAAGTGAAGTATGAGAGTTCAATTATTTCTAAAATCTGAACACGGCCATGCTCTAAAAGATATAAATGAAGCACTAGTGCAACTGCCTAGCTCAAAAGATATAAGTGAAGCGAATAGAGTATTCTAACAAATTATGATTACCATGTGTCTCTAAAAAATATGTGTTTCCAGCAAAAAAGGATTGTGGCAAACTAAAATAAAATTAAACTATAATACATGATGCTCCAAGCAAAACACATATCATGTGATGAATAAAAAATATAGCTGCAAGTGACATATCGATAGATTGGAGACGGAGGAGGGGATGCCTTCCGAGGCATCCCCAAGCTTTTTGGGTATTCCTTGAATATTACCTTGGGTTGCCTTAGGAATCCCAAGCTTATGGTCTTGTCATTCCTTATTCCTTCATAAATCGTTGTCTCACCCAAAACTTGAAAACTTTGGCACACAAAACTCAACAAAACCTCATGATATCCGTTAGTATAATTGACATATCCAATACTTTAGGTATTATTATAAAAAAATTCATATTTTTTTATTTCATAATAGGTATTGTATTCAAACTTATCCATGTCTTATACCCCCCGATATAATCCATAGCATCATCAAAACAAGCAAACTATGCAAGGAAAAACAAAATAGTTTGTATGATGTGTACTAAAACCATACTTCTATAACTCCAAAAATTCTGAAAAATTAGGAAAACCTAGGAAATTTGTAAATAAATTCTGTGAAAAATAATAATATCAAAAAGACATTCCAGTAAAGTCAAAGAAATTCTGCACTGGGCGTAAAAGTTTATGTTTTTGCACAACATCAATTCTACTATCTTCCAAGTCAGGCCAAAGGCTTTACTTGGCACAAACACTAATTTAAACATTATAAAACAATAGTTATAGTAAAAATAAATATATAAACTCAAAATAACAGAAAGTATTGGGTTGTCTCCCAACAAGCTCTTTGTTTATAGCCATTAAGATAGGCTTGGGATAATAATGATGCTCACATAAAAGACAAGAATTGAAGCAGAAAGAGAGCATCATATAGCATAAAATTAATACATTTGAGTCTAAAATACTTCTTATGCATGGGGATTTTATAATCAAACAAATTATCAAGGCAAGAAGTATCTAGCATATGCAAATAGGAAGAATGGGGCATTAACAATTTGAACATGAAGAGAGGTAAGTGAGTAACCTGAAAATTTCTATAACCATATTTGTGTGTCTCATAAAAATAACATGTACGATCATATTCAAATTCAAAAATATATCTATCATACGAAATATTTTCTCCATCATCCATATGTACAAAAGTTCTACAATCTTCCAAGATAGTGGGATTAACATTAACTAAAGCCATGACCTCTCCAAACCCAGTTTTATTAAAAAATCATAATATTGAACACTTTCCATAATATCTAAGGTTGACACTCTTCCAAACCCACTTCCAATATTATTCCAAACAATATTATCAATAAAACAATCATCATGAGGCTTAAATAGATATTTTGAGATCATAAGAAGCATCACCCCAATCATGAATATTGCAATAACTAGTGGGCCTAACAAAATCATCATCCCCAAGCTTGTAGTTTTGCATATCATTAACACAATTGACATTAATAGAATTTATACTAACATCATTGCAATCATGCTTCTCATTCAAGGAACTATCATGAATCGCTTTATAAATCTCTTTTAACACTTCATCACAATTCTCAGATTCACGATTTTCAAGCAAAACTGCATAAAGATAATCTAGAGCATCTAATTCACTAGCAACTGGTTCAACATAATCGGGTCTTTTGAAAAGATTAGCAAGTGGATGCAGATCCGTATACCTTTATTCTCTATTTTAGTGAGATGACATGATTATTGGAGCAAACTAGTAATCAAATAAAAAGGCAAATAAAAAGTAGAACAAGTGAATGACAATTTGTGTGAAGGAACCTGACGAAAGTTTGTTGATGTCTCCTCGGCAACTATACCAAAAATTATTCCTGCTAGCTATGAGTTGCATTGGGATTTTCCCCGAAGAGCAGAGGAGATGCAGCACAGTATACATAAGTATTTCCCACAGTGGTAACCATGGTTATCGAACCAATAGGAGAACCAAGCAAACTCCTTTCTACATCGCCTACACACACAAAACCAAACACTTGCACCCAACACGGGCAAGAGGATTGTCAAGCCCCTTGAACTCGTTACTTGCAAGTATTAAATCTTGATAGAGGTAGATGATATAAAAGAAAAATAAAATAACAGTAAATAAGTTGCAACAAAGTATTTTTAGGGTTTTAGTATTTATGATTAAGTATACCCAGGGGCCATAGTTTTTGCTATATGCTTCTCTCCTGAACGTAGCATATGGTGGGTAGACAAATTATTGTTGGGCGATTGAAAAAATAGCGCATAGTTATGACATGTTATTCACGACAATGATCATGTATATAGGCAGCACGTCCATAAACAAGTAGACCAAAATGATCCTCCATCTACTACTATTACTCCACTTCGAGAGCGCTACTATGCTTGCCTATCTAGGTATTACGTTCATGAAAAACAGCCTAATGCTTGGAGCTAGGTAACATTATGTAGGAAAAGCAAGACAAGCAATATGTTCAGACCCCGTCATTTTATCCTTAATGGCAACAATAAAAAAAGGCGTCTTGTCCCTTTCTGTCACTAGATATAGAACCCAACAAGATTGAACCCATTACAACGCACTACTTGACGAGGATACGTACCTAGGGTAGGGTCCTAGGCTTGACCTGCATAGCCTACCTAAGGACACTATATTGGAGTACTTAATGATGGCAAGAGAGTTTCCGACTGAAGTCATCATGACATGATAGTCACTCGATAGTTAAATCACTCGAAGGTTCCTTCCTTCACTCGACAGTCACTCGGAAGACCTCACGACCAGTCGACACAAGAAGACCAGAAGGCACCTTAGGGAGGCTAACAAGCAGGCGTTCGGCCAGTCGTCATTGGTAGCATTTATTGTGTACGTTACTAGTAACGCGCGTCTTTATTCTCACGATCGAACCCTTGGTTGCCTAACATTCATGAGGGGTAGCATACTCTATATAAGGCACCCCTCCCCTCTGGCACAAGGGTTCGCACCTTCTGTAACACATACTATCCACACGACAAGAGCTCCTGAGCATTGCGACATAGGGTTGTTACCTCCACGAGAGGGACCTGAACTCATACATCTGTGTGTACATCCTCATCATAGCTAGGACTCTACCCTCTCCTTTTGTACCCTTATCTTCTACTATCAGACTTGTTCCCACGACAGTTGGCTGAAAGCACATTTGCTCCCTTGGTGGTTTTGGTAATCAATAACAACATATAATTTATCGAACTAATGTTTCCACCAAGTATATTTCAGGAAAAGTTCAATGATAGGGATGGCCAAAGGATTGTGGAATTACCTCAAGATGCAAGGAAATAGGTTGGCCAAGATTCAACCAAGAGGACTCTACATTTTACATTTGTGAGAAATCACTTTGAGTCCATAGGAAAGCCAATACTATTAAAAGAGGGTAAAGTTTTGATGATAAACAATATGCTCAAACATGCACAAGTGATAGTCACCAAAACACCCACAAACTCTCCCACCAAAGTCTGTCCAAAGCCAAATATTCCAAATCGGTGCAACCAACATTCCTATCCTGGTGTCACCGATTCTAAACCCTAGACAGACTCAGCCAAACCCTAACACTTCGGTGCAGCCGACATTGCTCTCGGTGCCATCGAGTTGGGTTGCCAAGTTTCTGTTACGCAAGTTCACATTTTTGGTCTGTCTGAAAATGGTGAATCGGCGTCACCAAATTTGGCAAATCTGACCGTTGGTCACCTTATCGGTGCAACCGAGAATCGTATATCGGTCCCTCCAAGATTCAAAAGTTGCCACTTTTGGTCACTCCGGTACCACCGAGATTTACACATCGATGTCACCGAGTTGGTCATTTTGTGTGTAACGGTTGGATTTTGGGGGATGCCTATATATACCCCTTCACCACCACCCACTCGAAAGAGAAGCACTCAGAACTATTCCATACCTATCCTACTCAGTTTTCTGAGAGAGAACCACCTACCCTTGTGTTGAGGTCAAGATCTTCCACTCCAACCATATGGATCTTCATTTCTAGCCTCCCCAAGTTGCTTTCCACCAATCCTATCTCTTCTACCAAGCCAAATCTATGAGAGAGTGATTGTGTGTTGAGGAGTCTATCATCTTGAAGCACAAGAGCAAGGAGTTCATCATCATTATCGAGCCTATTACCTTTTGGAGGGTGGTGCCTCCTAGATTGGTTAGGTGTCGCTTGGGAGCCTCCTACTTCGTGTTGTGGAGTGAACAAAGAATTTTGTAAGGGCAAGGAGATCGCCTACTTCGTGAAGATCTACCCATAGTGAGGCTAGTCCTTCGTGGACGGAAGCCGCATGGAATAGTCAAGGTTGCTTCTTTGTGGAACCCTCCGTGGGTAGAGCCCTCCGTGGACTCTCGCGACCGTTACCCTCTGTGGGTTGAAGACTCCATGAATGTGGACGTATGATAGCACCACCTATCGGAACCACGGGAAAAATCAATGTTTCATCACTTGTGTTTGCTTTCCTAACCCTCTCTTTACTTACATGTGCAATGTCTTCATTTTCCGCTGCTACACTCTTAGACATGCATGTGTAGGGTGCTACTTGATATGCTATGAACGCTAAAACTTGACAATAATTAAAATTGGGAAAAAAGGCAAAACTTTTATTTGGTCAAGTAGTCTAATCACCCACCCTCTAGACCTACTTTCGATCCTACATTGGCGCCCACCATGGGGCCGGCGTCTAAGCGACTTCCGACGAGGTTGCATTTTTCCCCTTCGCCATGTCCTCTAGTGGTGGTTTGTTCTTGGGACACGAGATCCGTCTTGGAGCGCTCACCTTCATCACCGACGATTCAGTATGGCTTTAGGAGGCGCCTCTAGATGTTGAGGTGCTCCCAATCCGTGGGGCAGTGCACTTCCACGCGAGCTCGTGCAGTGTTCTTCTACGACAGTCATCGACTATGTACTCTACGGCCCTCCCCGATGTTCGCCGCCGCAAGCGATCCAGTCGCTCACGGCTCTAGTGCTGTGTGAGGCATGCGGTGGCTTGCCAAGTTTCGTGTCCGCAAATTGCGTCAATCGATCCTGCCGAGTCACTTCACGACATGTTCGACTTGGCATCGGATCAGTCTGACTTTCCCTCCGAGTGTGAGAGTTGCGATCCAGCGGTGGAGGTTCTTATGGTTGGTTCACATCAGAGCCCGCCGCCTGGCTTCGGCCGCGGCAAGCGCGAGGCTGGTGGGGCGTCGAATGACCAGCAACGTCGGGATGAGGAGGTCCTCCATATGCCCATCGTCAGTGCGACCGCTGAGGCCCAGGCCTTAGAGGCCACGCGCATTCGGCTCGAAGAGCTTTAGAAGGAACACGACAAGTGCGCTCGCCAGCGTCCACCACTTCCCAGTTGATGTCAGCGACAACTGTTTCCGAGTGGTTCTCGGAGCAATGTTGAGGTATAGCGCACTCCAGTTTTAAATGTTGCAGCAGTAGCTAGGATTGCAGATTCCATTTAGTCATCACGTTCAAAGGCTGACAGAGTTTGCTGCAGATCAGAGCGTTGCTTGATGCAGTGCAGCACCAAAACTCAATTGTTTCTTAGTCGCACAATAGAATACACAGAAATTCACCAAAGGTAGACACTGTTCAGTCGGCGCACAGTCCAGGTTTGCCTCTACACCGCAGGGGCAAATGTTTCTGTGAAGATCGGTACCGGGATCAGGGACGAGATCAATTTCACCACGATGACCATTGTCGAGTGCTTACTCCTCCGCGGAGTGGTTCGAATGTGCCCCGACACCATGACGATAGGCGCCCGTTCGGTGAGGAGCGGAACCCGGGGTTTGATGCAAGAGACATCCTCACTCAGAGACAGATCGACAGAGGCAGAGCCCATAGAGATGGTTACGACAAAGGTTTCCCAAGTGGCAGCATTGTCGTTATTTCTGGTTCCAAGTGTTTTAGCAGAGCTATTCGTCCTTCAGAGATTCCCCCCAATTTCAGGTTGGCGGCTGGGATAGGCAAGTTTTCTGGCGAGTCAAAGCCGGAAACATGGTTGGATGATTACCGAGTGGTTGTACAGATTGGTGGGGGCAATCACAACATTGCCATGAAGCATTTGTCCTTGATGTTGGATGGTTTGGCCCGAGCATGGCTAAATCGTCTGGCTCCTTCTAGCATCCACTGCCGGGAGGATCTTACCCGAGTGTTCATTAGAACTTTCGAGGGCACTTGCAAGCGTCCATCTGGTTTGATTGATTTGAAGCATTGTGTTCAGAAGCCCAATGAGTCCTTGAGAGATTACATTCAGCATTGGTCCACTCTGCACCACACAGTGGAGGACGTTTCTGAGCATCAAGCTGTTTGCGCATTCAAGGCCGGTGTAAAGTACAGAGAGATCTACCTAAAGTTCGGGCGTACAAGTGACATTTCCTTGAGCAAGATGATGGAGATAGCCACTCGGTACGCCAATGGAGAAGAAGAAGACCGCCTCCGCAGCGGCAAAGGAAAAGTAGTCGACAATGATGCCGACGGCAATTCCAGTCAGAAACAAAAATGCAAAGCTTATGGCCCTGTCCAGGCAGAGCAACCGCTCTGGCGGCACAAGGGAAAAATAAGGGGAGGTCCAAGGGATAGTTCACCCCCAAGAAAGGAAAAATTAGTCGGGAACTGATGTTTTGGATTTACCGTGTGCAATTCACACGAGGAAAGACGAAGAAGGCAATTTGATACTGCCCAACCATACCACTCGACAGTGTCGTTTACTGATCCAGCAGTTCAAGGAAGGTCAGTCGAGTGAGAAAACTCCTAAAAAAGAGGATGACGAGGAAAGAAACTTTTCCCAATGTCAACACCACTCTGATGATTTTTGCTGACGTTGAAAGCAAGAGTGGATTGAAAGTTATCAACAAACAAGTCAACATGGTTGTTCCTACAACCCCCACATACCTCAAGTAGTCTCAGACTACTATCACATTTGATCAGTCTGATCACCCTGCTCATGTTGCTACCCCTGGTCGACAGGCTTTGGTGGTGGATCCCATTGTGGGGGCACTCGACTCCGCAAGGTCCTCATGGACGGAGGGAGTGGATTGAACATTTTGTATGCGGATACCCTCAAGGTAATGGGCATACCGATGTCCCGACTCAGTGAGAGCAATATGCAGTTCCATGGAGTCATCCCAGGGAAGAAGGCCAAATCACTCGTCTAGATTGCATTGGATGTGGTGTTCGGCACCGATAAAAAATTCCGTAAAGAAAAATTGATGTTTGAAGTTGTGGACTTCTAGAGCGCGTACCATGCCATCCTTGGTCGGCTAGCTTATGCCCGTTTTATGGACCGTCCATGTACATGTATCTCAAACTGAAGATGTCTGGCCCCAAAGGTGTGATCACAGTCACTAGCAATCGTTAGAGGGCTAAGGAGTGCCTTCAGCAGGGCTCCAAAATTGTCGATCATCAGATGGCTATGGTCGAGTTGGAAGAGTACAAGAAGAGCGCTGACCCTGCCGATTTGCTGCGTGCTAAGAAGCCTGCTTCCGAGTCAGCTTTCCAGTCGACAGGTGAAGTGAAGAAAGTGCACATTCACCCGACAGACCCCAATGCTGCCCCGACTAACATCTCGACGACACTCGATGGAAAATAGGAAGCCGAGCTCATCCAGTTCCTCCGTGAGAACTGGGACATCTTCGCATGGAAGCCTGCTGACATGCGGAGTGTACCCAGGGAACTAGCTGAGCACCGATTGAGAGTCGATCCGAAGGCCAAGCTTCTGAAGGAACACTTGTGTCGATCGGCAGCAGAAAAGCGGAAGGCAATCGGCGAAGAGGTGGCTCGACTCTTAGAGGCTAAGTTCATATGTGAGGTTTACCGCTCCAAGTGGCTCTCGAACGTCGTCATGGTCCCTAAGAAGGACAAGTCACTTCGCATGTGTATTGACTTCAAACATATCAATCGGGTCTCCCCGAAAGATCATTTTCCGCTCCCTCGCATCAATCAGATTGTTGACTCGACTGTGGGGTGTGAGCGTTTATCATTTCTAGATGCATACTCCGGATACCATCAGACCTGTCTGTTTGGTCCGGATGAAATAAAAACAGCCTTCATCACCCCATTCGAGTGTTTCTGCTATATCACCATGCCTTTTGGATTGAAGAATGTTGGTGCTACTTTCATGCGCATGATTCAAAAATGCTTACTCGACCAGATTCCTCAGAATGTCGAAGCTTGCATGGATGATATCATCATCAAGTCTCGCAAAGGTTCCGACCTGCTGACTGACTTGGCCGTGACATTCGCCAATCTGAGGAGGTATGATATGAAGTTAAATCCATCCAAGTGTACTTTCAGTGTTCTTGGTGGCAAGTTACTCAGTTTCCTTATTTCTGAACGAGGAATAGATGTCAATCATAAGAAGATCAGTGCCATTACCCGAATGAAAAGCCCTGTGCGAGTGCACGATGTTCAGAAGCTCACAGGTTGCTTGGCGGCATTGAGTTGATTCATTTCTCGCCTCGGTGAGAAGGCATTGCCTTTGTACCGACTGATGAAGAAGTCTGATACGTTCGAGTGGACTCCATAAGATGAAGCAGCATTTGTCGAGCTCAAAGCCCTACTTTCCACCCAGCCGATGCTTGATGCTCTGCACAGCAAAGAGCCCTTGCTCCTGTACATTGCGGCTACTAATCAGGTCATCAGTACAGTTCTCACTATCGAGAGAGAAGAGGAAGGCAAGGCGTACAAGGTCCAACAACCAGTCTATTACATTTCTGAAGTGTTGACCCCTTCGAAGCAAAGGTATCCGCATTACCAGAAGCTTGTCTATGGTATTTATCTATCAGCAAAGAAGGTGGCACATTACTTTCAAGATCACTCGATTTCAGTCATCAGCGATGCTCTGTTATCTGAGATTCTCAACAATCGAGATGCGACTGGTCAAGTGGACAAATGGGCTATTGAGCTCCTCTAGTTTGACATCAAGTTTGAAGCTAAAAAGGCGATCAAGTCTCAGGCACTTGCTGATTTCTTGGCCGAGTGGATTGAACAGCAGCAGCCAATCCAAATCCACTCGGCACACTGGACCATGTTCTTTGATGGCTCGAAAATGCTAAATGGGTCTGGCGCTGGCGTAGTTTTGGTATCCCAAAAAGGTGACAAACTCAGTTATGTCCTACAGATTCATTTTGATTCCTCCAACAATGAAGCAGAATACGAAGCACTCTTATATGGGTTGCGTATGGCCATCTCACTCGGTGTCAAGTGCTTGATGGTTTACGGCGACTCTGATTTGGTGGTCAATCAAGTGATGAAGGAGTGGGATGTCAGGAACCCTGCTCTGACCGGATACTATAATGCAGTGAGAAAGCTCGAGAAGAGGTTTGAAGGTTTGGAACTTCACCACATTCCCCGGATGAGCTAGCCAAGATTGGATCCACTCGGAAGGTTGTCCCCACCAATGTGTTTATAGAACACGTATATTCTCCTTCGGTGCAGGAGGATCCCGTCACTAAAGAGCCCCCACAAGCTATAAGCGCCTCTAATCCGACTGAAGTTGATGTCCCGGCGGTCATAGATCTTGTCATGGAGATTCTGGTCATCACGCCCGACTGGACTGTGCCTTATATTGCGTATATCCTGAGGCAAGAACTCCCAGAAGACGAAGCTGAAGCTCAACAGATTGTTCGCAGATCCAAGGCTTTCACTGTGATGGATGATCAGCTCTAAAGATAGGTGTGACACAGTGGGGCATCTCCCTTGAAGAAGGTCGAATGATCTTGGAAGAGATCCATTCGGGAACTTGCGGTCATCATGCGTCCTCCCGGACGATTGTCACTAAAGCATACCGAGCTGGTTTCTTCTGGCCGCGTGCTAATGAGATGGCCAAGGACATTGTTGATCACTGCGAAGGATGCCAGTTCTTCTCAAACTTGTCACACAAGCCTGCGTCCGCCTTGAAGACTATTCCACTCGTCTGGCCGTTTGCTGTCTAGGGTTGGGATATGGTTGGTCCCTTTCGGACAGGTCGGAGTGGATTTACTCATTTGCTTGTTGCAGTCGACAAGTTTACAAAGTGGATTGAGGCCAAGCCTATAAAGAAGCTGAACTCCCGCACTGCGATCAAATTCATGAGAGAGATAATTGTCCGGTATGGAGTTCCCCATAGTATCATTACAGATAACGGCTCAAACTTCGACTCGGAAGAGTTCAGACACTTTTGCTTCTCCCAAGGCACTCGGGTGGATTACGCATCCATTTCACACCCTCAAACTAACGGTCAAGCTGAGTGAGATAATGGCCTTATCCCTCAAGGGCTGAAGCCTCGACTCATGCGAGATTTATATCATGCAGCTGGAGCCTAGGTTACTGAACTACCGTCTGTTCTGTGGGGCTTGAGAACGACTCCTAATCGGTTGACTGGGCGCACTCCCTTCTTCCTAGTGTATGGAGTTGAAGCCATTTTGCCAAGTGATCTCCTTCACAATTGCCCTTGTGTGGATCTTTACTCCGAGGCTAAAGCGGAACAAGCACGATGGGATGGAGTAGATCTTCTAGAAGAGGAGCGCGAGATGGCCCTGATTCGGTCGACTGTGTATCGGCAAGACCTACATCGCTTTCATGCAAAACATGTCAAGAGTCGGTCATTTCATGAAGGTGATTTGGTGCTCTGAGTGGATCAACAGCGACCTCACAAGCTTGCGCCAGCATGGGAAGGTCCATTCATCGTCACCAAGGTACTGAAGAATGGAGCTTACCATCTTTGCAACCTCAAGAAGAAGATCGATGAGCCGCGAGCTTGGAACACAGATCTACTTCAACGTTTCTATACCTGAAGACTTAGATGTTTTGATGTAATAAAAGTATTCCAGACAATGTCGTTTATGCAAGTTTTGACTTCTGCAGCCTTTTGTCGATTCCGATCGCACAATCCTACATTTGGGAACACTCCGAGTGACAAGCAATCCTCTCACTCGGAGGCTTAGCTGCGAACCAGTTTTAGCCTAAGTTAAAAACCTTTTCGAGTGGATAGCAGTCCATTCACTCGGAGACTTAGCTACAAACCAGCCTTCGTCTAAGTTCAAAAACTTCCCTGAGTGGCAAGCAATCCTCTCACTCGGGGGCTTAGCTGCGAACCAGTTTTCGCCTAAGTTAAAAACCTTTCCGAGTGGATAGCAGTCCATTCACTCTGAGACTTAGCTACGAAGCAGCCTTCGTCTAAGTTCAAAAACTTCCCCGAGTGGAGAGCAATCCTCTCACTCGGGGGCTTAGCTGTGAACCAGTTTTCGCCTAAGTTAAAAATCTTTCCAAGTGGATAGCAGTCCATTCACTCGGGGGCTTAGCCGCGAACTAGCCTTTGTCTAAGTTCAAAAGCTTCCCCGAGTGGCGAGCAATCCTCTCACTCGGGGGCTTAGCCACGAACCAACTTTCGCCTAAGTTAAAAACCTTTCCGAGTGGGCAATAGTCCATTCACTCGGAGAGTTAGCTACGAACCATCCTTCGTATAAGTTCAAAAACTTCCCCGAGTGGCGAGCAATCCTCTCACTCGGGGGCTTAGCCGCGAACTAGCTTTCGCCTAAGTTAAAAAACCTTTCCGAGTGGGAAATCATCCATTCACTCGGAAACTTAGCTATGAACCAGCCTTCATCCAAGTTCAAAAACTTCTCCAAATTACGAGCAATCCTCTCACTCAGGGGCTTAGTCGCGAACCAGCTTTCGCCTAAGTTAAAAACCATTCCGAGTGGGCAATAGTCCATTCACTCGGAGACTTAGCTACGAACCAGCCTTCGTCGAAGTTCAAAAACTTCCCCGAGTGGCGAGCAATCCTCTCACTCGGGAGCTTAGCCGCAAACTAGCTTTCGCCTAAGTTAAAAACCTTTCCGAGTGGGCTCACTCGGGGGCTTAGTTGCGAACCAACTTTCACCTAAGTTAAAAACCTTTCCGAGTGGGAAATAGTCCATTCACTCAAAAACTTAGCTACGAACCAACCTTCGTCTAAGTTCAAAAACATCTCCGAGTGACGAGCAATCCTCACACTCGGGGGCTTAGCTGCAAACCAGCTTTTGCCTAAGTTAAAAGCCCTACCCAAGTGATGAATATTCTTCCCGCTCAAGAACTGAGCCAGACAAATCACTCCATTCGGGAGTAAAACAAATTTAGTCAAACAAATGGTTGAAAGCAAAGTGCAGATAAATCCAAAGGTTCCAGCGCGAATGAAAGTTGTGCGCGCAAACAAAGGTACTTAGGCTTAGGACCTGAATGAAGTTTTAAGGCGGTTAAATCTCCATTCGGCATTCCGAGGCAAATAAAGTTTTAACTTCAAGAAAAGTTTTTTCAAGCACTAGTGGGACTTGCTGGCTCGATGAAGGTGTCCAAGTCGATCCTATCAGCGATCCGATTGGCTGCGTTAATGAAGGTCTCCATGAAGTCCTCGATCTGAAGTTTCTTTGTGTTAATCACCTAGAGATCCTTCAGATTGTCCTCTCTCGCCTCCTTGCAATGTACTCTGACGAGCGAAAGCGCCACGTCGGCTCCGCAGTGAACAACAGATCTTCCAAGCTTGCACTCAACTGGGGATCTCATTGAGTCGAGTCGTCATTGATTCAAGGTTAGTCTGGAGGGTGTCTTCGGGCCACAGTTCCTTGTCAATCTTCTCTAGTGCAGCCTTCAGTCGAATGGTGTATGCGTTAACACTCTAGAGACAGATGTTGAGGTGAAACATGTTCATGGCCACAACGTCTCCAACTGGCGACTTAGTGGGGTCCAGATTTGGTTCAATCTCTTCAGTCTCTTTCTCAAAGTCCTGGCAGAACTCTATATGGAGGAAGAAATATAAAGATGGTTACATTACTAGCCTATGGGAATTAAGGAAGTTCACTTGACAAGGAAAGTTACCATCGAGCATGCTGAACATCTTCTTCGCGAAGTCTCCCAAATGCTTCTCTAGTCCATTACTCCTCTTGGTCAGCTGTTCGGTCTTCTTGATAAACTCAGCCTGTTCTTGCTTCAGCTTGGAGTTTTCTTCCTCTATTTTCTTGACTGTGGCAAGCTTCTTCTCGGCGGCTTCAGTCTTCTCCCTCGCCACCTTTTGAGCATCAGCGAGCGCCTTTCCTTGTCCTCCAACGCTTTGTATCTAAAGAAATAGCATTGTTGAGTCATGCTTGGAGTCGATGATTCTCATCATGCACGTCTGTTCGAGCAATAGCACTCGGTTCAAATGATGGAAGGGGAAAGTAAGAGTGCATTTGGTCGACGAGAATTACCTCCCAAGGTCCTCAACTCAGTCTGTGCACGTTCCAGGTTGTTCTTAGAGACTTCCAGATCCAATTGCAGTTGTCCCTTCTCCTTCTCCAGGTCCTTGTACCGTGTTCCAAGTTCGCAAGCTCTCTGAAATAAACAAGAAACAGTTTAGTCGACATGAAAATTTCTTCACTCCCAAGTGGAAAGGATCAAGCACAGTCGACTGGATGGCGGCCCGCCGCCCCACCCCACGCCCCTGAAAAGCATCATATCATGGTTGATGGAAATGATATCCATGAAACCTACAAGGTAGCTTTAGACCTTTCCGTTCCTAAAGCAAGCATTCAGGAGTGGAAACACTAAGGCCAAGAATTCACTCGACAAATTGAGTGGCAAGCATACTTCGCGTACGATAAAGGACCCTCAGTCCAAGTTCTTAAGACTACTGCTCATTGTCAACGATCAACAGTAGTCTCGGGGACTACACCCAGTGGGTGCACTCAACGTGCCCCCACTAGTTTCAAAATCACTTTACCAGATCCGACCTGTCTGAGCAGAAAATGGTCTCTATCAGAACCCCGTCGATGCAAGCATTCGACGGCAGTCTCGGAGACTACACCCAGTGGGTGCACTCAGCGTGCCCCCACTAGATCTGCTAACACTCGATCTGTTGAGTGGCAAGCAAACAAAAAAAGGGTGCGCAAGCATGTAAACATCGTCTCTATTAAGACCCCCGTCGGTGCAAGCACTCAACGGAGGTCTCGGGGACTACACCTAGTGGGTGTACTTAGCGTGCCCCCACTGGATCTTCTATCACTCAACCAGTCGAGCGGTTATCAAAACAATTCTAAGACCCGTGTTGATGTCATCACCATTCGACAGCGGTCTCGGGGACTACACCCAGTGGGTGCACTCAGCATGCCCCCACTGGACCAAAACCCACTCGACTAAGACCTGATCTACTCGAGAGGAGAACACACAAGTATGCTTCAAACGGAAAACACCCACTGGGTGTACAATCAAGAAAGACAGGAATTCAATCGGAAATGCACTTACAATTGCACTTACTCGAACATTGGTGCGAAGCACCATGCTAGCATCATAAGCCAACTTGTTTGCTTCGTATGCCTCCTTTGTGCACAGCATCATCCACCCCGCTTGAATATGGCTTCTTTGGCAGCTCTAGTTTGGTCTTCCGGGACATGATGCAGAGGAAAGGCAGTCGCCGACTGAGTCGATGCTGCCGCTGGAGTAGTGGAGGTGGCCTGGGGTTGTCCAATTTGTGTCGATGCCACAATGGTTGAAGTGGCTGGTGGGCCACTTGACAACAGAGTTGCGAGTTTAGTTGTAGCTCGGGACGAGTCACCTAGCCCTGGAGACGACACAACAGTTGACCTACGAGGTGTCTGCGCTGATGACGTTTTCTGGGCGTAGGCGCGTGGGGTGCCTGAGGTCACACCTTCACCCCTCGTACCCCATGGTGGCTCTTCATCGTCCTCCAGTTGGATGATCTCTGCAAATACCAGTCAACAACACTAGCTTATTCAATCGACGAATCATTCTCCAAAAAATAGAATAGAGTGAAATTTCGTCATACCGCACTGAGAGGTGGCCTCGTCAGCAGTATCCATGTCCATGGGCTCTTCTTCGTCCCTTGGAGGCGGCGTCACCGAGGTAGCGGCTCTGACAGACAAGTTCCACTCGGTCAACAAAGATGTGAAGTTCCACAACAACAGAAGAAAAAGAAAATGAACACTTACATTGAGACAACAGGTACAACAATCTTCATACGGGGCAAAGCCTTCCGAGGCTTCGCCGCGTAAGACTTGGGCTGCTTTGCGGTCCGTTCACTCGACTCAACCGTCGAGGTTCGGTCCCGCTTCGGGTTCCTGCTACTCGACACCAAGATCTTGCTTGGGGCAGTCACGGGGTCCTGGCGCTACTTGGAGCGATGCTCAGTGCGCAGAGGAGACTCGGCTTCTTCTTCGTCCTCTCCCGACTCCTCGTATTCGTCCTCACTGTCATCGGCATAATCAAAATCCATGTTGCCGCCCTCGCTCTCCCCCCATCTTCAAGCTGATTTCCATTCGGCATAGGCGAGTACATGTTTGTCAGCTCCTGCAAGATTCAAAAAGTAAAGTCAGTCGACTGATACAACTAATCACTCGACGAAATATCAAATCATTCAGCAAAGGTATGACTTACCAGATTTGGTGGTGGGTTCTCACCAGAGAAGGGCTTGATCTGCTTGGTTTCCAGAGGATTGTTGCGGGCTCGGGTGATGCTCCGAAGACATTATGCAACAGTTTCCTCCTAGACTTCCTCTGGGTGCATCCGAGTGGTGTCCTCAGGACCTGAGTAATGCGACATGGCGTGGTCTCTCACTTGGAGGGGATGGATCCGTCGAGTGAGGAATGTCTCCAAAAAATCCATGCCAGTCACTCCGCCACGAACCAGAGCCACTACAGAATTCACTAAGATCCCCACTTGGACCTTCTCCCCTTCTAGCACTAACATCGATTTGGGGGTGGTGGGTCGATTTGTGGTGAAGGGAGAAAGATCAGTTGACATATTCAGAGCCTCCACATCCTTACAGTAGAACCAAGTCGACTGTCAACCCCTAACTGACTCAGGAAAGTTCATAGATGGAAAGGAACTCCTAGCCCTCTTTTGGATCCCCAAGTCAGCGCATAACTGAATGACATGGGTCCTATCGTCTTCTGGGTTGGCCTTTTTGACCGACTGGGATTGTATAGTAAAGATATGCTTGAACAGACCCCAATGGGGATGACAGCCCAAGAAACATTTGCATAAAGTGATGAAAGTGGCGAGGTATGAAATAGCATTCGGAGGAAAATGATGGAGTTGTGCTATGAGTCACCGACGGGTTCTAGCAGTGATTGACATCGGGGGCTATCGCGAGACGATCAGACGGCTCTGGATGCGCAGCCGCTCATAGACCAGGCAAGGGTACAACGAGAGGCAGTAGCTTTGGCAGGGGCGGCTCATCAAGAGCCCGCTCATTCCGTCTTAGTTGGAGCAGGAGTAACCACCGGGGCTGTGGGAGTCCCGTGCTTGGTGCCGGCTCTGCGGAACGAGCGTCTGCCGAAGGATTTCAAAGGCCCTCGTAAGGTCCCGAACTACACTCCAGACCTGCCGCCAAGCCTGGATTGAAAGTTATGAGCTGGCTATGAAGATGTTGGATGTCAATGACGTGGTTTGCGCCAAATACTTTATCATGATGCTGGAAGGTCCGGCTCGCACATGGTTGAAGGGTTTGCCACCCAATACCATCAACTCATGGGCTGAGCTGAACGCAAGGTTCATCAAAAAATTTCAAGGAACTTGCAAGCAGCCTATGACGATTCTGGATTTGGATCACTGTGTTCAACACGAGAATGAGTCGGCTCATCATTGGGTCTGGCGGGTGTCGACCATCATCCACTCGCCTGAACAAATCACAACGGCTCAAGCGGTGTTGATCCTGGAAAAGAACTATCACTCTGTCCCTCTGAAGCAGAAGGTCGGCTGGCTCAAATGCACGTGTCAACACATGGGGGAACTCATGGTGACTTGGAGGAGATGCTCAACAAACCTTGTTCGGAGCACAGCCAGCCCAACAGACCGGCGGGTCACACGTGGGGCCCACCCGGCGGTTCAGGACTAGGCGGATCAGGAGCCAGGTTTGGGTCCGGCGGCTCAGGTTTTGGTCATCATGGCCAGGGCAACCAAGGAGGACATCATCAGCACTCTGGTGGCCATCATCAGCAATAGAATAATCAGTCTGGGTATCAGAGTAATCCAAAGCAGCCCAGTTCGGGCCAGTATCATGTTTTTACGACTAGCCTTGGGATCAGAAGGTGCGCAAATGGGCGGTTAATGCAATCACACTGACTCTACCGCAATACTTGAAGTGATCTGAGTATGACATCACATGGAGTCGGGAGGATCACCTGCCATGTGTTGATGACCCGGGTCGGCTGGCCCTTGTAGTTGCCCCCCAAGTGGGAGGATATATGTTGAATAAGGTGCTTATGGATGGTGGCAGTAGCATCAGTATCTTGTACTATGACACCTTTCGGCGGATGAAGCTACTTGATAAATACCTTAGGCCCTCCTCGACAGTCTTTCATGGTGTGGTGCCTGGCAAGTCAGCTTACCCCGTGGGTAGGATCTCCTTGGAAGTTGCCTTCGGTGACGAGTACAACTACAGGGTAGAGTCCTTGTGGTTTGAAGTAGTCAAAATCAAGAGCCCCTATCATGCCTTGTTTGGGCGGCCGGCTTACGCCAAGTTCATGGCTAGGCCTTGCGATGTCTATTTACAGCTCAAGATGCCTGGGTTAAAAGGGATGATTACTGTTCATGGTGATCGGAATACGGCTATTGAGTGCGAGTAAGGAGACGCGACTTACACGGAATCAAGTTGTGCTGAGGCAGAGCTCAAGTTCTATAAGGAAAATGTTGACTCGGAGGACATGACTCCGCTAAAAAAGCCTACCGCAGAGGTTGAGCCGCCCCTGAAATTTTCGGCGGATGATACCAAGTTGGTGGATTTCACTCCGGGCGATTCATCTCAGCAGTTCACTATTGGGGCCAATATGGATCCCAAATAGGAAAGCGCGCTCATCGAATTCATCCTTGAGAATCGAGACATCTTCGCATGGAAACCTTCCGACATGCCGGGTGTACCGAGAGAGTTCGCTGAGCACCACCTTAATGTGGATCCTAAGTTCAAACCTATCAAGAAATTTCTATGGCGGTTCAACAAGGAGAGGCGCAAGGCCATCGGGGAAGAGGTCACCCGGCTCTTGGCGGCGGGTTTCATCGTCGAGGTCTTTCACCCGGAGTGGCTTGCTAACCCAGTGCTCGTGCTCAAAAAGAACGACACATGGCGTATGTGCGTGGATTACATGGATCTGAACAAGGCATGTCCGGTTGATCCCTTTTCTCTCCATCGTATTGATCAGATCATCGATGCTACGGCAGGTTGTGAGAGTTTATGCTTCCTGGATCCGTATTCTGGATATCATCAGATCAAGATGGCAGTCAAGGACCAAGAGAAGATGGCTTTCATCACGCCTTTTGGTGCCTTCTACTACGTGTCTATGCCTTTAGGGCTCAAGAGTGCCCAGGCGACTTACCAGCGTTGTGTGCAGAATTGTCTTCACAACAAAATTGGGCGCAACGTTCACGCATATGTGGATGACAATGTGATCAAGTCAAGGAAGGAGACTCTGCTTGATGACCTGAAGGAGACCTTCGACAATCTGCGGGTCTATAAGATAATGCTTAACCCGGCGAAGTGTGTCTTTGGTGTTCCGGCAGGCAAACTCTTGGGATTCCTGGTCTCTGAGCGTGGCATTGAAGCTAACCCGGATAAGATCAAGCCTATCACCTCCTTGGTTGAGCCGGCATGCATCAATGATGTTCAATGCCTGGCAGGACGGATCGCCGTGTTGAGCTGGTTTATAAGCCGCCTTGGTGAGAAAGCCATCCCTTTATATCAAATGATGAAAAAGACAGATAACTTTGTCTGGAGTACGACGGCGGGTGAAGCGTTTGAGGCGCTCAAAAAGCAGCTCACTAAGCCGCCGGTCTTAGCCGCTCCGGTTGAGAAAGAACCCTTGCTCTTGTACGTGTCGGCTAACAACAGGGCTGTCAGCGCTGCAATCGTGGTCGAGCGCAAGGAGGCGGGGAAGGAGTATCCAGTTCGGAGGCCGGTTTATTATATCAGTGAGGTCCTGACAGAGTCCAAGCAGAGATATCCACATTGGCAGAAGCTAGTATATGGGGTGTTCATGGCCACCCGCAAGCCGAAGCACTATTTCTTAGGGCACCAGATCACCATGGTCAGCTCTGCCCCGTTGGGAGACATAATTCAAAACAGAGAAGCCACTAGCAGGATTGCTAAGTGGGCATTGGAGCTTGGACCTCTCAATCTGAAATACGTACCTCGTACGGCTGTCAAGTCCCAAGCCCTTGTGGATTTCATAAACGACTAGACAGAGTGTCAGGCGCTCAAAGAAAAGCCGTATAACACATACTGGACAATACACTTTGATGGGTCCGGGCAGCTGGAAGGATCAGGGGCAGGAGTTGTCCTAACCTCCCCCAAGGGTGACAAGTTCTGTTATGTGCTATGGCCGATGTTCCCTTGTACTAACAATGCAGTTGAGTACGAAGCCCTGCTTCATGGCCTCAGGGTGGCTAAGGAGATGAACTTAAGCTGGGTTAGGTGCTTCGGCAACTCAGATCTTGTGTCTCAGCAAGTTTCAGGCACTTGGGACTCCAAGGATCTGCGGATGGCGGCTTATCGTCACGCAGTGGATGTCATTGCTGGTCACTTCAAGGGTTATCAAGTAGATCATATTGATCGTCGCAGGAACGAGCGGCTGACGCCCTGTCAAGGTTAGGCTCTCAATGAAAGCCGGTGCCGCCTAACATTTTTTTGGATATCCTACATCACCTGTGAGTTAAGTTACCTTCAGAGGAAGACTTAGCCATTCCTGACCCGGAGGGACAGTTGGTGGCGACTCTGCATGCTATTCCGGATTGGACTGTGCCTTACTTGGCGCACTTGACTCGTGGTGAGTTACCCGATGATGAAAATCTGGCTAGACAGATCACTAGACGGTCTAAATCTATGACGATAGTCAATGGCGAGTTACATAAGTGCAGCGTCATCGGCGTGTTTCAGTGTTGTGTCTCACCTAAGGATGGCAAGGAAATCTTGAATGAAATTCGTGCTGGAGATTGTGGACATCCCACCGACTCAAAATCTCTGGTGGCCAAGGCTTTTAGGCATGGTTTCTTCTGGCTGACGGCTCACAAGGATGCAGAGGATCTGGTCCGCAAGTGTGACGGTTGTCAAAAGTTTGGCCGGCGTGCTCATGTTCCGGCTCAAGAATTGTGCATGATTCCAATCACTTGGCCGTTCACAGTCTGGGGGCTCGATATGGTCGGGCCTTTCAAGAGATCCAAAGACAAAAAGACCCACCTCTTGGTGGCGGTTGGCAAGTTTACCAAATGGATAGAAGTTGAGCCGGTCAACAAGTGCGATGCGGCTATGGTGGTTCAGTTTATTAAAAATCTGATTACCATTTTGATTACCCTCACAGTATCATCCCAGACAATGGTACAAACCTGTCCAAGGGGGCTATGAAAACGTTCTGCGACATTGAGCACATCCGGCTTGATGTTTCTACGGTTGCTCATCCACAATCCAACGGTCAGGCGGAGCATGCTAACCAAGAAATCCTAAGAGGTATCAAGCCACGGCTTATGGTTCCTTTACAGAAAACGCCGGGTTGTTGGGTGGAGGAGTTGTCGTCCGTCTTATGGAGCATCAGAACTACCCCCAACAGATCAACGGGTTATACACCTTTCTTCATGGTTTACGGTGTATAGGCCGTGTTACCAAGTGACATTCGTCATGACTCGCCATGAGTGGTGGCTTATGTTGAGACGGACAATGATACGGCGCATCAAGACACGTTGGATGCCCTGGAGGAGGAACGTGATCTGGCGGCGGCTCGTTCGGTGATTTATTAGCAAGACCTGCGCCGCTATCATAGCCGCAGAGTCAAGACCCAAACGTTTCAAGAAGGCGACTTAGTGTTGCGGTTGATCCAAGACCAGACAAATATGCATAAGTTGTCTCCTCCATGGGAAGGACCTTTCGTGGTCAGCAGAAATCTCAACAACGGGCCATATTACCTCATTGACACCCGAGACGACTCAGATACCTCGGGGCAGGAGACCCGCCGACCGTGGAACATAGCGCATCTATGACCTTACTATACCTAAGTTGTTGAGACTCGACATCGTACACTATCATTGTACATATCATATTTATATATGAATAAAAGTTGCCATCCCTACAAGCCGGGGCCTCTGCCATTTCACATATCTCAATCTGTGCAAAAACATGACCATCTAGGGGGCTTCCCACCCACGGGTGTAGCTTATCAAACCCTATTGGTCGGCTCTCAAGCCAAATAGTTGACTCCGTTAACATGATCGTCCAGGGGGCTTCCCACCCACCGGTGTAGCTTATCAAACCCTATCGGTCGGCTCTTAAGCCAAACAATTGATTCCATCAACAAAGGTCACTTGGGGCTTCCCACCCACCGGGTGTAGCTTACACACCCTCTTGATCGGCTCTTAAGCCAAACAGGGTTAAACCTGCATGTAAGCTGATGCTATTCTACTAGGTGACTCGCCGAACTCTTACCAGTTAATCTCGCCTAGAGACCCTGAGCCGGTTCAAAGAAATTGACGACCAATCTCCATAGAGACCCTGTACTGGTTAAGGTTAAAACGACGACTCTTGTCACGTGAGGGCCGGCTTACGGAAAGCAAGGATAAACTCTCCCATCTACTGCCGACTCTCCGCTATGTGGCCCGTTCGTACTCTTAGAAAGTTAATCCTTGAGGACCCTGTATTGTTTAAGGTTAAAACAACGGATTTATGTCACATGAGAGGCAGGTTTTGGGCTATCAGGGTACTCATGCCCTGCCGTGCCTCTTCTGGGTCGTCACGCTTCCTTTCAGTTAATCTCGCTTAGAGACCCTGAGCCGGTTCAAAAACTTAACGACCAATCTCCACAGAGACCCTGTACTGTTAAGGAGTTTTAAGTGGCGAGTCAACCCAGTAAAACCGGCACATGAGCTGTTATAAAAAACAAGTTAGGAAAGATACAACATCTTTGGGTGACGCTATCATAAGCCGCCCTCCTAACAATGTGAAGATACATCTATTCTTGTAGGTGGATTAAACCGCCAAGAGCCGGCAAAACATCCAATATGAAAGTGCAAAGAAGATGTCATATATTAAGCCGGACAATTTAATATGTGCATGATGGCACAAGTTCGGGCAAAGGCACAGTTTACTACAAGCCTATTACAGACGCTCTTTGTAGAGCTCAAAAGTGATTCAAAGTTTTTTACACCGCTCATGGCGGGTCATAGAGCCGGCTCATCCACGGCGTCACCAAATCTGTCAGTTGGCTAGCTGGTCACCCTGCTTCGGGTCTTCGACCTCCACGATCTGAAGATTGTCCATGTCCCAGTTGCAGTGGGTTAAAGCTGCAAAGTTTCCCTCTTCAAAGAGGGGGGACGGGTCAAGATCAGAAGCAAAGAGGTGCTTACTGCGAGCAGACGTCAAGTCCTTGGCTTCAAAGAGGGGACCGTGGATTCTCTTCTGATCGGCACCGTAAGCCTCCTAGTATGTTGACAAGTTTACTTCCTCTGCTAACACGGAAGCGAGGACTTTGGAAGCCTTCACACACCGTGCGTAGTCAGCCTCCGTAAACTCTGAGCCGTCATCCTTCTTGAAGGGAAACCCGTCCATCATGTCTTCAGGAGTCAAATTCGGAGCAAAGGCCAACGCCCGGCTTATGGCTGCGATGGCTCCCTGTCGGGCGACTGATTTCTTCAGCTCTCGGATCTGTTTCGGCAGGGTGGGCAGCAGTTCTATGACCCCCTTCATAGTCGGAGGGATGTTATCCTTATAAAGTACTAGGTTAATATGTTAGTTCCCAAAATTGATATAAAATAGCATATAATTTCATATAAAGAATCCAAGATTGATAATATAATAGAATGGAACTAAAAAAAATAATCAATACGTTGGAGACGTATCAGTGTCCTCAACTCGTGACAGGAGGGGTAGCGGGACACATTTTTGTAGTTGCTACTAAGGTTAAAACGACGGGTCTGAACATATTGTTTGTCTTACTTTGTCTACATTATGTCGTCTTACTTAAAGCATTACTCTGTTTGTCATAAACTTAATACCATAGATGCATGTTGGATAGTGGTCAATAGGTGAAGTAATAGTAGCTATGCTTATGAGAGAGATGCCTCTAGTGAACACTATGGCCCCCGGGTCCATCTTTATATTTTATACATAAAAAATACATAAAAATAATTACTATTATGTATTTAATTTTATTTGCATTTATTTATCCTATCATACCAAGATTTAATCCTTGCAATTAACAAGTACAAGGGGCTTGACAACCCTCTTGCCCGCATTGGTTGTCATTATTTGCCCTTATGTGTGCAAGAACTATTGATCGTGCATTTGGATAACTTCCTATTGGTTCGAGAAAAATACCTATCGCTACTGTACTATCCCATCATTTCTCTTTGAGGAAAAACCCAACGCATCTAAAAGTAGCATGCCTATATGAGATTATACCATGAATGATAAATATACATATATTAGTTTAATCATTGACCAACTATAATTCTTTTACCATGCAACTTCCTTGTTTCAGAGAGATGTCATGCCACTAGTGAAACTATGCCCCCTAGGTCTATCTTTCATTACTAAATTCTTTTGCATAGTTGCTACGGTTACCGCTTTATCTTTGCTACCAATTATCTCTATCTATTGCATTTAATCTTATGACTACCAAGATAAGCAGCTTGACAACCCTCTTGTCGTGTTGGGGACAAATTGTTTTGTGTTTTGTGTGCGCACACTGCTTACTTTGTTCGGTGTGAGAGGTCCTACTGGATTGATAACTTTGGTTCTCTAACTGAAGAAAATACTTGCTCCTAGACAACCCCACCCTTACACTTGGGGACATCCCAACAACTCCTGCGGGAGCAAGGACCTCACCATCGACCTTTCTACCGGCATTGGTTTCCGATGTGGTGTCCTGAAGGAGGTGGTCGTTCGGTATAGGGTTTAGGTTTTTTTTCTAGTTTTTTAGTTAAAGGTTGAAATATCTATCTTTCTATGTAAATTATATCCGAACTCGAATGGAATCCGTTTGTTTGATCGAAATCCGTTAGGTTGATTCGAGTTAGGATCAAAATGTATGCGTCTAGCGTTGAATGACGTCCCCTATATCCGTGTTCATGGAATGATCTTTTTCTACCTGTGACCGGATGCGAAAGAAAATTTACAGGTTAGCGTTTTAGGGATCGGTTGGGTAAACCTATGGGAACCGGATCTCTTGATATCTTGTTTCTTAAAAAAGGAGAAAATGCCCCTAAATAAAAAAGAGGAGAAAATTGTGAGTGACGATCCGATCCGGGTCCAGGTCTCCCGCGGCTGGCTGATGGGCCCACGACCTGGCCGCCTATTCACGCCACCACCGCTTGCGCGCATCCGCAGAATAGGCATAGCCACGAGTCAACTCCCACCACCTGCTCGGGGGCCCCTATCCCCACACGCAGATACAAACAGCGGCGGAGGCGTGCAAGTGCAAAAACCCCGTCGCTGTCGACTCCCATAGTCCCAGGCTCACAGTCGAGGCCAACCCAGAGATTTTCCTTCCAACAAAAAAATACACGCCTCGTCTCTCTCGTCTCGTCTCGCCTCGCCTCGTTGGAAGCGAAGCGGAAGCGGGAGCCGAGGCCGAGGCCGAGGCTGAGGCGCCTTCTCCACAGCCGAGGCCGAGGGGCCTAGCCGCCTGGGCGCGATCTGCTCGCCCCCCTCCCACTCCAAAGGTCTGAATCCCTCGTCTCAGTGCGATTCCCCATCCAATTTGACCCGTCGGAGGTGGTTGATTTCATACCATAGATGCGCTAGTTGTTCTGCTGTTATTATTTCTTTTCCTGAAAGAAACCGGGCTTGTTTGTATGGACTCGGTAGTAGGATGATCTGGGCGCCTGGGAAGGGGGCAGCAGGTTGCGCTAATCCATAGTTCTCGTCAATGCCGGGTAGTCTGTGCGGTTGTGGTGGGGGGTAAATCGCGGCGCGTCGGTGTAGTTTTGGGTGGTTCCGGTTGCTTCACTTCTGTTATTAGTATTATTTTTTGTTTTTATTACGAACTGCTTCGACCCGGTGAGATGACTGAACTAGTAATTAGTTATCTATAAGTCTATGTTTGTCCTGTTTTATTGCTGCAGTCATTACTGGATCGGTCGCTAGATTGCTAATCTGCTGGACATGGTCAGTTGTCCGCACACTTAAGCAGTGCGGAGACTGGAGACGGCTATCCCATTGATTTACGTCTGCCTGTGTCATTTCCTAATTTGTGATGTGGATAAATTGGTTGGTGATTCAGCTTGCGACTGGTTGTTGGGAAGGGTAGGTAGACCTTATGTGAGTTTTTCATGCTATACATGCATCACATCGTGTCGTGTAATTGGCCGTGTCTTCTCTAGTTTTTCTGTCAGTCGATATACCCAAAGGCCAAGGAGGGAATAGTTGAGAAGCCAGCATTGTCTTTCTCTTATGAGCCTACCCATCGGCCCAGGTTCGAGTCTCCCACTCTATCTTAGTTTTGATTGAGTTGTGGACGGAATAACTCTTTATGCCCCCACACGTTGAAAAATCAAGCAGTCAAGCAAATACAATTGCACTCTAGTCATAGTAGCAGGAAACACCTATCTCTCCTGTTCTACCCTTGCTATGCCCTCTTAACACTTCGTCATGATGTATCCCCAGAACTGTGTTTCCACTCCATTGTGGTACAAGAGTAAAAGGTCTTGGCCCCTCGGTAAAAGCCAGCATAACCTTGGGCAACCATCGCTGAACTGAAAGAGAGTTTCTATTGATTCCTGGGTTGATTGCCTATGTCTGTTGGAGTAGGGCTTACATTAATTTCAGGGTTTAACTCCGCTCTTCGCCTGAAATTTAATTTTAAGCGAGTTATTTGGAATTCTGTGCCGAATTGCTACTTTTCTTCGAGGAAAATTACATCCGTATTTTATTTTACTAAGATGGAAATGATTTATTATTGACGATTTTGCTTCTTATCACCTTGTAGCTAAATAAAGATTGGTTCGAATAATGATGATTGTATGTCAGTTATTTATACGAAGTTCTGTGTGAATATGTAGAAGATTTAGCAAGAGGGATGGCTTGTCGTTCGCAGAGTAATTGAATGGTTGTATCTGTGTAAGGTTGAGTAGTTTTCCTTGGATTATTTGTTACCTCTACTGAATTAAAGGGAATGAAGGGCAGGCCTGGCTCAGTGGTAGAGTCTGTCCACTTGTGGCCTGTAGGTCCTGGGTTCGATCCAACCTCCTTGCAGAATTATTATGCAAGGGTAAGGCTGTCTAGAAGTTCCCTTCCCTGGGGCCCACCTTATGTGGGAGCTCTGAGCACTGGGTATGCCCTACTGAATCAAAGGGAACATGACACTAAAAGGAATAAATTTATTAATTCATTATTGCCATTTTTTCCACAATAGAGATGGGCATCTAAGACGTGCGATTGTGCCACCTTCCATGGCGTAATTATTAGAAAAAGATGGGTCTCCTGTGATTTCCTGGATGCTGTTCACGTCGTTGGTTTTAGCTTCTATAATTGCATGAAATAATGCATTTGATACTTATAAGCTAAAAGTGCCCTTATCTTGCATGCATTCCTTTGCCATAAGTTCTGTCTGTCACTATATCTTAAGAGCAAATATTTTTGTGTTTATCTTACAATCGTTGTCAATCTGTAGGGAAGGACCAGTATGCTACGCAGCAAAGTTTTGCAGAAGACTAAAGATAGTTTGAGCATACTAAAGAAGCACAAAAGAAGATTTACTCCTCAGTTTCTGAATCCTGAATTTTCTAGTTTGTAGAAGAACAAAGCCGGAATTATAGATAGAGGACAGACCGCAAGCAAATTTCCCACCAAAATACAGTCTTGGGCAGTATGGTGCCGAAAAACGTGATCCGTTTCATTTTGGTGCTGATCCATGTGAGCAGTTGTTTGGGTAGATCAGGAAAAATGTTTTCTCCTAGCTTTATCTCAGTGGCGAAGTCATTGTCAAGCTGGCCAATTTTCAGCGCAGGGGCATCTGTAACTGTTGCACTTGTTCTGTCCTTGTTTCTAACTTTCGAGCATCTCTGTGCGTACCATCAACCTGAGGTAGCTTTCTTTCAGAGTTTCAGCTTTTGGTTTATTAGAAGAATATATTCTGATATGAAAGATTTCATACCACCATGAGCTGCATTTGTTCTAAGTTTTCAACTATCTATCCTGTTCTTTTGGACTGCTGCACTTTCAATTTCAGTTCTCTACCTTGTCCATTGCAGGAGCAGAAGTTCTTGATTGGTCTCATTATGATGGTTCCAGTATATGCTGTTCAATCAGTAAGTAGACCTGTCTGTTTTTGTTTCTGTTCCATTTTTTTGTACAATGAACTGCTATTGCACTTCATAGTTCAGCGTCGATGTCACATTGCTGATACTTGGAGTGAACATCTGAACAACTGATATTTTGGAAACTGACAGCATCAACGTTGTGCTCACTATATTATGTTTGTGACCGTTTTCTAAAGATTACTTTGCTAGTATTATTCTGTGATCATAATTCAAACATATATCTGGCAGCATTATTACATACTTACACTATTTTAAGTATGCCCTGTGAGTGTTTGTATAGTATGTCTAGAATATTCTTTTATGTTTGATAAAGCACCCTGTAATTCCATTTTAAAATGTGTTTATTGAGGATAACTTATACTCTTAGTGCTTTTGTTCTTTCTTGTACCTCCTTTTGCCTTTCAGCAACTTTAGTTTTCTGTGTATATGTGGTGACTATGATTTTATTTCCTTCAATGCCAACAGACCTTTCTTATTTATTTTTTGTAGTTCTTCTCATTGCTGAATTCAAAGGTTGCTTTCATCTGTGAGATGATGCGGGATTGTTACGAGGCATTCGCAATGTATTGCTTTGAGAGATATCTGATAGCATGCTTAGGTTGGTACTTTCTCCATTTGGATCCTTACTATAAGAATTTGTCTTCTTTATCAATAGTTGGAGGTCAAATTGTACGCGGTTGTGACTTTTAACCTATTTTTCCAACTAACCTTTTAGTTATTGGGAATGATTACTTGATTAATCTTATCTCTGGTAATACAAAGGTTTCCTTTTTTTCTGGTAATGCAGAAATGTCAATCATCAAAAGAGGAATTTAATTATAATAAAAGTTACAATTTGAGTTGACATTGCCTTTCTGACTTTGGAGTTACATTTTCATCAGTTTTTAATCGTAAGAATGTCGATGCTGACGAAGCACCTTTTTCTGTTTGCTGCTTAAGTTTGGTCGGTGCATAAGACCTGTTATATTGGAGTGAGGGTCAATATGCCAATACCTAGTTTTTTAGCCTACAACTCTCAGTTTTCCTTGTTTATTTCTATACTGTTCATTTGATTTATTCTGTTATCAATTTAGGCGGGGAGGAAAGTACCATCAGATACATGGAGGATCAATTTCAACCCAGTGATAGTTCTCCTCTGCTAGACGTTGATTATGATTACGGTATTGTGAAACATCCATTCCCATTGAACTGGTTTATGAGAAACTGGTACCTCGGTCCTGACTTCTATTATGCCGTGAAGATTGGGATTGTGCAATATGTATGTATTTTATGGTGACAAGCTTTTTACCATTGTGCCTCTTTGCTTCATGTATGTAACTGCTCTGATGTAGTTTATGATTTTCTGTAGATGATACTCAAGCCTATTTGTGCTATCTTGGCAATTTTTCTAGAACTTCTGGGTATCTATGGAGAAGGAAAATTTGCATGGAGATATGGGTAGGAGTCTGTTTCCTTTGCCTGTTGTTTTTCCTGAGCTCTCCTGAATATTGGTCGCAAACTTAAAGATGCTCATTGTTTTATGCATAATTAATCTGATTCTGCCTTGGGGAATGAGCAAAATATTTCAAGTTTGGCGTTCTCAGTGTCAGTCAATCCCTTTGCAGGTACCCATATTTGGCTGTTATCCTAAATTTCAGTCAAACATGGGCATTGTACTGTCTTATACAGTTCTACACTGCTACCAAGGAGAAGCTGGAACCTATTAAGCCCCTGTCCAAGTTTCTAACTTTCAAATCTATTATATTTTTGACATGGTGGCAAGGTATTGCTGTTGCATTTCTGTTTTCAACTGGGCTTTTTAATGGACATCTGGCACAAAGTTTGCAAACACGTATCCAGGATTATATAATATGTCTGGAGGTATGTTCTATCCATTATGTTTTCTTACAGTTTCTAGTCTTGGGTTGATTCACTTGCTTTTACTTGTTGTTTTCTCAGCAAGTCACCTCTATCCTTTCAAATGTATCATATTCACTTGTTTTTATCCTCATAGGAGCGTCCAGAACACATGCAAAAACATTTATCCAACTGTTACATGCCTATGCTTCATTTTTCATTCACAGTGTAGTTTACTTTGGAAACGAGTTAGCTCTGGTAGTTTGCACTATAGAAGTACAGGTCTGTTCATGCATATTAACCTCTGACCCATGTATTGCCTACGCCTAGAGCGCCTTTTGTAGTTTGCATATTAGTGAGTGATTTTACTGTAGATTGTTTCTGTTACTTCTTTTCATGTTGCATGTTCACAAATGTGGAGGTTATTGTTGTGGGAAGCTCCCATATCCCTTTTCCAATATCGGTTGGCTCATGTGTTGCTTTGAATTGTCCTGTATCACCAGTGTATACAATGCGCTTGTTGTACCAGTGATTTTATTTGCTTGTGCACATTTTTGTACGTGAGCTTGTGTTCACAACCGATGATGTTATTTGCATTGTGCTTAACTAGCTGTGGGATTTACTGCAGACAACGATGCTACTCTGCTCTCTAATTCTTAAAGAAAAAGAGTTTCTTCTTAAGTTTATTCCCACAACGTTTTGTGTTCCTTGCATGACAGATGGGAGTGGCGGCAGTGGTTCATATGAAAGTATTCCCGGCTAAGCCCTACAGGCGTGGCGAGAGAAGTGTGTATAATGCTGCTGTCATGTCTGATTATGCATCCCTGGGGGCTCCAGATCCTGAAGAAGAACGAGAGATTGATAATTTAACAATCATGGAAACCTCTCGCCCTGAATACAGAGACAGGCGGTTGAGTTTTCCTCAGAGTGTTCGTGATGTTGTGTTAGGAAGTGGTGAAATTGTAAGTTTCTAGTAGTGATCAGTTTTCTGTACCTCCTTTTATCGATTTTTCTCACATTCGTCTCACTTGTTTTATGGTACCTTGTCAGATGGTCGATGATGTCAAATACACAGTCTCCCACGTCGTCGAGCCTATGGAAAGGAGTTTCACGAAGATAAACAGGACACTCCACCAAATATCTGAGAACGTGAAACAGATTGAGAAGCAGAAGAGGAAGGCAAAGGATGACAGCCATCTTATTCCACTGGAATCATGGTCAGAGGAATTTTCAGAAGCTCAAGATCAGGTTTCAGGTGGTAGTTTTAGTGACAGTGGATTAGCTAGGAAAAGGTATAACAAATTTCGCAGACTCCGCAGGTGGTTCTAGCAGTCTGCTGGTGGGTTTTGACCAAGGTGACTAACCTTTACCCAGAAGTAGAAGTTTATACATCATTTAGGATACACTGAGGCAAAAGAAAGACCGATTCCATAGTTTGCAGGAGGATAGCTTCGGAGCTTCCCTAGTTCCTTCTGTTTATACCTGACCCTGGCTCAGTTTCAGAAGGTGTTGTTACATGGGGTTTTCTATGGGAATGGCCTTGTTTGGTACAGGCAAAAAGTTTAGGCTCCGATAATTACTGATGTAACCGCCCCCCAAGCTTCTTGGATGAACATACGCTCAAGGGAGATGTTTGTATGACTGGATGAACAGTTTTCAATTCAAATCTTAAAACATGAAAAACGAGCACATTAATTTAGTACTTTGCAAACTACAAAAATTATTCCACCACTCACAATATATCCTGGTTAGTGAGATTTTTGAATTGAGCTATTTAAACCGAAAGGGATGGAGTATACACCAAGGAAAATAGTACAAGTACGTGCTACTTGTATTTGTACATCAAGGAAGACAGTACAAAAACCCATACACAAGTACAAACATACGAGGATACAAACGGAGGCACTGTTGCCGTCCATCAATGATAGTCGGGGCTAAGTTGTAAAGATGTCTGCCCTTCTCGGCACTTTCTATCTACGATCCATTTTTTTAAAGACCCGGTTGATGACCGGCTTCATTGATTTAGCAGAAAGCACACGGAAACAGGATGATCAAGTGACCAAATGGTTTAGAAAAAGGAGATTACAGCCTTCCCACCTATCTAACACCGCATGCTAATTTCCTCTCAACAATTTCCCCAAGGGGGGCTCTAAACTCTTTGCTCCTTCCAATCTCCATCGCTCAATATCTGTTTGCCTCGATAATGCTCTGGGTCGCGGTGGTTTTGCCACGAAATGTGCACTCATTACTTGCCCTCCAAAGTTCCCAAACGATCATGATGATTATCGATTTGATTCCTCTTTTATTTGTCGTTGCCGTCCTCTGCAGAATTTGCTTTGTGATTTGCACCGAAGTGAGTTGCCCCCTGTGCCTGGGTGCCAGGGAAGCACATCCAGTCCAGTCCGCAATCTGTTGACAAACTTGTTGTGAAAATGTGCAGTTCCAAAATAGGTGTGTTGATGTTTCTAGGTTTCGAAGGCACAACTGATGAAGTAACCATTTGGCCATCCTCTTCTCTGCAATCTGTCCTTGCAATGAACACTTCAGTTTATCAGAGCCCACACCTTCTAAATTAGCTTGTTGAAGCTTGGTTGTGTGCTCTGGATGCATTGCATTTTATAAGCTGATTTGGCGCTTTAACAGCTGTCTGGAGCATCAATATCGGATTTGACCCACCTCGGTTGGGCTGACCACAGTGTTTGCATCATGGATCAGATGCCACATTCTCAGGAATTCAGGAGTAATTACCATGGTGTTTCCATATTGTAGGGATAGTTTAAAAAACCAAACTAGAAATCAAACAGCAAAGGTTGTCGGTTCAGGTTCTTACCAGTCGGACCGCTGGTTCACCGGTTCGATTGTCCATTTTTAAACAATAGAATAATATATGTTGAGTAATATATGTGCTAAAAAGTGTGAAGCAATGGTCACATTTTTTTTCATGTAGCACATCCGAGTTGGTTATTGGGCTGTGAACATGCCCCACGTACTACTCACACGACCTGGGATCGAATCCCACTTCTCCCAATTTCTATTAAAATATTTTCTTGGTTTTTTCAGGTTCAATGTCCCGTTTTTTTCACCGGTTTTCCAGAAAATCGGCCGGTTCGACCGGTTTGCTCCAATCCGATTGCAGAACGGTCTTATTAGCTTAAAAACCGATGAGGCCGTCGGTTTTGGTTTTTCCGATTCGACCGCCGGTCCGGTTCGTTTTTTAAACTAGGGTTGTAGGTCCAAAATCCATTGTTCATTTTGCAATGCAACAGCCACAGTCCTGTTTTTTTGGCGAGCATGTCTAAACATTCCTGGAAAACTCAGACATAGTGGAGTCGCCCCCAGCCAATTGCTCCTCCACAAATTTGTTGTGCTTCCGTCTCCAATTTGCACTCTTGTGGCCTTGCTGAAGAGTGTCCAATCTTGTTCATCAGTTGGGAGATTCAATACCATGGCCTTCCTAGTTGTTCCCATGCGAGCCAGAGCCATCGCAACCTGAGTGCTCTACTGAATTTTTGTAGGTCGAGGATCCCCAATCCCCCTTGCTCCACGGGTGAACAAACTTTGTTCCAAGCCACTTTGCACTTGCCATCAGTGAGCTCCTCCTCATGTGCCCATAGAAAACGCGGTCTTGCTTTGTAAATTTCCTTCGAAACTTTCTTTGGCACTTTGAGAACTGTCATGGCAAACGTTGGCAAAGCAGATAAAACACTTCTGACAAGCACTCTTTTGCCAGGTAAGTTCATTAACTTTCCTGTCCATCCATCCAGCCTTGCCTTGATCCCATCTATGGTGAACTGAAAATGCACCAGCTATGGTTTTGTTGTCGTGATCGGCAGCCCTAGGTAAGTGATTGGAAAGGTTAACTGGCTGCCCCCAAAACCCTGTAGCACATCCGACAACAGCAGGTCTTCACATCTAATTGCTGCCACCGAAGATTTGCCTTGATTTAGCTTCAAACCTGATGCGTGTTCTAAGTTTCCATTAGCGTGTCCACCTCTCGTATTAATGGGTTGGCGAGGATCACTGCATCTCTGCGTAAAGGCTCACCCTCAAGCTTCATGCGTCCCAGAAGTGGCGCTAAAATCCCCTATTTTGTGGCAGCGCTGAGCAAGCGATGAAGAGGATCAATCACAAGGATGGAGAGAAGTGGAGACAGTGGGTCTCCCTACCATAGTCCTTAGTGGTGTCAGATTGAATTTCCGGGGTTTCCTTTGAGAAGAACAAAGGAGGAGGCCGTTGACAGCATCATCATGATCCAATCATGCCATCTGGTTTTGAAACCCAGTTTCTGAAGGAGCTCTAGTAGGTATGCCCATGACACTGAATTAAAAGCCTTTGCATTGTCCAGTTTAAAAACAACACTTGCCTTCTTTCTCGATGCAATGCTCTCACACAACCTTGCACATATTGATAGCTCTCGTGTATACATTTTCCTCTCTGGAAAGCAGTCTGAGCAGGTGAAATGAGGTCCTTGAGTGATGTCGCACCGCATGGAAAGCACCTTGGAAATTAGCTTTGCAATCGAGTGAATCAAACCGATAGGTCTGAAGTGGTTCATTTCAGTTGCCCCGTTCTTCTTTGGCAGCAACGTGATGAAAGCAGTGTTCAAACATGACATGTTCTCCCCAGCTAGGTTGTAGAACTGCTGAAAACCCGTCATTATGTCATCCTTTATTGTGCTCCAACAAGACGTAAAGAATCTCCTCGTGAACCCATCCGGCCGTGGTGCCTTCTCCGCCGGGGATGCCACGATTGCCGCCCAGACCTCTGGCTCACTGAGGGGGAGATCCATTCCATTCATACTGACAACCGACAGCTGCATTTGATCCCGGTTAAGTGTGCGGTTGCGTTGTCGCTTTTGCCCCAGAGTCACTGTGAAGTTCTCAAAAATTACCCTCTCCTTCTCCCTGGTGATCTGTGACTTCAGTTAAACCTAATTTGATTGAGTGGATGTGATTCTTTCTTATTTGGGGCCTGATCTTTGCATGGAAGAACTTTGAGTTTGCATCCCCTGCTCGCAGCCATGTAATTCTCGAAGCATGTCTCCTTAATTTGTGCCCTCTCAATCACAGCCAAACCAAAAACCTCCATCTTCAGCAATTTTCTTACGTTGGTTTCATCTGTTGTCAGTCTTCGCGACTAATGGGTCACGTCCAGTCTCAGGGTCACCTCATTTGCAATGTGGAATTGCACCCACCCCTAAACAAGGTCTTGCTCCAGATTTTAAGACCATGAGCCACCCACTCCATCTTCCTCTTTACTCTGATGAAAGGACAAGCATATTGCACAGGTCTCTCCCACGCGTGTTGTACTGTTGCCTAGAAGTGAGGGAACTTAGGCCAGAAATTTTCAAACTTGAACCTGGCATGTCTCCTCGGCGATTCGCCACTTGAAAGCAACAACAGGCAGGGATCAAAGAAGGACGTCGATGCAACCATAAACATGAAGTTAGGGTGCATCTCCTCCCAAGCAATATTACAGAACACCTTGTCGATGTTGTAGAGTGTAGGATCACCCCTCTCGCTTCTCTAGGTAAATCTCTTGTTTTTTGCATTTGATTTCTCTCACGCCAGCCGTGTCAATCGCCTTGTGGAAATGACCCATCCTCCTCCTATTGAGGTATGCGTTGTTTTTATCCCTGCCTAACAGATCATGTTAAAATCTCCGTTGATCATCCATGGTTCAGTTGGAGGTGGAGCCACAACAGCAAGTTTAGACTGTAAGTTCTCCTTCATATCATCGTTTGTTGGTCTGTATACCGTGGTCATACAAAAGGAGAAGTCGGTGCTAATGATCTACACTGTAACCATAATAGAAAAACTAGTTATGGTTTGATCTATGATATTCACTACTTGTTTGTCCCAAAATATAGTCGATCCACCCCTAGTTCCTAACGCTAACAGGACTACGCGTCCTTGAAGCAAAGCACCCTCGATGTCGGAAGCAATTTGTGTAGTCTATGTTTTTTTTACTTTAGTTTCCTGCAAGTTCATAATTGCAATTATGTTCGCTTGTGCTACTTCTCTTATGTCCGATCTCTTTGCCGGGGAGTTGATGCCCCGTACATTCTATGACATGATCCTGTAGTTTTCATCATTCATGGAGACTACGATATTCTATTCGTCGACTATCATTGCTAAAAAGAAGGTTACAACACACAATACAACTTATCTTGGGGCGACGCCAGCCACCATTAGTCCCAAACCTCCGTTGTTGTCTAGCTGTCATCCCTACTCTCTGATTACAAAACATGAAGACTAAACCTAAATCGAACTAGTTTAAGACAAGTCGCCGATGAAGACTACCTATGTAGACTAACATGATCAAACTGCATCGTTCTCCTCCGCGCCAGCCATGCCAACCATGATCTTCAGAGCACCGCAATCGAGCCCAGTGAGCTTGGCGATCGCCGAGATGTCCTTCCCTGTCAGAGGCTGTTGGAAGCACTTGAGTAGTTTAGCAGCCGCCTTGGGTGTCATCATGTCCTTTGGCCCGAGCCCCCAGCTCCTAGATGAGATGCAGCGCAGCCCGCTGCACCACCGGCATGTTGCAACCAGCCACATCCTGATGAGCACTACGACGAGTTGGAGATGACACCCCCCTTGATTTTGGTGATGTGGAAGGGCATTGACGCATAGAAGGAGATGCGATGATGGCCTAGGAAACGAGGTTGAAGAGTTGTTGTTGTGCCCCTCCCTGGCTGTTGTTGCTCCCCTGCCCTCCTCCAAGCTGAATCTGGTCCATCCTCTACGTGATGACCTTGACGTGGTATCCTATTGCAGCCGACGTCGAAGAGTTGATGCAGGGGCTGGACAATGGAGTAGAGAGATCGGTGATGCATGGCAGGATGTCGTCTTCTTGGAATCTGTCCATGGTTCTAGTGCATGTCCTAGCATGCGATGGCGAGAGCCCTCCGTCTTCGAACGTGAGTGGGGTTTGAGCGCCTCTATCATGGTGTTCTTCATCTCCAGCTACATGATATCCGTGCGCGGAGGTGGAGACAGCGCACGACCTTCGGGGAAGTTGAAGAACATGGCCACTAGGTCCTACTCTGTGACTTCCTGGCATGGAGCATCCCGGGGCTACAGGGGTAGTGGTGGCGTTGCCCTCAATGTAGGCATAGCTGCCAACGTCTTTGCCTTGACCTGACCTCTATCCTGGCCGTGCCTGTTGCCTGATGGGGTCGAGCTACGATGTCTTGGAGCCGCCTCGATCATGTCAGTGGGCTTGCCCTTGGCCTGACAGGAGTTTCCCAGGAACGCCTCCTTCCAGGTGCGCGTGTGCCCACCTTGATCGCTCTCGTCGTGGTCATGCTTGTTCTTCACCCTTGACGCTCCCCTACACCTGGTGGCCACCACTCTCGAGGACGAGCGCCATCCATCAGCTTGTCAATCTTCTACCCCATCGGACCAGGGACCAGGCTCATTCCTAGGGAAAGTGCAGTCATCGTCTTCGCCCGAGGAGGGGAGCCCTCTCTGTCCCGAGTGCGAAGAGCGCAACGACAGCGGGGTCCAATCCTCCACCTGATCCACGTGTATCAGCGGATCGTAGCGCTGCACCCCTAGAGGAGGTGGCACGCGGCGATCAGGCGGGGATAAACCGATGATCTCGTCGATGTGACCGGTCCCCCTCTTGAGCACCCATAGTGCTCGCTTGGTCGGGATGTGAGCAACAACCCATGCCTAGAGCCAACAGGCAAAAGTTCTTGTGTGCCTGCGCTCGAGCATCCTGCTCTCCAGGCGATCGATCAGGCCAAAGTTGTCGAATGCCTCCTCTGCACCCTCGGGGGACCAGAACTACATCGATAGGTTCTCGATGACGATGCGGATGTGAAGTGGGTACTTCATGATCGTAGCATGGTCATCTTCGTGCCAGGATCGGATGAAGAACTTGGCACCTTCCACCTTGAGAACATTGTGCCGCACCGCGTTTTCGCAATGCGCCGGCAGGTCAAAGTGGACTAGGAATGCCTCCGAGTGATGCACGGTGACACGGAGCTAGTATGGCATGGTGGTGAGGTGCTCCTAAATGGCCTTGCACACCGCCATGGTATTGGTGACGTGGACCCCGTTAGAGGCGGTGAGGGTGACCACGTGCTAGCGCAAGATGTACTCCTCATGCTCCAACGCACGGGGATGCCACGACCATCTTGTTGCTGACCTGCGGCCACCGCGAGGGTTCTAAGTGAAGGAAATGGTTCATGGCCGATGTCGATGGGGGGTGGCGTGGTTGCAGGCAGACTCAGAAAATAGAGCCACTCGCGTACCAGAGCCCTCCGGGGTGTAGGATGCAGCCTAGCACCGGCGGGCCCTCCTGGGCCACCGTTCCTTGGATTCTATGGGCACTTCCACCCAAAGTGGCAGAGCTGCTCACAGATGATGCAGCAAGGAGGGTCTCTATAGTCTTTGTGTGTGTGAAGCTTGCTGAGGCACCGAAAGAACTTGCCCTTGAACCTGCTTAAAAAGGCGTCGCGGCCCGCGGATGCATTGAAGGCTCGATGGCGGTCCGAGCGCAGCTCCTGCGGGCGTTGCCCATTGATCGATGCGCCTTCAGTCGTCCTCATGCTCTTCCGAGAGGTGAACTTCGTCCACTCCGCCTCACCGCCTGAAGGGGAAAAGCTGACTGTGGGGGATGAGGCAACCACAATGGAATTAAGGCGATCATGCCCGAAATGGGGTGGCACTCCCATATCCGCCATATCTTGTTGCTGCCCCGAGGGTGATGATTCACCCCGCAACAGGATTCGCAGCATCGAGGCCGGATCTGAGCCTGCCAAGGTGGTGACCAGCGATGCAGGTAGGGAGGGAGCATGCGATGGACCACCCGTTGGCAAGGTACCGCGGGGTCGTTGGGTGGCTCTGCATGGACACGACTGTGGCCTGCCTGCAGGGGAGTGGATTGAGGAGAGCATGTGCTTGATGGACGCCATTAAGTCTGGATCGGATTTGGCTGCTGCGACCGGAGTGGCCAGCGGCACGGGGGAGCTCCTACCTTTCGCTTAGTGAGCGATATAAAAAATGTCCCATGTGGTGTTTTCAACAATGTGTTTGTTGTTGCCCTATCTATGATCTTGATACGTCAATCTTTGATGTATCCTTAAAAAAGATATAAATTATGGATGTGTGTAGTTGCCTGCAACCATATTGGTGTCTTTGCGACCCCATAAAGCATAGTTATGGTACTACATGCTATAAACCATGCTCTACATTTTGTTTGGTTGCTTGCGTTGTATCCTAAGGTATTTTGATACATGGGGTTTGTCTGGTAGGTTTTTGATGGTTATGGTTGTGAAAATGCAAAACATAAAGTTTGTTGCATGGTTAAGGTAATACATGCCATAAACCATGTTCTACATTTTGTTTGGTTGCTTGCGTTTTATACTAAGGTAGTTTGATACATGGGGTTTGGTTGGCAGTTGTTTGATGGTCATGGTTGTGAAAATGCAAAACATAAAGTTGGTTTGCTCCAGGCCTAATGTTATGGTCACCCCTTCTAACTAGTGGTGACCTTGCATAATGTACACTACATATACACATTCTCCAATTAACATCGTTTCAGTCCTAATTACTAAACAAATGGCAGCACCAAACTAACATCATTTTATCCTAAATACTAGCAAATGGCAGTTCAAATTAATAGTCATATGTCTTAATGGGGAAAGTTTAGAAACGTCTAGTAAGAGAGCAGTTCACCATCCCCGTCTTCTTGTTTTTCAGATCCTCGTGTTACCTCGGTTGGAACATCTATAGACGAACCTCATATTCCCTCCCTAAATATCCGGTTCGTCCGCTCGGTCAGAAAAAAGTGACCCAACCAAAAATCCCCACTTCATCCCTAAAAGATTGGACTTGTTGGCACTCGCCAAACCCAACCCATATATGGGGCAATGTGAGGCGCACAAACAAGGCCTGGGGACCCGCTCCATGTCCTAGCCAGCCCACTCGGCCTAGCTACAGACACTCAATCCTCCTATACCTCCTCTTCGGCATAGATGGGCAGTACACACATAGGAGGCAATAGCAGTGTGAATGGAGGAGACGATGACAACATGGGCGGAGGAGTTCCCTCACTGGACAAGGCAACCTCACGCATGATGCCGTCGATGCACGCCACAGTGTGCTGGCCTCTACACGCGTGTCACCATACTTGTTGGTTGTGTGTGAGTCATGTGTTGGCCACTGATAACCCACAAGTATAGGGGATCAATTGTAGCCTCTTTCGATAACTAAGAGTGTCAAACCCAACAAGGAGCTAAAGGTAGAACAAATATTCCCTCAAGTTCTATCGACCACCGATAAAACTCTATGCACGCTTAACGATTGCTTTACCTAGAACAAGTATGAAACTAGAAGTACTTTGTAGGTGTAACGGATAAGTTTGCAAGATAATAAAGAGCACATAAATAAAAATTAGGGGCTGCTAAGATAAAGTAACAATTAAGTCAGTTTAACGAGTGTGGAAAAGCGGTGGTAGGAGTTGCGGAATTGTCCCTAGGCAATCGATGACTAGACCGGTCATCATTATTGCAATTTTATATGAGGGAGAGGCATAAGCTAACATACTTTCTCTACTGGGATCATATTCACTTATGATTGGAACTCTAGCAAGCATCCGCAACTACTAAATATCATTAAGGTAAAATCCAACCATAGCATTATAAGGTATCAAGTCCTCTTTACTCCCATATGCAACAACCCACCTACTCAGGTTTATGCTTCTATCACTCAAGCAACCCACCATAGGCGAATCATGAACACATTGCAACACCCTACAGCGAGGATCCCTCATGCTTGCACAACACGGAGAGCACCATAGGGCAACACTAATAATAAAACATGCAACTCAAACCAATCATGATCATCAATCAATCCATAGGACAACAAAAATCTACTCAGACATCATAGAATGGCAACACATCATTGGATAACAATATGAAGCATAAAGCACTATGTTCAAGTAGAGGGTACAGCGGGTTGTGGGAGAGTGGACCGCTATAAATAGATGGGGGAAGGTGATGGAGGTGTTGGTAAAGATGATGGAGTTGTTGGAGTAGATCGCCGTCACGATGATGGCCCCGGCGGCGTTCCTGCGCCATAGGGAGAGAGGGGCAGAGAGCCCCCTCCTTCTTATTCTTTCTTGACCTTCCCCCTAGATGGGAGAAGGGTTTCCCCTTTGGTCCATGGCTTCCATGGCGGCGGAGGGGTGAGAGCCCCTCCGAGTTTGGATCTCTCTCTCTCTCTCTCTGTTTCCTTCTGTTTCTGCGCTCCCAGATTCTCACCTTTCACCGTTTCTTAAATATACGGAGATCCATAACTCCGATCAAGCTGAAATTTTGAGGCGATTTTTATTATGAAAATATCTTCCTTGCAGCCAAAGAAAAGCTCCAACCAACCTAAGGGGTGGCCACAAGCCTGCCAGGCGCGACCAGGGGAGTGGGCCGCACCTAGCAGGCTTGCCACCTCCTCGGGCATCGTTTCGCGTGGATTCTTTTTCCCAAAATCAAATATATTCCAAAAAAATCTCCATAAGTTTTTATCGCGTTTGGACTTTGTTTGATATGGATATTCTGCGAAACAAAAAATATGCAACAAATAGGAACTGACACCGGGCACTAGATCAATATGTTAGTCCCAAAAATAGTATAAAATGTTGCCAAAAGTATATGAAAGTTGTAGAATATTGACATGAAACAATCAAAAATTATAGATACGACGGAGATGTATTAGCATCCCCAAGCTTAATTCCTACTCGTCCTCGAGTAGGTAAATGATAGAAAAGATAATTTTTGATGTGGAATGCTACCTAGCATAATCTTGTTCATATAATCTAATCATGGCATGAATATTAAGACACGAATGATTCAAAGCAATAGTCTATCATTTGACATTAAGACAATAATACTTCAAGTATACTAATAAAGCAATTGTAGCTCTTCGAAATATAATGGCAAAAGAAAGTTATCCCTACAATATCATATGGTCTGGCTATGCTCCATCTTCCCCACACAAAGTATTTATATCATGCACATCCCCAATGACAAGTCAAGCAATTGTTTTCACACTTTTATTTTATCAAACCTTTTCAACTCTCACACGATACATGAGCGTGAGCCATGGATATAACACTATAGGTGCAATAGAATATGGTGGAGTTTGTGAAGAAAAAGGAGAAGATAGTCTCACATCAACTAGGCATATCAATGGGCTATGGAGATGCCCATTAATAGATATTAATGTGAGTGATTAGGGATTGCCATGCAACGGATGCACTAGAGCTATAAGTGTATGAAAGCTCAAAAAGAAACTAAGTGGGTGTGCATCCAACTTGCTTGCTCATGAAGACCTAGGGAAATTTGAGGAAGCCCATCATTCGAATATATAAGCTAAGTTATATAGTGAAAAATTCCCACTAGTATATGAAAGTGACAAAATAGGAGACTCTCTATCATGAAGATCATGGTGCTACTTTGAAGCACAAGTGTGGAAAAAGGATAGTAGCATTGTCCCTTCTCTCCTTTATCTCTTTATTTATTTATTTATTTTATTTTTTATTTTTGGTGGGCATCTAAGGCCTCTTTTTTTTGGGGGGGGGGGGTGGTGGCTTCGCTAGCCTATTTTATTTTTCATAAAGTCCAGAGTCTCATCCCAACTTGTGAGGGAATCATAGCTTCCATCATCCTTTCCTCACATGGGACAATGCTCTAATAATGATGATCATCACACTTTTATTTACTTACAACTAAAGAATTACAACTCGATATCTAGACCAAAATATGACTTTATATGAATGCCTATGGAGGTGTACCGAGATGTGCAATGATCTAGCATAGCAAATGACATAAAAAATGGACAACCCATGAAAACATCATGCTAGATATCTTAAGATCATGCAAAGCAATATGAAAAATGATGGTGCATGCCATAATAAACGGAATGGTGGAAGTTGCATGGCAATATATATCTCGGAATGTCTATGGAAATGCCATAATAGGTAGGTATGGTGGCTGTTTTGAGGGAGGATATATTGTGGGTTTAATGCACCGGCGAAATTTGCGCGGTACTAGAAAAGCTAGTAAAGGTGGAAGGGTGAGAGTGCGTATAATCCATGGACTCACATTAGTCATAAAGAACTCACATACTTATTGAAAAAGTCTATTAGTCATCGAAGCAAAGTATTAGATGCATGCTCCTAGTGGAGAGGTTGGTAGGAGTTAACCATCGCGCGCTCCCGACCCTCACACAAAGGTTGTCAATCAATAAAGAAATCATGCTCCAACTTCCTTACATAATGGTTCACCATATGTGCATGCTACGAGAATCACAAACCTTTACGCAAGTATTTATACCAATCCACATTTACTCACTAGTATGACTCTAATATCACCATCTTTATATCGCAAAACTATTGCAAGGAATCAAACACATCATATTCAGTGATCTACAAGTTTTATGTAGGATTTTATGACTAACCATGTGAATGACCAACCTCTAAATAGATATAAGTGAAGCATGAGATTTTAATTCTTTCTATAAAATATATTCCCACGCTCTAACAAATATAAGTGAAGCAAAAGAGCATTCTACAAATGGTGGTTTTCTATGTGTAGAGAAACAGGCAATCCAAACTTCAAATGATATAAGTGAAGCACATGAAGCATTCTATAAAGCCATACTCAAAAGATATAAGTGAGGTGCAAAGAGCCTTCTATAAATCAACCAAGGAATTTATCATACCAGCATGGTGCATTACTAAAATAAAAATAAAAATCACACGAAGCTCCAAGATTTACATATATCATGTGACGAATAAAAATATAGCTCCAAGTAAAATTACCGATGGTTGTTAGAAGAAAGAGGGGAAGCCTTCCGGGGCATCCCGAAGCTTATTTTATTGGGAGTCCTTGAATATTACCTTGGGTTGCCTTGGGAATCCCCAAGCTTAGTCTCTTTCCACTCCTTATTCTTTCATCCATCATGATCTCACCCAAAACTTGAAAACTTCAATCACACAAAACTTAACAAAACCCTCGCGAGATACGTTAGTATAATAAAACAAATCACCACTTTAAGTACTGTTGCCAACCAATTCATATTTTGTTTTTGCATTGTATCTACTGTAATATAAATTTTCCATCACTTGTACCACCGATACAATCGATAGTTTCATCAAAACGAGCAAAACAATGCATTAAAAACAGAATCTGTCAAAAAGAGGACAGTCGGTAGTAATCTGAACATTCACCATACTTATATAACTCTAAAAATTCTGAAAACATTGTACGTGCTCAAGAATTTGTATAACAGTATTGTGTAAAAAATTCAGAATTTTTGAATGCTCCAGTAAAATATAGAAATTCAAACACTTCAGAAAAAGTTTATGTTTTTACACAGCACATGTCAAACAAGCAATTTAAACATCCTAAAGGTAATTCTTGGCACATTATTTTTATAATACAATGTATTGGTACAAGGGAATAATTATTTTTGTTGAAAATTTTCTGTAATAAAGATTCACAAAGTTTCCATGGGCATGAACAAAGTTCAAGGCTAGCTCCCACTTCAACGTTGCTCGTCTTTCTCACTTTCACTTTTCTTTTTGAAAAAGTTTTCGGTTCCCCTCTTTATTTTTATTTTTTTTGAACTATTTTAGAAGCACACAACAGAATAAAATGACTTTCTAAAACTTCCAGGTTGTCTCCCTGGCAGTGCTTTCTTTCAAGCCATTAAACTAGGCATAAAGTGCTCAAGTAGTGGATCCACCCGGATCCCAAGGTATATCAAAGCCAATTTTAATTAACAATGATTTGTAATTTAGTAGTGAGCACAAAGTGATATAAATCATGCAACAATGAAGTCTAACTCTATTCCTATGCATCGGCATGTCATAAAAAAACAATTCATGCACACAAAGTAAAGGCCAATGCATAGTATAAACAGTTTCTTGCAATTTTATCGTATTGGAAACATAGAGAGGCGGAGATGTAGTTCCTCTCTCATAATAATTGCAAGTAGGAGCATCAAGCACATGCATATTATATTTATCAAAATCATCATGTACAATAGTAGAACATAACCCATCAATATAATCCTTAATAAGTGCAAACTTCTCCGATATAGTGTTGTTGGGAGAATTCAAAAAGATAATAGGACTATCATGTGTGGGTGCAATAGCAACAATTTCATGGTTAATATAAGTAACTATAGCAATTTCATCTTCATAAGCATAATTCATATTGGTATCATGGCCACAAGAATAGCAAGCATCAAGTTCATCAAAAAGGGATATTTCAAATAAATCCAAGGGATCATAGCAATCAACATAGCACTCATCCTTCGGTAAGAACGAAGGGAAATTAAAAAATGTATGAGTTGAAGAGTTACTCTCATTAGAAGGTGGGCACGGGTAGCTAATTCGCTCTTCCTCCTTTTGTTCTTCGTTCTCCTCCTCATCTTTTTCATCTAATAAGTTTACAATTTCGACAACTTCCTCATCCATAGATTCCTGCAAAATATTAGTCTCTTCGAAGGCAGCGGTCATTATTTCAATAAACTCTTTAACATAAGAATTAGAAGCATAGTTTTCATAGCAATATTTAAGTATGGCGAAATTTTCAAAATTGTAAAGAGTAGCATCATACTTTTCAATGAAAGAAGCAATTTCATAGGCACCCTTATAAGCAAAAAATTCTTCAATTTGTTCAACATCATTATAGAAATAGGCCTCCTTGGCATTAGAGGATAATATTTCATTATAATTAAACACAAATTGGTAGGGAAGGTGTTTTTTAGCTTCTTTAGAACAAGTAAAATCATAAATTTCACATAGATTCGAAGCATAGCAACACAAAGTATTAATTTGATGCCACAAGAGTTTCCATTTTTGAGATATGTGGTGTCGCACATAATGATCATGCTCATTTAATTATTTTCCCTCAACTAAGCTAGTTGGGTTTTCAGCATGAGCACAAGTGGATCGAAGATGACCTAAGTAATATTCTTCGGTGGTACGGAACACTAGTGGTTCCTCAACTTTTGGTGCAGCAAGTACAACTATTTTTTTGGTATTTTACATTTCCTACCCATATCTAAAGATAGAAAACAACTTAGAACAGAAAATGAAAATTACTTCGTGAAAAAGCAAACAAGCACATATGAGAATATTCACCCCACGCTATTGCTCCCTGACAACGGCGCGAGAAAAAGGTCTTGATAACCCAGAAGTATAGGGGATCAGTTGTATCCTCTTTCAATAAGTAAGAGTGTCGAACCCAACAAGGAGCTAAAGGTAGAACAAATATTCCCTCAAGTTCTATCGACCACCGATACAACTCTATGCACGCTTAACATTCACTTTACCTAGAACAAGTATGAAACTAGAAGTACTTTGTAGGTGTAACGGGATAGGTTTGCAAGATAATAAAGAACATGAAAATAAAAACTAGGGGCTGCTAAGATAAAGTAACAATTAAGTCAGTTTAATGAGTGTGGAAAAGTGGTGGTAGGAGTTGCATAATTGTCCCTAGGCAATCGATAACTAGACCGGTCATCATTATTGCAATTTTATATGAGGGAGAGGCATAAGCTAACATACTTTCTCTACTTGGATCATATGCACTTATGATGGGAACTCTAGCAAGCATCCGCAACTACTAAAGATCATTAAGGTTAAACCCAACCATAGCATTATAAGGTATCAAGTCCTCTTTACTCTCATATGCAACAACCCACCTACTCAGGTTTATGCTTCTGTCACTCAAGCAACCCACCATAGGCGAATCATGAACACATTGCAACACCCTATAGTGAGGATCCCTCATGATTGTGCAACACGGAGAGCACCATAGGACAGCACCAATAATAAAACATACAACTCAAACCAATCATGATCATCAATCAACCCATAGGACAACAAAAATCTACTCAGACATCATAGGATGGAAGCACATCATTGGTTAATAATATGAAGCATAAAGCACCATGTTCAAGTAGAGGGTACAACGTATTTCGGGAGAGTGTACCACTATAGATAGATGGGGGAAGGTGATGGAGGTGTTGGTGAAGATGACAGAGTTGTTGGAGTAGATCGCCGTCAGGATGATGGCCCCCGACGGTGTTTTGGCGCCACCAGGAGAGAGGGGGAAAGAGCCCCCCTCCTCCTTCTTCTTCTTCTTCCTTGACCTTCCCCCTAGATGGGAGGAGGGTTTCCCTTCTGGTCCATGGCCTCCATGGCGGTGGAGGCGCGAGAGCCCCTCCGAGATTGGATCTCTCTCTCTCTCTCTCTCTGTTTCCTTTTGTTTCTGCACTCCCAGATTCTGGCCTTTTACCGTTTCTTAAATATCCGGAGATCCGTAACTCCGATCGGGACGAAATTTTGAGGGGATTTTTATTGTAAAAATATCTTACTTGCGGACAAAGGACAAATCCAATCTACCTAATGGGTGTCCACAAGCCTGCCAGGCGCGACCAGGGGGTGGGTCGCGCCTAGCAGGCTTGCCACCTCCTCGGGCATCGTATCACGTTGATTCTTTTTCCCCAAAATCACATATATTCCAAAAAAATCTCCATAAGTTTTATCACGTTTGTACTTTGTTTGGTATGCATATTTTGCAAAACAAAAAACATCCAACAAACAGGAACTGGCACTGGGCACTGGATCAATATGTTAGTCCCAAAAATAGTATAAAAAGTTGCCAAATGTATATGAAAGTTGTAGAATATTGGCATGAAACAATAAAAAATTATAGATATGACGGAGACGTATCAGCCACCACACATGTTGACTGTCGCATGTGTGCCACCGCGGCGTGCATGAGATCGTGTGGGCTACTGTCATGTGTCGGCCGAGGGCCTCGCGCCTGCGCTTAAGGAGACCGCCGACACTGCTGTTGGTTGCGCGATGGAGGGCTGACACCCACCATGATGCGTACTCTGACGGTGTCACGCGCAACATGTTCGTCAATATGCCATAAAGTCGGGAGGCCAATTTGAAGAGTGTGACTAGATGAAAGCAAAAGTGTGTGTGTGTGTGTGGGGGGGGGGGGGGTCAAAGCAGACGCGCCCATACACTGTTGGGACACGTCTGCGGACATTTGAGGAGCCAGATTTGTGCATCCTAGTTGTAGATGTCCTTATCCCATGTTTCCTAGCACACTCCAACATTTTTTATTCCAACCTATAAGAGCACATTTATCCATGTGTGTTTTTGGTAATTGATGACAATCCCTATGGACTAATGGTTGCCTTGAGTTATATTCGAAGGATTTGTCTGTAGGTACTTCTTGAAGTCCATCTGCTGGTTTCAAGGAGTTTATATGGTGACCAAGGTGGTATTCAAGGTTTTATCCAAAGACTGGTCATGTGAGAGTTGAGCTTATTGCAAGCATGTCTTGAAGAAGAAGATTGTGTGAGCACTCATGTTTACCTTCAAGTCATCATCTTTATGAAGAGAGAAGATAAGATACAAAATTGATCAATACTAAGTCAAAGAGTGAACCAAGTTGATCAACACACAAAGCGTACAAGATATACCGAGAGGGATCAAGTGATCTGATGGTATGGTAAGCATTTTCCATTACACTTTGTGTACTAATCCATGGTCTACGTGAGTATTATTTGTAGGGTTAGGTATATTTCCATGGGATTGCATCAAGAGGAAGATCCCATACAACCCATGGAAGATGACATCAAGTGGTGATCGTCATCAAGGTTGCGGTGTGCAAGTTCAAGTGAATCATCACGGAGAGATCATGCTTTAAGCTTGTCGTCCATTATGGTGACAATGGACTTGTGAAGATGTGCCTAAGAGTGTATCACCCATAGTGGAGTATGGGGGAGCAATCTACTAGTCTTCATCGAGCCGGTGCAATCAAGAAAGGTGGTCCATCTTGAGAAGGACAAGATCGTCATCATTTAGCTCAAGTGCACTATGCGCAAGTCAAAGGTTTGACCTAGATAGGGTTTTTTATTTTACCGGTCTCATGGTGGTAGTTGGGAGACAAGGTTATATGATCAATAGTCATACTATCAAGGGGGGATCTCAAGTGAGTAGCTTGATCGTATCGTTTGTTGAGAGCTCAAACCATTCCGTTCTTGGCATCATCATATTTCTTGGTTCTTGGTTGGCTTTTCTCTATGTGGATTCTCGATCTTATGGTCAGCTTCATGACAAGCTCAAGTTCATCAAAAATAGAGTCCATATGCGTCTTCTATGATGTTTTCGATGTTGGAGTTTTCGCCGGTTATTCATTCATAGAGGTTTCACATCTCTATCTCATTAGCATTTTCATCTGTGTTGGATATCTCTTGTCGTCGTGAATCCAACAAGCTTGAGTTTGCTCAATTCGGAGCTCTTATGCGAAGGTTATGGCAGTTCTAGTTTTACTACTTCCATGTGGTTGCTCTGGTTCTTTGTTTCTCTCCTAAGGGCGGTAGTACCGCTGAGGGGTTCTGGCTCCTCACGCGGGGCACGGGACACTGCCTTGTTTGTGTCTGGTGACCAGCGCCACCTGAGTGGTAGTAGGCCGGTAGTACTAAGCGGTACTACCGTTGCCCCTTCTACTACTGAGTTCTGCATGTGGGCGGTAGTACCGCTCCCAGGGGAGGTACTACCGCTTGTGTGCGGGTTGTGGGGGGTAACGGTTGGATTTCCCCCACCTATTTAAGGGGGTCTTCTTCCCCAATGGATCTTACCCTTTGAGCTCGTGTTTGCCCCCCATTGTTGACCTTCTTCGAGCTTGCTAACTCTCAATCCCTCCAGTGATTGTTGCTAGTTCTTGAGGGAAAAGAGAGAGGATATCTAGATCCACATTTCCACCAATCACTTTCTCCTCTATGTGAGGGGAACCCCTTGGATCTAGATCTTGGAGTTCTTAGTGTTCTTCTTTGTTCTTCCTCTCATTTCCTCCATAGCATTAGTTGTTGTGGTGGGATTTGGGAGAGAAGGACTTGGGCACTCCGTGTGCCCTTGCCATGGCATTTGGTGCATAGGTTTGAGTTCTCCACGGTGATACGTGGAAGTGAGAAGTTGAGAAGCTTATTACTGTTGGGTGTTTGAGCACCCTAGAGCTTGTTCCTCTTGGGTGCCTTGGCGCCCTAGACGGTTGGTGGTGCCTCGGAGCTCAATCATTATGGTGTAAAGTTCCGAGCAAGCATCGAGGTCTCCAATTAGGTTGTGGAGATTGCCCCAAGCAATTTGTACGGGTATCATTGACCTCCCCCAAGGGTTGCCAAAGTGTACGGGTACCGGTGACCACCCCCAAGGGTTGCCATTTGTATGGGTTCGGTGACCGCCCTCAAGGGTCCCTCAGTGGAATCACAACATCTTGCATTGTGCGAGGGCATGAGGAGATTACAATGGCCCTAGTGGCTTCTTGGGGAGCATTGTGCCTCCATACCGCTCCTAACGGATATTAGCATCCACAAGGGTGTGAACTTCGGGATACATCATCGTCTTCGCGTGCCTCGGTTATCTCTTACCCGAGCCCTTTACTTATGCACTTTACTTTGTGATAGCCATATTGTTTCATGCTTTTTATCTTGCTATCACTTATTTGTTTATCTTGCTTAGCATAAGTTGTTGGTGCACATAGGTGATCCTGATTGTTTTAGATTTTGTGCTTGACATATTAAACGTTAGTTTTATTCCGCATTTGTTCAAGCCTAAACCGTAATTATTTTAAAGCGCCTATTCGCCCCGCCACTAGGCGACATCCACGTCCTTTCACAACCTTCATTACCTTGTGCCACCACACCATGGTTGGAGTCCACATCGTTTGTCACATCCTTCGACACAAAAGTCATCATAACCTCATTCTATGATCTAGCTATGAAGAATGCAACATGCAAGAACAAACCTAACTTGTGCGGGAGAAGGGTCAAATGCCTTCTGATCTAGGATCTCAAATCTCTTCTTCAAAGTATCAAATTCCCTCTCAACTATAACTCTGAGGCTAGAGTGTCTGAGATTGAACAATTTGGCAATAGTCCTAGAAGAGAACCCAATGGGATGGTCCCTGATTTTCATGAAGGATTGAAGAACACCAGGTGAACATGCATATACAACATCTCCTAGGTAGAACACACCATCGGGGATATTGATCCCATCATGTCAAGCCATGTTGACATCAAGAATGTTAGCATCATAGATTGATCCTTCCTAACAAGACAACAAATATGTGAACCTAAGATCAAAATCAATAGCAGCAAGCACATTCTATCTTACGTAGTGCTTTACACACATGTATGTTACAACCCGTGACATCGGCATATTAGCATTCACAAGAGTACCATCTATTGTGCCAATATAATCATGTGATGACATGAAAAAATAGTTATGGCTCACAAGAATATTGCTTACCTTGAAATATGTATACCATCTAGGGCTCGCGTGTATCTTCGAAGGAGTTTGACCAGTAAGTTCCTTGATCATCTATCCTCCAAGCTCCTTAATGACATAAACGACTTGCTTCAAATATTGGGAAATTGTCTCCTGGACGTGAATCCTTCTAAACCCTTGGTTATGACCCACAACATCAAGGAATATTTCTACTTTCTCTTCCACTGAGGCATGGATGTTATGTTATGTCAATCCCCACTCCCTAAACGTGTCCACAAGCTATGGCTCACAAGAATTCTGATAAAATGGTCTCTTGTGGACCAACATGACTGATACGTCCATTTTGCATCATGAATTCTTATTGATATTTATGTTATTCTTGTCCATTACTCTTCATTATGATATAATTATTATCCCCTTTATCTCCAAATATGCAAGGTACATCACAAGGAGGGAAATCACCGGAAATTGGAATCTTGGACCTGAAAACAAGGGAAAAGGCTAAAGAATCATTGGACTCCAAATGACCTGAAACTTCATGGAGAATTTGTATGGAATATATAAGAATTTTTGGGCAAAAAATATACCAGAGGGGGGCCAATTGCTGGCCACAAGCCAACAGGGCCCCCCTGTGGGCGCACTGATACCTTGTGAGGGGCCAGAAGCTCTCCCGACCACCTCTTCTCCTATATGGTGTGTTTTACCCTAGAAAAAAAAATAGATGAATACTTTAGGGATGAAGCACCGCCGTCTCGAGGTGAAAACCTAGACAGAGACCCTTTTGCTCTCCAGCAGAGAGATTCTGCCGGGAAACTTCCCTCCGGGAGGGGGAGATCGAAGCCATCATTATCACCAACGCTTCCTTCTTCGTGGGAGGACCAATCTTCATCAAAATCTTCACCAACACTATCTTATCTCAAACCCTAGTTCATCTCTTGTATTCAATATTTGTATCAAAACCTCAGATTGGTACATGTGGGTTACTAATAGTGTTGATTACATCTCGTAATTGATGCTTGTTGGTTTACTTGGTGGAAGATATTATGTTCAGATCCCTGATCACCATTATTATACCCCTGATCTTGAACATGTGTATGATGTATGAGTAGTTACTATTTTTCCTGAGGACATGGGAGAAGTCTTGTTATGAGTAATCATGTGAAGTTGGTATTCGTTCGATATTTTGATGATGTGTATGTTGTTGCTTCTCTTATTCGTGTTGTGTGAACGTCGACTACACGTCACTTCACCATGTTATGAGCCTAAGGGAAGACATTGTCGAGTAACAAGTAGATGATGGTTTGCGAGTGTGACAGAAGCTTAAACTCCAGTTTATGTGTTACTTCATAAGGGGCTGATTTGGATCCACACGTTTCATGCTATGGTTAGATTTATCTTAATTCTTCTTTCGTAGTTACGGATGCTTGCGAGAGGGGGTAATAATAAGTGGATTGCTTGTTCAATTAAGAACAACACCTTAGCACCAGTACACCCACATATCAAATTATTAAAGTAACAAACGCAAATCAACTCAACATGATGAATATGACTATACAAAAATTCCCATGTGTCCTTGGGAGTGCTTGCTTCATATAATAGTACTTTCAGGCATGTACTTTGCTATAAAAAGGATTTCTCTATCTTGCTGCACACTTGCTACTATTGTTACCTGTCACTTGTTATGAATTATCTGGCTACAAAACTATCTATTATTGTTACTCACAACACTTCTAGAGAATACCTTGCTGAAATTGCTTATCATTTCCTTCTGCTCCTTGTTGGGTTTGAAACTCTTACTTATCAAAAGGACTATGATTGATCCTATACTTGTGGATCATCAAGACTCTTTTCTGGTGCCATTACTGGGGAGTCAAGCGCCTTTGGTAAGTGGAACTTAGTAAGGAAACATTTTCGGTACCTGATGAAATTTACTGTTGCTTGTTACTATGGACGGTCACCCTTTGAGTGGCTTGTTCGGGGCATATTCGCCTTGAACGGAAGTGGAAAATGTTGCCTGTCAACCTATTGAACCTACTGAAAATATTTATTATGAGATTCCTTCAGGTATGTTAGAGAAACTGCTAGGCAATCCTTATGGCGGTACAACTCATCCTGATTACCACTTGATATATGTAGATGAGATTTATGGATTATTTAAGTTTGTAGGTTTATTTGGAGACAAAGTTAAGAAGAAGGTTTTCCCTTTATCTTTGGAGGGAAAAGAATTTATGTGGTATAGTCTATTGAATGATATTAGATCATGGGACTCGAATTGCTTGAAGCTGGAATTTCATCAGAAGTTTTATCCTATGCATCTAGTCCATCGTGATCGGAACTTTATATATAATTGCTAGCCTCGTGAAAGAGAAAGCATCACTCAAGGTTGAGGGGGGGGGGGCTTAAACCTATGATGCACACTTGCCCCCATCATGAGCTCTCAAGGGAAATGATTATACAAATTTTGTATGCTTGGCTTTCTCATGATGGTCAATTAATACTCGGTTCTTCTTCTACTGGTTCCTACATGAAGAGGACTATTGAATTCAAATGGGATATTCTGGAGAGAATTAAACACATCTCTGAAGATTGGGAGTTCAACAAAGTTAAATATTCAGGTATAAAGCTTTAGTTTGATTGTGTTAAATGTTTTATGGGAACTGATACCTTCCATGAGTTTAGCAATAAATATGGGCTTGCCTCTGAGATAGTAGCTTCTTTGTGTGAATTATTTGCTACTCATGTTGATCTCCCTAAGGAGAAGTGGTTTAAATATCATCCACCTATTGGAAACCCATTAGAGGAACCTGTTAAAGTTAAAGAGGAAACAATTGTTTATCATGTTGATCCAGTTGTGCCTAGTGCTTACATTGAGAAATCTCCTTTTCCTGTTAGGATTAAGGAACATGCTAAAGTTGCAAATGTGGTTAATAAAATTTATATTAGAACACAACCTTCTAAACTAATAAATGTTGAGCCTAATATTGCTATGGTTAAAGATCTCCTAGTCGATAATATTGATGGTCGGGTTGTTTACTTCTGTGATGAAGTTTCTAGCATTGCAAAACAAGTTAGAAACCATCAGGATGAGTTAGACAAAAATAAACCCGTTGTTGGCATGCCTGTTGTTTCTGTTAAAATTGGAGATCATTGTTATCATGGCTTGTGTGACATGGGTGCTAGTGTTAGTGCTATAGCTTTTACTTTATATCAAGAAATTATGAATGACATAGCACCCGTCGAGATTGAAGATATTGATGTCACTACTAAACTTGCAAACAAAGACACTATTTCACCACTTGGGATTGTTAGAGAGGTTGAAATCTTGTGTGGAAAAATTAAGTACCCTAGTGATTTCTTAGTACTTGGTTCAGAACAAGATAACTTTTGTCCCATTATATTTGGTAGAACTTTCTTGAATACTGTTAATGCTGAAATTACTTGTGTTACAAAGAAGGTCAAAGTAAGCTTTGGTGATGTGTCTCATGAATTTAATTTCTCTAAGTTTTGTAGAAAACAACATGAGAAAGAATTACCTAGTAAGGATGAAATAATTGGTCTTGCTTCTATTGTCGTGCCTCCTAAAGATCCATGAGAACAATATTTGCTAGACCATGAGAATGATATGCATAAGAAATAAATAAATGAGATAGATGATATGTTTCTTAGACAAACACCTATTCTTAAACACAACTTGCATGTCGATATTTTAGGAGATCCTTGTCCACCTAAGCAAGACCCCCTATTTGACCTAAAGAAATTACGTGATACTTTGAAATATGCTTATCTTGATGAAAAGAATAAATATCATGTTATTATCAGTGCTAACCTTTCAGAGCATGAAGAAAAGAGATCACTTCAAACTTTGAAGAAGCACATGGCTGTTATTGGATATACTCTTGATGATATTAAGGGCATAAGCCTCACTCTATGTCAGTACAAGATTAATATGGAATGTGATGCTAAACCTATCGTTGATCATCAACGTCGCTAATACGTATCCACTGTATCTATAATTTTTTATTGTTCCATGATATAATATGACCATTCTAGTATACTTTTCGGTGTTTATCTACCAATTAATATTATTTTTGAGCACTAACCTATTGACCCAGTGCCTAGTGCCAGTTGTTGTTTTCTGTATATTTTTGGCTTTCCAGGTTTATAGTACTGAACGAAGTCCAATTTCCACGAAACCTTTTATGATTTTTTTCTAGACCAAAAGAAGACCTGGAAGCTTCGGGAGGAGATGAGAGGCCGCACGAGGGAGGGAGCACACAACATGGTGCACCATGGGGGTGGTCGCGCCCTGATGTGTGCTAGCCTCCTCGGGCATCTCCTGACGCCCCTCTCTTGCCTATAAATTATAATATATACCAAAAACCCTAGAGAGCCTCCCGAAACACTTTTTCCGCTACCACAAGTCTCTATTCCGTTGTGTGCCCATCTGGAGCCTGTTCTGATGCCCTGCTAGAGGGGGGTCGATCACGGAGGGCCTCCACATCAACCTTGTTGCTCCCATGGTGATGTGTGAGTAGTTCACCACAGACCTACGGGTCCATAATTAGTATCTAGATGGTTATCTCTCTCTCTTGATCTTCAATATTCTAGATGCATCTTCGCTTTGATCTATCTGATGTAATTCTTTTGTGCGGTGTGTTTGTTGGGATCTAATGAATTGTGGGTATATGTTCAGATTATTCATGATAAAAGATTTGAGTCTTCTCTGAATTCTATATTTAATTATTATTTTCATGGTTATTATAGCTTCCTAAATCTCTTTGATCTATTCATTTGGTTTGGCTAACTAGATTAATCTTTCTTCAGTGGGAGGTGTGCATTGTAGTGGGTTCAATCTTGCGGTGCTCTATATCCCAGTGACACAAGGGGAAAAGACATGTCTTTGTATTTCTACCACTAAGGATAAAATATGTGTTTAATTCATATTAATTGAGTTCTCCTTGTCTACATCATGTCATTGTTGTCCAAGCATTACTCTATTTTACTTAATACTCTAGATGCATGCTGGATAGCTGTCAATGGGTGGAGTAATAGTAATAGGTGCAGACAGGAGTCGGCGTATTTTCTTATGGATGTGATGCCTATATACACATTATCATTGCCATGAATAAATATTACATAACTATGCACTTTTATATCAATTGCCCAGCATTAATTTGTTTACCCATCGTATGCTTACTACATAAGAGATGTTGCTAGTGAAAACTATGGCCCACGAGTCTATTCACTTATATATTTACAAAAGCTTTCATTACCTTGCTTCCATTTATTTACTTTTATTTATTTTTCAATTTAAAATTATCAAATATCATCTACACACTTCATCTTCTTGCAAATAATGAGTCCATGGGGATTGACAACCCTCTTGCCCCCATTGGGTGCAAGTGTTTGCTTCTTTGTGTGCAGTCGTTGAAGATGGGGGTTGCGTGTTACTCCTATTGGTTCGATAACATTGGTTCTCACTGAGGGAAATATTTATTTTTACTATGCTACATCACCCGTTCCTCTTCACGTAAAAGCCAATGAATATCACAAGTATCAGGAAGGATTTCTCGCGACGTTGTCAGGGAGTATCATCAACCTACTATAAAGTACATTTGCCTGTTATAATTTTCTTGCTTCATAATAATTACCATTCACTTGTTCCTATTTTTATTTTCTTTTATATTTTTCTTTCTTCATAAAAATAAAAATAAAAAATATATTTATCTTTGTTTGTTGCTAGTTTACTTTTTTGTTTGCTAGTTTACTTGTCATGCTTGTTACTTTGCTTGCTTTGTCACCATGTCTCAAGATACTACTAAGTTGTCTGACTTTTAAAATACTAATAACAATGATTTTATTAGGACACCTACACCACCCTCCACTAGTGTGGAGACTTATGATGTAAATGTTGCATTGCTGAATCTTTAGATGAAAGAACAATTTTCGAGAAGTCATAATGAGGATCCCGTTGCTCATCCTATTACCTTTGTTGAACTATGTGATATGCAAAAGAAAAGGACATGGATAATGATTTTGTGAAATTAAAATTATGAGATAAAGCTAAATCTTGGTTCTCATCTTTACCACGTAATAATATTGGAGCATGGGATAAGTGTAAAGATGCCTTTATTACCAAGTATTTTCCTCATGCTAAGATCATCTCCCTTAGAAATAAAATTATGAATTTTAAACAACATGACCAAGAACATGTTGCACAAGCTTTGGATAGGATGAAATCAATGATTAGAAACTGCCCTACTCATGGTTTAAACTTGTGGACGATTATTCAAAATTTCTATGTTGGGCTAAACTTTGTTTCTAGAAATCTTCTAGACTCTGCTGCAAGTGGTACCTTAATGCAGGTGACATTAGGAGATTCCACCAAACTTCTGGACAACATCATGACAAACTACTCTCAATGGCATACCGAAAGAGCTCCAACTGGTAAGAAGGTAAAATCTGTTGAGGAAATCGCTACTTTGAGTGAAAAAGTTGATGCTCTTATGAATATGGTTGCTAGTAAAAATGCTCATGTTGGTCCTAAGGACATGCCTTTGTATACTTTGATTGAGAAAATTATAATTCCATTGATGTGAATTCAATGCTAGGCCATATCCCGGTAACTCCTCTAATAGTTATGGAAACTCTTATGGAAATCACTCTACCAATAATAATAATTTATACTATGACCTTGAGAACACCATTAAAGAATTCATTAGTTCTCACAAAGTTTTCAATGCTATGGTAGAGTAAAAGTTGCATAAAATTGATGATTTGGCTGGGAACATGGATATGATTGCTCTTGATGTGGAAACTCTTAAAAACAAAAATTTGCCACCAAAGCATGATTTTAATGAGACTATTAAATGTATCCAAATATCTATTAATTAAAGTAAGGAGAGGGCCGCCATGTTGAAATCTAAGCGAGAATTCCTAGAAAAAGCTCTTACACCCGGTTTTTACCGTAATCATGATGAATATCTTAAAATGCTTGGTACTTCTCCCATTGAACCTTTGTTTACTAATATGAAAGTAAATGATAAAGGGACTAGAGATGAGTCAACTCTAGCTATAGGGAGTCCCAATTGCTTGGAGGGTGATGATTATAATGATAAAACTGAAAAAGTTGATTTGTAGAGGTTAAAACTTTAACCTGTGATGTGCCCACTATCTTGGATCACAAGAATTTTAATTATGATAATTTCTATTTAGTATAATGTATTTCCTTGCTGCAACCCATCATTAGCTCAGCCAATTCTTATGAACAAAATAAAGCTTTTACTCAACATATAGTAGAAGCTATGGTAAAAGCCTATGACGAAAAACTTGAGTTAGAAGTTTATACTCCTAGAAAGTTGTATGATGAGTGGGAACCTACTACTAAAATTAAGATCAAAGAATATGAATGCAATGCCTTGTGTGACATAGGTGCTAATGTTTCAACTATAACTAAATCTTTATGTGATGTACTTGATCTCACCGATATTCATGAGTGTTCCCTTAATTTACATCTTGCAAACTCTACTATCAAGAAACCTTTGGGAAGACTAAATGATGTTATCATAATTGCTAATAGAAATTATATGCCTTTAGAGTTTATAGTTCTTGATATTCAATGCAACCCATCTTGTCCAATAATATTAGGGGGACCTTTTCTATGAACTATAGGTGCAATAATTGACATGAAAGAGGGAACCATATGATTCCAAATCCCATTAAATAAAGGGATGGAACACTTCCCTAAAAAGAGAATCAAACCACCTCATGAATCTATCGTGAGGGCTACTTATGGATGGAGTGTAAAATATGAAAAATACTTGAATCATATGCATTATGTTGGAAATATGCCCTAGAGGCAATAATAAATTGGTTATTATCATATTTCCTTGTTCATGATAATCGTTTATTATCCATACTATAATTTTATTGATCGGAAACTCATATACATGTGTGGATACATAGACAACATCATGTCCCTAGTATGCCTCTAATAGACTAGCTCGTTGATCAAAGATGGCTATGGTTTCCTAGTCATGGACATGAGATATCATTTGATAACAGGATCACATCATTAGGAGAATGATGTGATGGATAAGACCCAAACTACAAATGTAGCATATGATCGTGTCAGTTTATTGCTACTGTTTTCTGCATGTCAAGTATCTATTCCTATGACCATGAGATCATGCAACTCACTAACACCGGAGGAGTACCTTGTGTGTATCAAACATCGCAACATAACTGGGTGACTATAAAGGTGCTCTAGAGGTATCTCCGAGGGTGTCTGTTGGGTTGGCATGGATCAAGACTGGGATTTGTTACTCCATGTGATGGAGAGGTATCTCAAGGCCCACTCGGTAATACAACATCACAATAAGCCTTGCAAGCAATGTGAATAAGTGTTAGCCATGGGATATTGTATTACGGAATGAGTAAATATAATTGCCAGTAACGAGGTTGAACTAGGTATGGAGATGCTGACTATCGAATCTCGGGCAAGTAACATACCGAAGAACAAAGGGAACAACACACGGGATTAACTGAATCCTTGACATAGAGGTTCGACCGATAAAGATCGTCGTAGAATATGTAGGAACCAATATGGGCATCCAGGTCCCGCTATTGGTTATTGACAACGGAGGTGTCTCGGTCATGTCTACATAGTTCTCGAACCCGTAGGGTCTGCACACTTAAGGTTTTGTGACGTTTCAGTAGTATTGAGTTATGTATGTTGGTGACCAAAGGTTGTTAGGAGTCCCGGATGAGATCCCAGACGTCATGAGGAGCTCCAGAATGGTCCGGAGGTAAAGATTGATATATAGGAAAGTGGTATTTGGGTTCCGGAAAAGTTTCGGGCACTACCAGTAGTGTACCGGGAGTGACGAAAGGGTTCTCGGGGTCCACCGCGAGGGGCCCACCCACCCTGGGGGGCACATGAGCCTAAGTGATTGCGCACCAGCCCATAGTGGGGGGCAACCGACCACATAGGCCCTTGTGCCCAAGGGTAGGTGGGGAGGTTCCTTGGAGGGGAGGGAGACCTCCCTAGGGCGCCCACCTCCCTTATGGGAGGTGGACTCCTCCCTATCTTGGCCGACAAGCCCTCCTTGGAGGAGGGGCCAAGGATGCGCCCTACCTACACTTCCTCCTATAAATAGAGAGGGAGGGGGAGGGCAGCACAACCCTAAGGCATAGGTGCAGCCCTCCATCTCTCCCTAGATTTGTTTCTCCTCCAGAACGCGTATACGGCAGCGCTTGGCGAAACCCTGCTGAGATTGCTCCACCACCATCGCCATCATGCCGTTGTGCTGGCGGAGAACTCATCTACCTCTCCGCTCCCTCTTGTTGGATCAAGAAGGGGAGATCATCGTTGAGCTGTACGTGTGTTGAACGCGGAGGTGTCGTCCATTCGGCACTAGATCGGAAGGACCACGATGGGATCGCGGGATGGCTCCTGATGAGATCGCGCGACGGATCGTGAAGACGTTCGACTACATCAACCGCGTTTCTGAATGCTTCCCGCTTAGCGATCTACAAGGGTATGTAGATCAACTCTCCCTATCGTAGATGCTCATCACCATGGATAGATCTTGCGTGTGCGTAGGAAATTTTTTGTTTCCCATTCAACGTTCCCCAACAGTGGCACATGAGCTAGGTCTATGTGTAGATGAGATCTCGAGTAGAATACAAAGAGTTTGTGGGCGTTGATGCTTAGATTGTTTCCTCCCTTGGTCGTGTTTTGGTTCAGCGGTATTGTGGGATGAAGCGTCCTGGACCAACCTTACTCGTACGCTTACGAGAGACCGATTCCATCGACTGACGTGTAACCTTGTTGCACAAAGATGGCTGGCGGGTGTCTGTTTCTCCTACTTTAGTTGGATCGGGTTCGACAAAGGCGGTCCTTGAGAAGGTTTAAAAGCAACTTAAGTATCATCGTTGTGGTTTTGCGTAGGTGAGAATTGTTCTTGCTAGATACCCATAGCAGCCACGTAAAACTTGCAACAATAATTAGAGGACGTCTAACTTGTTTTTGCAGGGTATGTTGTGATGTGATATGCCCAATTACATGATGAAATATATCTGATGTATGAGATGATCATGTATTGTATAGAATATCACAACTTTCATGTCAATGAGTACGGCAACCGACATGAGCCATAGGGTTGTCTTTAATTATTGTATGACCTGCGTGTCAATCATTAAGCACTATGTAATGCTTTACTTTATCGCTAAACGATAGCTATAGTAGTATGAGCATGGTGGGCGCGCCAACCCCGATGGCCACACAATGATGGAGATCATGGTGTTATGCCGGTGACGATGGAGCTCATGCTAGTGCTTTCAAGATGGAGATCAAAAGCACAAGTTCATGGCCATATCATGCCACTTATGATTTGCATGTGATGTTAATCCTTTTATGCACCTTGCTTTGCTTAGGACAACGGTAGCATTATAAGGTGATCCCTCACTTAAATTTAAAGGTAAAATTGTGTTCTCCCCGAGTTTGCACCGTTGCGAAAGTTCGTCGGGTCGAGATACCATGTGATGATCGGGTGTGATAGACTCTACATTCACATACAATGGGTGCAAGCCAGTGTTGCACGTGCAGAACACTCGGGTTAAACTTGACGAGCCTAGCATGTACAGACATGGCCTCGGAACAGAAGAGACCGAAAGGTCGAACATGAGTCATATAGTAGATATGATCAACATGATGATGTTCACCATTGAAACCACCTCAACTCATGTGATGATCGGACTTGAGTTCGTGAATTTGGATCATGTATCACTCGAATGACCGGAGGGATGTCAATTTGAGTGGGAGTTCTTAAGTAATATGATTAATTGAACTCATTATCATGAACATAGTCAGTAGTGTCTTTGCAAATTATGTTGTAGATTACTAGCTCACGATGTAGCTCCCTTAAGTTTTTATATGTTCCTAGAGAAATAGAGTTGAAAGATGATGGTAGCAATATTGCGGACTAGGTCTGTGATCTGAGAATTGTCCTCATTGCTGCATAGAAGGTTGATGTCCTTAATGCACCGCTTGGTGCACCCCCCCTCTAGCATCGTCTGTAGATGTTGTGAACATTTGTGAGGCACGTTCCGATGACTACTTGATAGTTTAGTGCGTCATGCTTTACGACTTAGAATTGGGTCTCCAAAAACGTTTAGAACATCATGGAACATACGAGAAGTTCTAAGATCTGAAATTGGGATCTCAGGCTCGTGCCCGTGTTGTGAGATATGAGATATCCAACAAGATTCTTTGCCTGCAAGACGAAGGAGAGTAGCTCAACCATTGAGCATGTGCTCAGATTGTCTAGGTGCTACAATCACTTGAATCGAGTGGGAGTTGATCTTCCAGATAAGAAAGTGATTGATATAGTTTTCCAAGTCAATGTCACTAAGCTACTAGAGCTTCGTGATGAACTATAAAATGCAGGGATGGAAATAATGATCCCTGAGCTGTTTGCGATATTTGACGCCGCAAAGGTAGAAATCAAGAAGGAGCATTAAGTGTTGATGGTTAGTAAAACCACTAGTTTCGAGAAGGGCAAGGGCAAGGAGGGAAACTTCATGGATGGCAAGTTAGTTGCTGCTCCAGTGAAGCAACCCAAAGTTGAACCCAAACCCAAGACTAAGTGCTTCTATTATGAGGAGAGCGGTTGCTGAAGCAGAACAACCCTAGATACTTGGTTGATAAGAAGGCTGGCAACGTCGACATAAGTATATTTTGATATACAGGCTATTGATGTGTACCTTCCTAGTACTCCTAGTAGCACCTGGGTATAAGATACCGGTTCGGTTGCTAAATGTTAGTAACTCGAAATAAAAGCTACGGAATAAACAGAGACTAGCTAAGTGTGAGGTGACGATGTATGTTGGAAATGTTTCCAAGGTTGATGTGATCAACATCGCACACTCTCTCTACCTCCGGGATTAGTGACAAACCTGAATAAATGTTATTTGGTGTTTGCATTAAGCATTAAGCATGAACATGATGAGATCATGTTTATTGCAATACGGTTATTCATTTAAGTGAGAGAATAATGGTTATTCTGTTTACATGGATAATACCTTCAATGGTCATGCACCCACTGAATGGTTTGTTGAATCTTGATTGTAATAGTACACATGTTCATAACATAGATGCCAAAATATACAAAGTTAATAATAATAATAATAGTACCACATACTTGTGGCACCGCCGCTGAATGTCATATTGGTGTAAAGCACATGAAGAAACTCCATGTTGATGGATCTTTGGACTCTTCCGATTTTGAATCGGTTGAGACATGTGGACAATGCCTCATGGGCAAGATGACTAAAACCCCATTTTCTGGCTGTTGGAAATATGCCCTAGAGGCAATAATAAAATGGTTATTATTGTATTTCCTAGTTCATGATAATTGTCTATTGTTCATGCTATAATTGTGTTAACCGGAAACCGTAATACATGTGTGAATACAAAGACCACAACATGTCCCTAGTGAGCCTCTAGTTGACTAGCTCGTTAATCAATAGATGGTCATGGTTTCATGACCATGGACACTGGATGTCGTTGATAACGGGATCACATCATTAGGAGAATGATGTGATGGATAATACCCAATCCTAAGCATAGCACAAGATCGTGTAGTTCGTCTGCTAAAGCTTTTCAATGTCAAGTATCGTTTCCTTAGACCATGAGATTGTGCAACTCCCAGATACCGTAGGAATTCTTTGGGTGTGCCAAACATCACAACATAACTGGGTGGCTATAAAGGTGCACTACGGGTATCTCCGAAAGTGTCTGTTGGGTTGGCACGAATCGAGACTGGGATTTGTCACTCCGTGTGACAAAGAGGTATCTCTAGGCCCACTCGGTAAGACATCATCATAATGAGATCGATGTGACTAAGGAGTTAGCCATGGGATGATGTGTTACGGAACGAGTAAAGAGACTTGCCGGTAACGAGATTGAACAAGGTATAGAGATACCGACGATCGAATCTCGGGCAAGTATCATACCGATAGACAAAGGGAATTGTATACGGGATTGATTGAATCCCAAATGTCGTGGTTCATCTGATGAGATCATCATGGAGCATGTGGGAGCCAACATGGGTATCCAGATCCTGCTGTTGGTTATTGACCAGAGAGGTGTCTCGGTCATGTCTACGTGTCTCCCGAACCCGTAGGGTCTACACACTTAAGGTTCGATGACGCTAGGGTTAGAGGGAAATGGTATACGTGATTACCGAAGGTTGTTCGGAGTCCCGGATGAGATCCCAGACGTCACGAGGAGCTCCGGAATGATCCGGAGGTAAAGATTGATATATAGGAAGTCCAGTTTTGGTCACCGAAAAGTTTCGGGCTCATCGGTAGTGTACCGGGAGTGCGAGGAGGGTGCCAAAGGACCCCCGGGATGGGTGTGACGACCATAGGACTTTGTGGGCCCTTAGAGGAGGTGTGCCAGCCCTTATTGGGCTGGCCAAGACCTTCTAGAAAGGCCCATGCGGCTGGGATCAAGAGATAAAGGGCAAAAGGGTTTTAAAAGAGGAGATCCACCTCCCTTGTGGGAGGTGGACTCTCCCCCTAGTTCGGCCGAACCTCTCCTCCTTGGAGGAGGGGCCAAGGCAGCCCTCCCTCTCCCTCCTCCTATATATATGCAAGGGTTTGGGATGATTTGAGACACGACTTCTCTCTCTCTCTCGGCGCAGCCCTACCCTTCCTCTTCCTCGTTCTTTGTAGCGCTTGGCGAAGCCCTGCCGGAGTTCACATAGCTCCACCGTCACCACGCCGTCGTGCTGCCAGAGCTCTCCGTCAACATCTCCTTCCTCCTTGCTGGATCAAGGCTTAGGAGACGTCATCGGGCTGCACGTGTGTTGAATGCAGAGGCGCCGTTGTTCAGCGCTGAGATCGGAATCCACCGTGATCTGAATCGCTGCGAGTATGACTCCACCAACCGCGTTCTTGTAACGCTTCCGCTTAGCGATCTTCAAAGGTATGAAGATGCAATATCTCCCCACTCATTGCTGGTTTCTCCATGGATAGATCTTGGTGATTATAGGAATTTTTTTTATTTACTACTACGTCTCCCAACAGTGGCATCATGAGCTAGGTCTATGCGTAGAATCTATGCACGAGTAGACACAAGTTGTTGTGGACGTCGATTTTGTTAATATGCTTACCACTACTAGTATTATCTTGATTCTACGGTATTTTGGGATGAAGCGGCCTGGGCCGACTTTACACGTACGCTTACGTGAGACTGGTTCCACCGCCTGACATGCACTTGTTGCATAAGGTGGCTAGCGGGTGTCTGTCTCTCCCACCTTAGTCGGATTGGATTCGATGATATGAAGGGTAAATAGCTATTGGCATATCACGGTGTGATTTTTGCATGGGTAAGAAACGTTCTTGCTAGAAACCTATAGCAGCCACGTAAAAACTTGCAACTACAAATTAGAGGACGTCTAACTTGTTTTTGCAGCATATGCCTTGTGATGTGATATGGCCAAAGAATGTGATGTGATGCATTGTGATGTATGAGATTGATCATGTTCTTGTAATAGGATTCACGACTTGCATGTCGATGAGTATGACAACCGGCAGGAGCCATAGGAGTTGTCTTATTTTATTGTATGACCTACGTGTCAATCATAAACGCCATGTAATTACTTTACTTTATTGCTAAACGTTAGCCATAGTAGTAGAAGTAATAGTTGGCGAGACAACTTCATGAAGACACAATGATGGAGATCATGATGATGGAGATCATGGTGTCATGCCGGTGACAGTGATGATCATGGTGCCCCTAAGATGGAGATCAAAGGAGCAAGATGATATTGGCCATATCATGTCACTATATTGATTGCATGTGATGTTTATCATGTTTACATCCTATTTGCTTAGAACGACGGTAGTAAATAAGATGATTCTCAATAAAATTTCAAGAGAAGTGTTCACCCTAACTGTGCACCGTTGCTAAGGATCGTTGTTCCGAAGCACCACGTGATGATCAGGTGTGATAGGTTCTAACGTTCGCATACAACGGGTGTAAGCCAGATTTACACACGCGATACACTTAGGTTGACTTGACAAGCCTAGCATGTATAGACATGGCCTCGGAACATGGAAGACCGAAAGGTCAAACATGAGTCGTATAGAAGATACGATCAACATGGAGATGTTCACCATGGATGACTAGTCCGTCTCACGTGATGATCGGACACGGGCTAGTTGACATAGATCATGTGTCAGTTGGATGACTAGAGAGATGTCTATCTAAGTGGGAGTTCATTAAATAATTTGATTATGTGAACTTAATTATCATGAACTTAGTCTAAAATTATCTTTACAATCTATATTGTAGATCCAATGGCCAACGCCAATGTCACCCTCAATTTCAACGTGTTCCTAAAGAAAACCAAGCTGAAAGATGATGGAAGCAACTATGCGGACTGGGTCCGTGGCTTGAGGATCATCCTCATAGCTTCCAAGAAATTGTATGTCCTTGATGTACCACTAGGTGACCCACCCCTTCTCCCAGCAGAGCAAGACGTTGCAAACGGTTGGCATTCTCGCTGCGATGATTACTCCCTTGTTCAGTGCGGCATGCTTTACAGTTTAGAACCGGGGCTCCAAAAGCGTTTTGAGCAACACGGAGCATATGAGATGTTCCAAGAGCTGAAACTGGTTTCCCAAGCTCATGCCCGGGTCGAGAGATACGACGTCTCCGACAAGTTCTTCAGCTGTAAGATGGAGGAGAATAGTTCTGTCAGTGAGCACATACTTAAGATGTCTGGGCTACACAACCGCTTGACTCAGCTGGGAGTTAATCTCCCGGATGACTCGGTCATTGACAGAATCCTCCAGTCGCTTCCACCTAGCTACAAGAGCTTTGTGATGAACTACAACAAGCAAGGGATGGACAAGTCCATTCCTGAGTTCTACTCGATGCTGAAATCAGCAGAGGTCGAGATCAAAAAGGAGCATCAAGTGTTGATGGTGAATAAGACCACTAGTTTCAAGAAAGGCAAGAGTAAGAAGAACTTCAAGAAGGACGGCAAAGCTGTTGCCGCGCCCGGTAAGCAAGTTGTCGGGAAGAAGAAGAACAAGCATGGACCCAAGACTGAGACTGAGTGTTTTTATTGCAAGGGTACCAGTCACTGGAAGCGGAACTGCCCCAAGTACTTAGCGGATAAGAAGGACGGCAACATTAAAGGTATATGTGATATACTTGTTATTGATGTGTACCTAACTAGCGCTCGTAGTAGCTCCTGGGTATTTGATACCGGTGCAGTTGCTCACATTTGTAACTCCAAGCAGGAGCTGCGAAATAAGCGGAGGCTGGCAAAGGACCAGGTGACGATGCGCGTACAGAATGGTTCGAAGGTCGACGTGATTGCCGTCGGCACGCTACCTCTACATCTACCTTCGGGATTAGTGTTAAACCTTAATAATTGTTATTTAGTACCAGCTTTGAGCATGAACATTGTATCTGGATCTCGCTTGATTCGAGATGGCTACTCATTTAAAACTGAGAATAATGGTTGTTCTATTTATATGAGAGAAATGTTTTATGGTCATGCCCCGCTGGTCAATGGTTTATTTTTGATGAATCTCGAACGTGATGTTACACATGTCCATAGTGTGAATACCAAAAGGTGTAAGGTTGATAACGATAGTCCCACTTACATGTGGCACTGCCGCCTTGGTCATAATGGTGTCAAACACATGAAGAAGCTCCATACTGATGGACTTTTGGAGTCTCTTGATTTCAAATCATTTGACACGTGCGAACCATGCCTCATGGGCAAGATGACCAAGACTCTGTTCTCCGGAACAATGGAGCGAGCAATTGACTTGTTGGAAATAATACATACCGATGTATGCGGTCCAATGAGTGTCGAGGCTCGTGGTGGCTACCATTATGTTCTCACCCTCACTGATGACTTGAGTAGATATGGGTATGTCTACTTAATGAAACATAAGTCTGAAAAATTTGAAAGGTTCAAGGAATTTCAGAGTGAGGTAGAGAATCAACGTGACAGGAAAATAAAGTGCCTACGATCTGATCGTGGCAGAAAATATTTAAGTCACGAGTTTGGCACGCACCTAAGGAAATGTGGAATTGTTTCACAACTCACGCCACCTGGCACACCTCAGCGAAATGGTGTGTCTGAACATCGTAACCGCACTCTATTAGATATGGTACGATCTATGATGTCTCTTACCGACTTACCGCTATCATTTTGGGGATATGCATTAGAGACTGCCGCATTCACATTAAATAAGGCACCGTCAAAATCCGTTGAGACAACACCGTATGAATTATGGTTTGGAAAGAAACCTAAGCTGTCGTTTCTAAAAGTTTGGGGATGCGATGCTTATGTGAAGAAACTTCAACCTGAGAAGCTCGAACCCAAAGCGGAAAACTGCGTCTTCATAGGATATCACAAAGAGACTATTAGGTATACCTTCTACCTACGATCCGAGGGCAAAGTCTTTGTTGCCAAGAATGGATCCTTTCTCGAGAAAGAGTTTCTCTCGAAAGAAGTAAGTGGGAGGAAAATAGAACTTGATGAGGTAATTGCACCTCCACTCGAACCGGAGAGTAGCACAACACAGGAAGTTGTTTCTGTGGAGCTGCACTAGCTGGAGAGGAAGTTAATGATGATGATCATGAAACTTCAGATCAAGTTACTGTTCAATGTCGAAGGTCCACTAGGACACGTTCCGCACCAGAGTGGTACGGCAACCCTGTCCTGGAGATCATGTTGTTGGACAACGGTGAACCTTCGAACTATGAAGAAGCAATGGCGGGCCTGGATTCCAACAAATGGCTTGAGGCCATGAAATCCGAGATAGGATCAATGTATGAGAACAAAGTATGGACTTTGGTGGACTTGCCTGATGATAAGCGAGCCATTGAAAATAAATGGATCTTTAAGAAGAAGACTGACGCGGATGGTAATGTAACCGTCTATAAGGCTCGGCTTGTCGCTAAGGGTTATCGACAAGTTCAAGGAATTGACTACGATGAGACTTTCTCACCCGTAGCAATGCTGAAGTCTGTCCGAATCATGTTAGCAATTGCTACATTTTATGATTATGAGATCTGGCAAATGGACGTCAAAACGGCATTCCTTAATGGTTTCCTTAAGGAAGAACTATATATGATGCAGCCGGAAGGTTTTGTCGATCCTAAAGATGCTAACAAGGTATGCAAGCTCCAGCGCTCCATCTATGGGCTGGTGCAAGCATCTCGAAGTTGGAACATTCGCTTTAATGAAGTGATTAAAGCGTTTGGGTTTGTACAGGTTTATGGAGAACCCTGTATTTACAAGAAAGTGAGTGGGAGCTCTGTAGCATTTCTCATATTATATGTGGATGACATACTGATAATGGGAAATGATATAGAACTCTTGGAAAGTGTAAAGGCCTACTTGAATAAGTGTTTTTCAATGAAGGACCTTGGAGAAGCTGCTTACATATTAGGTATTAAGATCTATAGAGATAGGCCGAGACGCCTCATAGGTCTTTCACAAAGCACATACCTTGACAAGATATTGAAGAAGTACAATATGGATCAGTCCAAGAAGGGGTTCTTGCCCGTGTTACAAGGTGTGAGATTGAGTACAACTCAATGCCCGGCCACGACAAAGGATAGAGAAGAGATGAGTGTCATCCCCTATGCTTCAGCCATAGGCTCTATTATGTATGCCATGCTGTGTACCAGACATGATGTGAACCTTGCCATAAGTTTGGTAGGGAGGTACCAAAGTGATCCCGGAGCGGAACACTGGACAGCGGTCAAGAATATCCTGAAGTACCTGAAAAGGACAAAGGACATGTTTCTCGTATATGGAGGTGCCAAAGAGCTCGTCGTAAAGGGTTATGTCGATGCTAGCTTCGACACAGATCCGGATGACTCCAAGTCGCAAACCAGATACGTGTATGTTTTGAATGGAGGGGCAGTCAGCTGGTGCAGCAGCAAGCAAAGCGTCGTGGCGGCATCTACATGTGAAGCGGAGTACATAGCTGCTTCGGAAGCAGCGAAGGAAGGAGTCTGGATGAAGGAGTTCATCACCGACTTAGGAGTAATTCCAAGTGCGTCGGGCCCGATGACTCTATTATGTGACAACACTGGAGCTATTGCCCTTGCGAAGGAGCCCAGGTTTCACAAGAAGACAAGACACATCAAGCGCCGCTTCAACTCCATCCGTGATTACATTCAGGAGGGAGATATAGATATTTGTAAAGTGCATACGGATCTGAATGTCGCAGATCCGTTGACTAAACCTCTCTCACGAGCAAAACATGATCAACACCAGAATGCTATGGGTGTACGATTCATCACAATGTAACTAGATTATTGACTCTAGTGCAAGTGGGAGACTGTTGGAAATATGCCCTAGAGGCAATAAGAAAATGGTTATTATTGTATTTCCTAGTTCATGATAATTGTCTATTGTTCATGCTATAATTGTGTTAACCGGAAACCGTAATACATGTGTGAATACATAGACCACAACATGTCCCTAGTGAGCGTCTAGTTGACTAGCTCGTTGATCAATAGATGGTCACGGTTTCATGACCATGGACATTGGATGTCGTTGATAACAGGATCACATCATTAGGAGAATGATGTGATGCACAAGACCCAATCCTAAGCATAGCACAAGATCGTGTAGTTCGTGTGCTAAAGCTTTTCAATGTCAAGTATCGTTTCCTTAGACCATGAGATTGTGCAACTCCCGGATACCGTAGGAATGCTTTGGGTGTGCCCAACGTCACAACGTAACTGGGTGGCTATAAAGGTGCACTACGGGTATCTCCGAAAGTGTCTGTTGGGTTGGCACGAATTGAGACTGGGATTTGTCACTCCGTGTGACGGAGAGGTATCTCTGGGCCCACTCGGTAAGACATCATCATAATGAGCTCAGTGTGACTAAGGAGTTAGCCACGTGATGATGTGTTACAAAATGAGTAAAGAGACTTGCCGGTAATGAGATTGAACAAGGTATAGAGATACCAACGATCGAATCTCGGGCAAGTATCATACCGATAGACAAAGGGAATTGTATACGGGATTGATTGAATCCCCTACATCATGGTTCATCTGATGAGATCATCATGGAGAATGTGGGAGCCAACATGGGTATCCAGATCCCCCTGTTGGTTATTGACCAGAGAGGTGTCTCGGTCATGTCTACGTGTCTCCTGAACCCGTAGGGTCTACACACTTAAGGTTCGATGACGCTAGGGTTATAGGGAAATGGTATACGTGATTACCGAAGGTTGTTCGGAGTCCCTGATGAGATCCCGGACGTCACGAGGAGCTCCAGAATGGTCCGGAGGTAAATATTGTTATATAGGAAGTCCAGTTTTGGTCACCGGAAAGTTTTCGGGCTCATCGGTAGTGTACCGGGAGTGCCGAGAGGGTGTCGGAGGACCCCCGGGAGGGGTGTGACAACCATAGGACTTTGTGGGCCCTTAGAGGAGGTGTTCCAAACCTTATTGGGCTGGACAAGACCTTCTAGAAAGTCCCATGCGGCTGGGATCAAGAGATAAAGGGCAAAAGGGTTTTAAAAGAGGAGATCCACCTCCCTTGTGGGAGGTGGACTCTCCCCCTAGTTCGGCCGAACCTCTCCTCCTTAGAGGAGGGGCCAAGTCAGCCCTCCCTCTCCCTCCTCCTATATATATGCAAGGGTTTGGGATGATTTGAGACATGACTTCTCTCTCTCTCTCTCGGTGCAGCCCTACCCTTCCTCTTCCTCACTCTACGTAGCGCTTGGCGAAGCCCTACCGAAGTTCACGTAACTCCACGGTCACCATGCCGTCGTGTTGCTGGAGCTCTCCCTCAACCTCTCCTTCCTCCTTGCTGGATCAAGGCGTAGGATACGTCATCAGGCTGCACGTGTGTTGAAAGCGGAAGCGTTGTTGTTCGGCGCTGAGATCGGAATCCACCGCGATCTGGAGCGCTGCGAGTACGACTCCACCAACCGCGTTCTTGTAACGCTTACGCTTAGCGATCTTCAAAGGTATGAAGATGAAATCTCTCCCCACTCGTTGCTGGTTTCTCCATGGATAGATCTTGGTGATCATAGGAAATTTTTTGATTTACTACTACGTCTCCCAACACTGGCTTGATGGAACAGGCTAGTAACTTATTGGAAATAATACATGTTGATGTATGCGGTCCAATGAGTGTTGGAGCGTGCAGGGGATATCGTTATTTTCTTACCTTCACTGATGATTTGAGTATGTATATGAGTATATTTACTTAATGAGACACAAGTCTGAAATGTTTGAAAAGTTCAAACAAATTCAGAGTGAAGTTTAAGATCATCGTGACAAGAAGATAAGAATGTCTACGATATGATCGTGGGGGGTGAATGTCTGAGTTACGAGTTTGGCATACAACTTTACACAATGTGAAAGTTGTTTCACAACTCACGCCACCTGGAACACCATAGTGTGATGGTGTGTCCATATGTCGGAGTCGTGCTCTATTGGATATGGTGCGAATTATGATGTCTCTTATCGTTTTGCCATTATCGTTTTGGGGTTATGCATTACAGACAACTGCATTCACTTTAAGTAGGGCACCATCTAAATCCGTTGAGATGACACCGTGTGAATTATGGTTTGATAGAAACCTCAGCTGTCATTTCTTAATGTTTGGGGCTGTGACGCTTATGTGAAAAAGGTTTTCACCTAATGAGCTCGAACCCAAAGTAGACAAGTGCATCTTCATAGAATACCCTAAGAACAGTTGGGTAAACCTTCTATCTCAGATCCAAGCATAAAGTGTTTGTTGCTAAAACGGGTCCTTTCTCAAGAAAGAGTTTCTCTCGAAAGAATTGAGTGGGAGGAAGAAAGAACTTGATGAGGTTGTTGAACCATTGTTCAACCAGAGAGTAGCATAGCACAGAAAGATGTTTCTATGTAGCCTACGTCAGTTGAAGAGGAAGTTAATGATGATGATCATGAAGCTTCAGATCAAGTTACTATCAAACCTCGTAGGTTGACAAGGACGCGTACTGCTCCTGAGTGGTACGACAACCCTGTCTTGGAGGTCATGTTGTTGGACAATGATGAACCTACAAGCTATGGAGAAGCGATGATGGGCCCGGATTTTGACAAATGGTTAGAGGCCATGAATCCGAGAAATGATGCATGTATGAAAACCAAGTATAGACTTTGGTAGACTTGCTCGTTGGACGGCAGGTCGTTGAGTAAAAATGAACCTTTAAGATGAAGACAAACGCTGATGGTAAATGTCACCATTTATAAAGCTTGATTTGTCGCAAAGAAGTTTCCGACAAGTTCAAGGAGTTGACTACGATGAGACTTTCTCACTCGTAGCGATGCTAAAGTCTGTTGGAATTATGTTAGCAGTTGCTGCATTTTTCAAGTATGAAATCTGGCACATGGATGTCAAAACATCGTTTCCTTAATGGTTTACTTGAAGAAAGGTTGTATGTGATACAACCAGAAGGTTTTGTCAGTCCTAAGGATGCTAAAAGGTGTGCGAGCTCCAGCAATCCTTCTATGGGCTGGAGCAAACATCTAGGAGTTGGAATATACGCTTTGATGAGGTGATCAAAGTTTTTTTTGAGTCTATACAAAGTCTATGAGAAACTTGTATTTACAATAAATTGAGTGGGAGCACTATAGAATTTTTGATAAGCATATGTGGTTGACATATTATTGATCAAAAATGATGTAGAATTTCTGGAAAGGATAAACGGTTGTTTGAAAAGAGTTTTTCAAAGGAAGACCTCGATAAAGCTACCTAATTGTTGAGCATCAAGATCTATAGAGATAGATCAAGATGCATGATGAGAATTTCAATGAGTACATACCTTGACAAGATTTTGAAAGAGTTCAAAATGGATCAGCCAGAGAAAGAGTTCTTGCCTGATTTGTAAGGTATGAAGTTGAGTAAGACTCAAAGCTCGACCACGGCAGAACAAAGAGAAAGGACGAAGGTCATCCCCTATGCTTTAGCCATAGGCTCTATATAGTATGCCATGATGTGTACCGCACCTGTGTGTGCCTTGACATGAGTCCGTCAAGGGGTACAAGAGTGATCCAGGAGTGGATCACTGGACAACGGTCAAGATTATCCTTACTAACTAAAAGACTAAGGAAATGTTTCTCAATTATGGAGGTGATAAAGAGTTCGTCGTAAAGAGTTACGTCGATGCAAGGTTTAGCACCAATCCGGATGACTCTTAGTAGCAATCCGGATACGTATAGTGCAACAGCCATTTGGAATAGCTCCAAGTGGAGTGTGGTAGCAGTGTCTACAGTATGACATAGAGATTTGCAAAGTACACATGAATTTGAATGTCGCAGACCCATTGACTAAAAGACCTCTCTCACATGCAAAGCATGATCGAGCCCCAGAACTCATTGGGTGTTAGATTAATAACAATGTGAATCACATGGTGATGTGAACTAGATTATTGACTCTAGTGCAAGTGGGAGAGTGTTGGAAATATGCCCTAGAGGCGATAATAAATTGGTTATTATAATATTTCCTTGTTCATGATAATCGTTTATTATCCATGCTATAATTGTATTGATCGGAAACTCAGATACATGTGTGGATACATAGACAACATCATGTCCCTAGTATGCCTCTAATAGACTAGCTCGTTGATCAAAGATGGCTATGGTTTCCTAGTCATGGACATGAGATGTCATTTGATAACGGGATCACATCATTAGGAGAATGATTTGATGGACATGACCCAAACTACAAACATAGCATACGATCGTGTCAGTTTATTGCTACTGTTTTCTGCATGTCAAGTATCTGTTCTTATGACCATGAGATCATGCAACTCACTGACATCGGAGGAGTACCTTGTGTGTATAAAACGTCGCAATGTAACTGGGTGACTATAAAGGTGCTCTATAGGTATCTCTGAGGGTGTCTGTTGGGTTGGCATGGATCAAGACTGGGATTTGTTACTCCGTGTGACGGAGAGGTATCTCAGGGCCCACTCAGTAATACAACATCACAATAAGCCTTGCAAGCAATGTGACTAAGTTTTAGCCACGGGATCTTGTATTACGGAACGAGTAAATAGGCTTTCCTGTAACGAGGTTGAACTAGGTATGGAGATGCCGACGATCGAATCTCAGGCAAGTAACATACCGAAGAACAAAGGGAACATCATACGGGATTAATTGAATCCTTGACATAGAGGTTCAACCGATAAAGATCTTCGTAGAATATGTAGGAACCAATATGGGCATCCAGGTCCTGCTATTGGTTATTGACCATGGAGGTGTCTTCGTCATGTCTACATAGTTCTTGAACCCACAGGGTCTGAACACTTAAGGTTCGGTGACGCTTCAGTAGTATTGAGTTATGTAAGTTGGTGACCGAAGGTTGTTCGGAGTCCTGGATGAGATCCCGGACGTCACGAGGAGCTCCGAAATGGTCTGGAGGTAAAGGTTGATATATAGGAAAGTGGTATTTGGGTTCCAGAAAAGTTTCGGGCACTACCGGTAGTGTACCGAGAGTGATGAAAGGGTTCCGGGGGTCCACCGGGAAGGGCCCACCCATCCCGGGGGGGGCACATGGGCCTAAGTGGTTGCACACCATCCCATAGTGGACTGGGCAACCGACCACATAGGGACCTTATGCCCAATGGTAGGTGGGGAGGTGCCTTGGAGAGGAGGGAGACCTCCCTAGGGCGCCCACCTCCCATATGGGAGGTGGACTCCTCCCTATCCTGGCCTGCCAGCCCTCCTTGGAGGAGGGGCCAAGGCTGCGCCCTACCTACCCCTTCCTCCTATAAATAGAGAGGGAGAGGGAGGGCAGAACAACCCTAAGGCATAGGTGCATCCCTCCCTCTCTCCCTAGATCCGTTTCTCCTCCAAAACGCGTATGCGGCCGCGCTTGGCGAAGCCCTGCTAAGATCGCTCCACCACCACCGCCACCATGTCGTTGTGCTGGCGGAGAACTCATCTACCTCTTCGCTCCCTCTTGCTGGATCAAGAAGGCAGAGATCGTCATCGAGCTGTACGTGTGTTGAACGCGGAGGTGTCGTCCGTTCGGCACTAGATCGGAAGGACCACGATGGGATCGCGGGACAGCTTGTGATGAGATCGTGGGACGGATCGTGATTGGATCGTGAAGACGTTCGACTACATCAACCGTGTTTCTTAACACTTTCCGCTTAGCGATCTACAAGGGTATGTAGATCCACTCTCCCTCTCGTAGATGCTCATCACCATGGATAGATCTTGCCTGTGCGTAGGAATTTTTTTGTTTCCCATGCAACGTTCCCCAACACATTATGCGTAGCTAGGGGCGTAAAACAATAGTGCTAGGTTGGAGGCAAGCCAATAGTTATCTTAAGTTTTTATTTTTATTTTTTGTTTGTTTGTGATAACATGATTATTGCTTCTGTAATGATTGTGTTTTTGTGTGTCACACCCTATGTTTGTACCACTTTACCATGATTATGAGTTTAAAAATGTGGACCAAATAAAACTTTCTATGTGCATGTGAATGCTTGAGTTGATTGCAATTTTCTTATCTACTTGGTTGTGTTTTAATTCACAAAAGTCCTCGTGCTCTCAAAACTCATCTTCTTGGTCCAAACCTTTGTCTAATGATCATTACATGTGTATAGGACATAAAACTATATTTACAGAATATTATTTTGTCCAAAAACCATTAATTTAACTTAGGTTTACAAAATCCCCTGAATTTAGGTTTGTGCTACAAGTCTTCAAATTAGGGTGAATGTTTTTGCCCCAAATATTTTATTTGGATACTATTTTGTATAAGACTTCCCAAAACCACAAAAATATTATTTTAAAACTTTTTTGTATTTATTTAAATGCCTAGTTCTAAGGCCAGAAATGATCTTGTATAGGGGAAAATTATTTTAATGCATTCAAAATATTTGAGAAAATTTAGGGAAAGTGAGTGGACATATATTTTCCATATATAAGAGTTTCAACACATGGTAATGTTCAAAATATTGGACAAAACCCTCAAAAACCCTTTCGGTATATTTCTAATATTTGAAATATTTATATAAGAAATATTGTCAAATAAATCCAGGAAAATTCCGCAATGTCACATATGCCATATGTGATGATCTTGCGATGTTTCATCTCAACACCAATAGTTTTGGTTCACCCAAATACATGTCCATAACCAAATTTGAGCAACTTTACATTGCCAAGTTTCTCCATTCGATATCAAACTTTGTGGGCATGATCTAATCGACAAATGATGACACTACACCAAGTGTTGAAACAAGGAGAAAGTATTAGCATGGCTAGATCCAAGGAAACCCATTTCTGTTGATTTCTAGGGTTTATAAAGTTTGCATTGGCAAGTTTATTCAAATGGGCTCAAACTTCGTGATCAACCCCATTTTTATCTACTATTTGATCCTGGTAAATATCATGGCAAGTAGAACTTTTTAACTTGCCCAAACCATCATCAAACACGTTGTGGTAGTTTGGTAAAATCATTGTTTTGACCCCTTCCACCATTCTCCTTGAGCTAATATATTTACCACAAGCCCTCCTGGTCACCATGCACCCCCGGTAACTTTCCCCTAGCCTCAGATCAATCATGGAGGGGTTAAAACCCCATTTTACCTCTCTGGTCATCCATGGACAACTCCACTTCTACCTCTTTCTCTTTTGCCTCTACTCTCCCTCACCTTCTAAGCTACCCAGGGCATCTCCCTATCCTCCAGCAGCTAGTAGACAAGATGGGACGCGCCCAGGGCACACATGGAATGCAATGACATGCGAAAGATGCGCTCTGGAGCACGCTACAGTGCCCAGCCACACTATAGTCGGGGCATCCCGAGGCCCCTGACAGCCTAGGGATGCGGGGCCGTGTCCCCCGAGGTTGCATCGACGTTCACAGAATGCCAACTGGTCCATCCCATCCTCTCTCTTCCTCTGTCTCACCCTCCCGTGCGTGGTCCAAGCGCCGCTCGCGTCCACCAGTAGCTGCTCGGGCCTCTGGCCCGCCTTGAGCTCGCTCCCCTCTCCCTCTCGCTTCTCTCGCACCTGGATGATCCCCACAAGCGCCGCACCATAGCCTCCAGTGTCGCCCATGCCATGGATATGGGCTCGGTCCATGGTGATCTCTCGCCCTAGCTATTTAAAGCCACCCCGGGCCCTATCTCCCCCATCATCACCCAATCGACCATCCGTCCCCCTCAAGCCACCTCCCCAAGCCCGTGCATTTGGGATCAAGCCGACCTCCGCTGGCTTGGGTCACCGCCATTCGTGTGGTAGGGAGCTCCTCTGACCCTCTTCTCGCTCGATTTGGAGCCATCTCCTCTTCCTAACCCTATTCCCTCTGAAAGTGCAATAATGCGCTTAATCATATTTTGATATTGTTGACAAAATACATATAGGGAGCTAATCTATTTCATCAAGTGCATCTCAGGTTTAGTTCCCAAGATATTATGGTGTGGACCATGGCTGACATATTGAGGATGCTTAAACTACGGAGAAACAACATAAAATGTTCTATCTATTTTGGTTTACTCTTGAGTATAGGGATCCCACACTATTAAGAGGGTATCACTTGCTCAAAATCTAGAGAAAAACCTTTGGTTGAGTTTCTAGTCTTGATTCTGTTCTTGTCCGGACGTTCGACGACCTCCGGTCGTTCAGCCTCCGGACGTCTGACACCCTCCAGAAATCCTGAATGAAGCCAGTAGTTTCTCAGAATGTTTTCCTCGGATTTCCGGTCCTTCCGGTCGTCCGGGCTCTGGACGTCTGTGGGTGGTCGGAAATCCAACAGTACCGCTCCAGAACCAAAAATGTCGGATGCCCAGTCCCTTTTGGACATCCGTGTCCTTCTTCGCAGCTGACCTACTCTCTCTAAAGCTGTCAGACGACCGAATCTTGTCGGACGTCCGGTGCCTCCACTTGGCCCGGACGACCGACGCATGTCGGACGTCCGGTGCTTCCTCTTGGTCCGGACGACCGACACCTGTTGGATGTCCGGCTCCTGCGTAGCTTAAGTGACTTCCAACGGCCATTTTCCTCCTCCACTATATATAGTCTTCTTCCACCTCGGGTGGGAGTTGTGCAACACAGTCAAAAGACACCAAGAACACCTTTCTTTTTCTATCTCACTACTCCTCACCAAATCCTAGATCCCAAGAGCATTTGTGAGGATTCTTGAGTGTTGTTCCAACCAAAAGATAGATCGTCTCTCTCTCCTCCTCTCAACCAAACCAATTTGTGATTCGAGCAAGTTTTGAGCGGTTCCTTGATCTTGTTACTCTTGGAGGTTGGAGACTCCTAGGCGGTAGGAGTTCTTCGGAGAGGAATCAAACCATTGTGATTACCCCCCGGAAAGTTTGTGAAGGTTTGGAGGCCACCTCAAGTCCTACCACTAGTGGTTGAGAAATGCCTTCGCGGTGTTGTCTCAAGGAGAGAATAGGGTGAGCCTTCGTGGCATTGGTGTGCCTTCGTGGTAACATCCACCTCTCTAAACAGTGGCATAGCTTCCCTCCAAGGAAGTGAACACTAGGATACATCCTCGTCTCTCGGAGTTGCGGTTATTCCTACCCTAGCTTCTTACTTGTGGTTACTTCTTTCCTTACGTGTTTCACCTACTTCATATTGTTGGTGTGTTTATCGATCTAGTTGCTAAACTTGTATACCTCACTGGTCATCATATCACGCTTGAAATTGTTAGCTTACATTTCATATTCTGCTTTATTGCCTAAAATTGATAAGTAACAATTAAAATTTGGAATTGTACCTATTCACCCCCCTCTAGGTCCATCTCGATCCTTTCAATTGGTATCAGAGCCTCGTGCTCTAATCATGTGGCTTAACCGCCCTAGAGCGAGATGAACCCCGATGGGACTCCCCTTGTTGTGGATTTGAAGGATAAGGGCACGGCTTCCACGGGAGTCAAGTCTTTTACTTCTGAGGATCTGGAATGGGACCTTGCTAAGCAAAAGGAGGAGCATGATGCTTCTCTTGAGGCCTTAGTCCAAATGAGATTAGCCACATTAACCACGATGCTTGCACCACTTTCTGGTGGTGCGGCCTCGACGCCAACTATGTCTACTCCTTCACTTGGCCAACAACCTCCTAGCAATGATCACTCTAGTGTTACATGGCTTTATGCAAGACCTCAAGTTGAGAAACCTAAATATAATCCTAGAGGAAAACCTCCTTTTCTTGATGACAGTTCCAATTTTGCTTTGTGGAGAGTTGGTATGCAGGACCATCTTAGGTACACCAATGATGAAATGTTGGAAATCTTGGAGCATGGCTATAACCCTGTTGACCCAAAGAATCTCACTCAAGAGAGACATATGACAAGCATCTCAACGATACCGCAACCATGTGCAAAAGAAAAGGAATGAATGATAAGCAAAGGATATCCTACATACATATCACAAGTGCCAAGGAATTATGGGACAACATTGTAAGGACCAAGACCGGTACCTCCACTCTCCGGCTTGCTCAGTATGAAATTGCCAAGGGTCAATTGCAAAACTTTTGTATGGATAAAGGTGAATCCCCCAAGCAGCTTCTTGAGCGTCTCATGACTCTCTCCACTGACATTGAGTCATGTGATTGTGACAAGACACAAGATGGTTTCAACTTGACTAAGCGGTTTCTTGTGGACAAACTACTACATGCTCTTGCCCCATATCATCACCAAATGGTGTGGGACATAAGACAACATCATGGATTCAAGGAAATGACTGATGACATCATATCCACTTTCCAATTATTTGAAGAGTCAAAGGCAAATGCTACAAAACATCTTGCCATGCATGGTACCTTAGCATCAAAGATCAATCTTGCTTTGGAGACCAAGCATGTATGTGAGGAAGAGCAAAGTGAAGAATAAGAAGATGATGATGATGAAGATGGTGATGAGATTGACTCTGATGAGAACCCTTCATATGAATACATTTCCCTCTTTGTCAAGAGGCTTAGCATGGGAAAATTCAAGGGAAGATTCCAGAAGAAGAAAGTGAGAAAATGCTACAACTGTGAAGAAACCAACCACTTCTCCAATGATTGCCCTTATGAGAAGAGAGAAGATAAACCAAGGTATTCCAAGACCTTTCCTAAGAAGAATTTGCCAAATCCTATGAACTCCAAGCTCAAGAAAAGAGATGGGAAAGCAATGGTTGCTCATGAAGAATCCGATCCAGATGATGTTGGTGGTGTAGCCGGAGTAGCTCAAGATTCTCAAAACACGTTGAGGCTAGTCAACAAGAGTGGTGAGGTTGTCACCTACAACTATATCAAAGACTACAAGGGCAATGCTCACAAGTGCTTAATGGCAAAGGTCGTGATAGAAGATGGAGAGGACCAAAACTCTCTTGACAATGTCAAGGTAACCCCACGCTCACATCCTCCTCTTTTCACTCCGTCTACTTCTTGTGATGAGGATCTTGATGTGGAGGATAATGATGATAATGATATAGATGATCCTATGCTTGCTAAACTAGATAAGGTCATGTGCTCCCTTAAAGGAAAGAAGCTCACTATGTTTCATATGCTTATGGAGATGGTGAGTAAGCACACCGCTACCATTAAGGAACCCGAAACCCTTGTCACTGAGGAAAAGGAAAAGTATGAAATCCTTGAGCAGAAAGTCCAATATGAGGAAGCACGAAATGATGAACTATGCTTAAAAATTGGTGCAAACATTGATGATCATGCTAAAAACTTGCCTCCTTGAGAAAGGCCAAGAACTCTTGCAAGGAGTTGATGAATGATAAAAGTAAGCTTGTGGAATCTCATGTTTCTCTCTCTAAGGATTGTGAGCTTCTATCCGTGTCCCTCAAGACTAAGGAAGAGGAGCTCACTCTTCTTACAAAGAGGTTTGAGACGCTCAAACTTACTTATCTTGAAACTCTAGCCAAGGTTTACTCTTCACCTATTATCAATGTTGATGCTTGTACTACTAACTCTAGTGGTGACCTAGCATCTATTCTTGAGGAAAACCGCTTTCTAAAGGCACAACTTGAAAAGGGACTCATGACATGTGCTCAAGGACAAAAGAACCTTAATGAGGTGTTGAGCCAACACAATGAGGTGTTTGCCAAGGAAGGGCTCGGGTTTGACCCAAGCATAAGCAAGAAGAAGACACCTCCTCATAAGTGCTCCACCCCTCTCAAAGATACATTTGTACGTGAAGGGCACGAGGAGAAAGGTAAGGTTGTGAGTGGGAAGGCCACCAGGGGCATGCCCACTTTCAACAAGCCAAAAGAGTTCATGCCTCCATCGTATGTAATTTGTAAAACAAAGGATGGAGAAGTTTATGCAAAATTTGTTGGTCCTCGTAATGCATTCCGGTTTTATGCTATTTGGGTCCCTAAGACCCTTGTGACTAACTTGAGAGGTCCCATTGCAAAATGGGTGCCTCTAACCAAGGCATAAAATTGTGTGTAGGTTGCTTTCTCTGGTGGAGTCAAATGGGTGATCGATAGTGGATGTACCAACAATAGGACCAGAGATAGCAGACTGCTTTTTGACTTCATGGAAGATATTCAACCATTTATGAGCATTGTGTTTGGTGGAGGATCAAAAGGACAGGTACTCGGGTTGGGCAAGGTGGCAATCACAAATGACATGTCTCTTGCAAATGTCATGCTTGTCCAATCCCTTAAATACCATTTGCTTTCCGTTTGCCAGAAAACTTCAGTTGATTATGATACACTATTTGGACCAACTGATGTGAAAGTCTTTAAGAGAGATACTCTCGAAGTGACATTTGTTGGAAAGTTGGATGTTAACCTTTACACGGTTGATTTCTCGAAAGAGAGCACATTCCATGCAACTTGTCTAATGGCCAAGGCCGACAAGGGGTGGCTATGGCATCGCCGGCTAGCCCATGTCGGCAGGAGAAATCTTCAAAATCTCTTAAAGGGTAATCACATCCTTGGACTAACCAATGTCTCTTTTGAGAAAGATCGTGTGTGTAGTGCATGCATAGCCGGGAAGCAACATCAATCCAAGCACCCACCCAAGAATATTGTATCTACATCAAGGCCTTTAGAGCTCCTTCATGTGGATCTTTTTGGGCCTCCGTCATGGGATAGTCTTGGTGGGGAAAAGTATGGAATTGTCATTGTTGATGATTACTGAAGATATACATGGGTATTTTTCCTCAAGTCCAAGGACGAGATGAAGATCACCTTCATTGATTTTTCCAAGCAAGCCCAACGCGAGTTTGACAAAGAAATCTTGGCAATAGGAAGTGAAAATGGCTTTGAATTCAAGAACAACACCTTGGAAGAATTTCTTAGTGATGAATTGATTGAGCATCAATATTCTGCACCCTACACTCCTCAACAAAATGGTTTAGCCGAGAGAAAGAACTGTACACTTGTGGAAATTGCCAGGTCCATGTTGGATGAATACAAGTCACCACATAGTTTTTGGGCCGAGGCTGTCAACACCGCATGCCATGCATCGAACCGGCTCTTCCTCCGCACGATATTGGAGAACACTCCATATGAGCTCCTGACCGGGAACAAGCAAATGTCAAGTACTTTCATGTATTTGGGTGCAAGTGTTTCATACTCAACAAAAGAGAACGGTTAGGAAAATTTCAATCCAAAAACAACTGAGGGGATATTTGTTGGTTATGGATCAAACTCTCACGCATATAGAGTCTACAACAAATCCAATGGATGTGTTGTAGAAACTTGTGACGTGGTGTTTGATAAATTTAATGGCTCCCATGGGGAGCAAGTTGATCTAAGTGATGTAGGTGGATAAGATCCCTCTCAAGATATTTTGTCCATGGGTTTTGGTGCTCTTCTTCCAATGGAACAAGAACCTCATGATGATGATGATGAAGATGAAAGTTTCTCTCATCCTCAAGCCACTCCAACACCCATACCTCCACAAGATCCTATTTCTCAAACTATTTCCATTGTTCAAAATAAAGAAGGATAACAAATCCCTCACCATGATCACATTCAAGAACAAGATCATCACCAAGAGCAATAATAAGAAAGTGCAATCTTTGATGATGAACCTCAACAAATGCAACATGAAGAATAATATATTCCACCATACATTAATGATCCATATGTTGAGGATGTGGATGATGTAAATGAAGTTGAACCTCGTGAAACCCTGACCTCCATCATGCCACGAGTGGTCAGTCATGTTGATGTTGATCAAATTCTAAACGACATATTGGAAGGTAGAGTCACTCGTAAACAATTGACAAACTTTTGTGCTCACTTTTCGTTTGTCTCTAGTGTTGAGCCACTCAAGGTAAAATATGCATTGATGGACAATGATTGGCTCTTTGCTATGCAAGAAGAGTTGAATATTTTTGAACGCAACAAAGTATGGTCATTAGTCAAGAGACCAACTAAGGAACACAATGTCATTGGAACAAAATGAATTTTCAAGAACAAGAAAGATGAGAATGGCGTAATCATCCGCAACAAGGCAAGGTTAGTGGCACAAGGGTACTCACAAGTTGAAGGTTTGGACTTCGATGAGATCTTTGCTCCTATTGCCTATCTTAAATCTATTTGTATCTTACTTGCATATGTTGCTTTCATTGGTTTTACATTACATCAAATGGATGTTAAGAGTGCTTTCCTTAACGGTCCTCTACAAGAAGAAGTATATGTATCACAACCACCTAGGTTTGTTGATCCCGATCACAAAGACTATGTGTATAAACTTCACAAGGTTTTGTATGGCCTCAAACAAGCACCTCGTGCTTGGTATGATCATCTTAAGAAGTTTCTACTCAATGATGGATTCGTGAGAGGGGTGATCGATCCCACTCTTTTACTAAGAGGGAAAAAGGTGATTTGATCTTATGCCAAATCTATGTAAATGACATCATTTTGGGTTCTCCTAACATTTATTTGTGCAATAAGTTTGCGGCTTACAGGACCAAGACCTTTGAGATGTCACTCAATGCGGACTTGAAGTTCTTTCTCGGATTTCAAATACAACAATTTTAAGAAGGAATTTTCTTGTCTCAAACAAAATACCTCAAGGAAATTCTAGAGAAGTTTGATATGACAAATGCTAACTATTGTAAGACACCCTTGCCCACAAAACTTGTTCTCACTGAATACACCAATGGTATTCCTTTTGACCCATCTATATACCGCTCTATGATTGGTTCATTGCTTTATCTTTGTGCATCTAGACGAGACATCATGTTAAGTGTAGGCATATGTGCAAGATTTCAAGCTTCCCCTAGGGAAAGTCATCATAAGGCGATTAAGCATATTCTTAGATACCTTGTTCACACCCCAAAGTTGGGTCTATGGTGCCCCAAGGATGCCAAGTTTGATCTCATTGGGTACACGGATGCGGATTGGGCCGGAGACAAAGTGGGATGGAAGTCTACTTTTGGGGCATGTCAATTTCTTGGATGCTCCTTGGTAAGTTGGTCCTCGAAGAAGCAAAATTGTGTCTCCCTCTCAACCGTTGAAGCCGAATATATTGCAACCGCAAGTTGTGCAACACAACTGCTATGGATGAGGCAAACTTTGAAGGATTATGGTATCACCTATCGACATGTGCCTCTTCTATGCGATAATGAAAGTGCCATCAAGATTGCTGAGAACCCTATTGATCACCCTTGCACAAAACACATTGATATTAGGTATCACTTCTTGAGAGATCATGTGCAAAAGGGTGACATTTATCTTGATCATGTTGGCACAGATATGCAACTTGCAGACATTTTCACCAAACCGTTGGATGAAGCAAGATTTTGTCAACTTAGGCGTGAACTTGGTATCTTGGAGCTTGATAACATTATGTGAAATCTTGTACATCTACATACACTTACTTCATGTCTTGTCTAGGTGTAGGCATGTATTTAGGGGGGGACATTCAATTCATGATTTCTCTCACCCTATATGATGCATAAATAAACCAAACACTCTCAAAGTGTTCCTTGCTCACTCATGTGACTTGGTACTTTAAATGATGGAGTTGTGGAGATGGGCTCAAGGTTCATATCTTCACAGTGCCATGCCACGTTTACTCAAACATGGTGGCCTAAGCCACCACCCCCTCTATGAAAAATGATCGAGAAATTTATCTAAATTATCTAGGGTCAACATTTTTTGGTTTGGTCATGCGCACTATACTATATATACTATCGTGTATCATCGATTTGCCATGTGCATCACTAGAACTGCCTCCTATCTTCTTTTGGCATCTCCCTGTTTCTCATAGTTTTCTTGGGCGTCCGGCATCCTCCGGTCGTCCGGTCTTCGGCCGTCCGACGTGTTTCGGTCATCCGTTCCTTGGGACTCCCCAGGCCTGGCTACTCCTGTCTGCCGAACCCTCCAGTCCCCGGACGTCCGACTCCTCTCGGTCGTCCGGCACTTTCCGAAAGCACATTTTCTCCCTTGATGGTTTTGGTAATTAATAACAACATATAAGTCATTGAACTAATGTTTCCACCAAGTATATTTCAGGAAATGTTCAAGATAGGATTGGCAAAAGGAGATTGTGGACATACCCCAAGATGCAAGGAAATAGGTTGGCCAAGCTTCAAGCAAGAGGAATCTACATTTTATATTTATGAGAAATCACTTTGAGTCCATAGGAAAGCCAATACTATTAAAAGGGGGTAAGGTTTTGTTGGTGAACAATATGCTCAAACGTGCACAAGTGATAGTCACCAAAAACATCCACAAACTCTCCCACCAAAGTCTATTCTATACCTAACACTCAAAATCGGTGCAACCAACTTTCCCATATCGGTGCCACCGATTCCGGAACCTAGACAGACTCAGCCAAACCCTAGCCACTTTGGTGCAACCGATTCCATACTGGTGCCACCGAGTTTAGGTTGCCAACTTTCTGTTACGCAAATTCACATTTTCGGTCCCATCGAGAATGTTGGATCGGCGTCACCGAGATTGGAAATCTGATCGTTGGTCACCTTATCAGTGCAACCGAGTTTCCTATATCGGTCTCACCGAGATTCAAAAGTTGCCACCTTTTGGTCACTTCGGTACCACCGAGATTAACACATCGGTGTCACTAAGTTGGTCATTTTGTGTGTAACGATTGGATTTTTGGGGATGCCTATATATACCCCTTCACCACCACCTACTCAAAAAGAAGCACTCAGAACTATTCCATACCTATCCTATCAGATTTTCTGAGAGAGAACCACCTACCTTGTGTTGAGGTCAAGATATTCCACTCCAATCATATGGATCTTGATCTCTAGCCTCCCCAAGTAGCTTTCCACCAATCCCATCTCTTCCACCATGCCAAATCTGTGAGAGAGTGATTGGGTGCTGAGGAGTCTATCATCTTGAAGCACAAGAGCAAGGAGTTCATCGTCCTTACCGAGCTTATTACCTTTTGGAGGGTGGTGCCTCCTAGATTGGTTAGGTGTCGCTTCATGTGACTGGCAGGCCTACTTCCATGTATAAAGATCCAGAGGAAGCAACTGGTGCTGCTGCTAAGGAAGAGGGGGATGAGCCAGCTACAAAGGATCCTCCCAAGAAGAAGGCCAAGAAGCTCATGGCTTATGCTATGCCAAAGACTCGCACATCCAAGAAGGCTGCTGCTGCGAAGCCTAAGAGGACATCCAGGCAGATTCCAGCTTCTGAGAAGAACAAAGGGACTGCCTCCAGAGCTGAAGAGGATGATGACTTCACAACATTGATGAAGCTCAGACCACATCTTCTAGTACACAATGCCAGCTACCCACTAGATGAGGATATGAAGAAGAGGAAGGATTCAGGATTGCGATCTTGGAGAGCTGTAGATCCTTATGCCCAGAGAAAGAAGACAGCTATGGACTACAGATTTTATACCAAGGAGCAACAGGATTTCTATGAGACTGTGCTCTTTGACAAGAGTCTAGCTGTGAGTGATATGCGATATGTTGACTGGAAATTCATCAAGGAGAATGAGGACTAATTTCCAAGTGTCCAAGACAATTTCCATTGCAAAGGTTTGGATGAGTTTGTTGGCAAAGAATTCACAGCTTGGAATGATGAGATCATCATGCAATTCTACTCCACTGCACATTTTTATGGAGATGGTAGAATTGTATGGATGACTGAAGGTGCAAGGTATGAATCAACTGTTGAAGAATGGGCTGCTATCTTAGGAGTTCCTGAAGCACAGGATGGTGACTTGGATGCATACTCAGAATCCAAGGCTAGCCACAATGCTATGGCAAATATGTACAAGGAGATCCATGCTGCCAATGTGAAGTCTCACAGGCTAGGATCTATCTACTTTCTTCAGGATGGCCTCCGCACAATGAACACCATTCTAAGGCATACTTTGATGCCCAAGTCAGGAGATGACAAGATGATCCAAGGCCACTCCATCAATATGTTGATCCGCCTTGACATACACACTAGGATCAGAGTCATAGATCTGATTGTTGAGACAATCAAAAGGGTTGCTGCTGACCAAAAGCGCTCCTGTTGTTATGCACCCTACATCTAGATGCTTATCAATTCAAATTTGGAGAAGCACATTTTTGCTCTAGATCATCCACATTTACCCCTACAGCCAGATCTCGAGGACAATGTTGTGGTGATGGATGCTGATCATCCCACTTCACCTGCAGCTCAGGCAGAAGCAGAGGCAGTTAGAGCCACTAGTGCTCAAGTCCCTAGATCCAGGAACGAGCAAATAGATCTATTGATATCATCAGTTCACGGCATGCAGAAGGACATTAAGGGGATTTTGGACAACCAGAACAGTCTTGTCAGGATCTTTGAAACTAGGATCAAGACCCTTAATGATAAGGTGGATAGGCTGACTAAGACAGTCACAGAGCTTCAGACGAAAGTTTACTCCGTGCACATCCCTCGGGTCTCTTCTACTTCGGATGATGACGATGATGATGAGGAGGAGGATGATTCACCTCTAAGGCTGGGCACTCAGTTCACCACTCAGGCCAGATCAGCCACAGTGCCTGCACAAGACTTGAGGCCCTCTTCATCAGCTCCTGCTACTGTCAGCATAGCTCCTGCTCCATCTGCTCTAGTTCCTCCAGCTGCCAGTCCAACTCCATTCACGACATTTGTAGAGATCCTCCCCGATGTTGTTATCTCGACTCCTTCATCAACAACCGGAGGAGATCATCCCAAGAACGTTTAGATGTATGCCTTTGAACTTTTTGGTAACTTGTTGCCAAAGGGGGAGAAGTGTATATAGATCTTTAGGCTTCGAGCGAGAGAGCGTTTTGATGTTTGTTGCTTTTCAAAACATTTAGTTCTTTTGGTTTGACGTGAGATACTTTTGTGTTTTTGTGTGATCATACATTGTTATAGGTGATGCTACTATTTCCTATCATCTTAATGCTTATGAGAGGATCATTCACCTTCGCTTGATTGTGCTGTGCGTTGTTATTCATTCTAATTATTCTCGCACATCACCAAGTTGTATGTGACATGGAATAAGTGCCCCACATACCTAATCGATTGTGCATTTGCATTCAACGCAAATTCAGAATAATGCAGAAATTTAGGGGGAGCTCTTGCTTATCACATACCTCTCAAAGCGACGATTATATTCATTGATTTTATCATATGTCGAAGCTTTGATCTATACGTTGTCATCAATTATCAAAAAGGGGGAGATTGAAAGCACATTTGCTCCCTTGGTGGTTTTGGTAATTAATAACAACATATAAGTCATTGAACTAATGTTTCCACCAAGTATATTTCAGGAAATGTCCAAGATAGGATTGGCAAAAGGAGATTGTGGACATACCCCAAGATGCAAGGAAATAGGTTGGCGAAGCTTCAAGCAAGAGGACTCTACATTTTATATTTATGAGAAATCACTTTGAGTCCATAGGAATGGCAATACTATTAAAAGGGGGAAAGGTTTTGTTGGTGAACAATATGCTCAAACGTGCACAAGTGATAGTCGCCAAAAACATCCACAAACTCTCCCACCAAAGTCTATTCTATACCTAACACTCAAAATTGGTGCAACCAACTTTCCCATACCGGTGCCACCGATTCCAGAACCTAGACAGACTCAGCCAAACCCTAGCCACTTCGGTGCAACTGATTCCATACCGGTGCCACCGAGTTTAGGTTGCCAACTTTCTATTACGCAAATTCACATTTTCAGTCCCATCGAGAGTGTTGGATCGGCGTCACCGAGATTGGAAATCTGACCGTTGGTCACCTTATCGGTGCAACCGAGTTTCCTATATCGGTCTCACCGAGATTCAAAAGTTACCACCTTTTTGTCACTTCGGTACCACCGAGATTAACACATCGGTGTCACCGAGTTGGTCATTTTGTGTGTAACGGTTGGATTTTTTGGGGATGCCTATATATACCCCTTCACCGCCACCTACTTGAAAAAGAAGCACTCAGAACTATTCCATACCTATCCTATCAGATTTTCTGAGAGAGAACCACCTACCCTTGTGTTGAGGTCAAGATATTCCACTCCAATCATATGGATCTTGATCTCTAGCCTCCCCAAGTAGCTTTCCACTAATCCCATCTCTTCCACCATGCCAAATCTGTGAGAGAGTGATTGGGTGCTGAGGAGTCTATCATCTTGAAGCACAAGAGCAAGGAGTTCATCGTCATTACCGAGCCTATTACCCTTTGGAGGGTGGTGCCTCCTAGATTGGTTAGGTGTCGCTTGGGAGCCTCCTACTTTGTGTTGTGGAGTGAACCAAGAAGTTTGTAAGGGCAAGGAGATCACCTACTTCATGAAGATCTACCCATAGTGAGGCTAGTCCTTCATGGACGGAAGCCATTATGGAATAGTCAAGGTTGCTACTTCGTGGACCCTTTTGGGTGGAGCCCTTCGTGGACTCTCGCGACCGTTACCCTCCATGGGTTGAAGACTCCATAAACGTGGATGTACGATAGCGCCACCTATCGGAACCACGGGAAAAATCATCGTGTCTACAATTGCGTTTGATCTTCCTACCCTATCCCTTCTATACATGCTTGTTGTTACTTTCCGCTTCTATATACTCTTAGACTTGCATGTGTAGGGTGTACTTGACTTGCCATGAAATGCTAAAAATTGTCAACCCTAAAACTTGGTATAAGCGAAACTTTTAATTGGTCAAGTAGTCTAATTACCCCCCCCCCTCTAAACATACTTTCGGTCCTACACTTTCCAGCCCTCTGACGTCCGACACCTGTCGATCGTCCGGTCCTTCGGGCTCACTTATATGAAACGGGGCGGACTCGCGTGGCTTAGCAGTTGCCCTAATCCACCGAGCCGCCCCGAGCTCCGCCCGCTCCCCAGCGTCACCGGGCCGCCGCCGGTCAACTCCGGCCGCCCCCCGGCTGTCTCCTCCTCTATTTCTTCTTCCCAAGTAAATCCATCCCTCATCTTCCCTCTCCACCGATCCATTTCTCTGAAAAACTTTAGAAACCTATGGATCTAAGAGCTTTATCTCCCGTAGATCACTTTGCTCAAAGGGAGGGCATCTCACAATGCCCAAGGTCAAGCACACCGGGCACAAGGCCCCCGTGGGACCCTCTGCTCGTCCCTCCCGTCGTGATGGCTCCGGGGACTCTCAAGAACGGGATCGTCACTGCAAGTAGCTCCTCGCCAACCGTCTCGTTCATGATGTCGCGTCTTCTATGGAGGGCTTCGACTACGAGGAAGAGATGGAGTATGATGAACGGGCTGAATTTGTCGTCGTGCGTGCAAATGCCCCAAAGCCCGGTACTCAGAGGCCATCATACATGCCTCCTCTGCCTCCGGATCAGCCTCAAGGTGATGCTCACCACATCTCTCTTGATCCTCCTCTCCCTCTTGGTCATGAGATAAATGACTACACCAAAGTCCCTACATCCGGTCATCTTAAGTTTCGTCGCGACACTGATCAGTTCGCTGTTGAGCATGATTCCATAGATTCTCATTTTTGCACCAATGTTCAGGCAGACATTTTCACCACTGTCATTGTTCCAAAGGTTTTGTTTGTTCATCTCTAAATTGACTTAGAGCATATTCACACTCAACCAGTGAAATATCCGGGTGCCATTGAACTCATTAAGTCTTCTGGACTTGCTGCCCCGTTTGCTTTTAAACATGATTTCAACCATGCTGCCATTCATCAGTTCTAAGCCACATGTTTCTTTGGTCCTAACAAGACCGTCACTTGGATGACCTTTGACGCCGAGCTCACCGCTACTTATTCTTAGTCTGTTGCCACTCTTGGTTTTCCTGACATTGGGTTCAAAATCCATAAGGATGATCCCAATCATGCACCCAAATCTATTGAGGCATGTGGATATCTTCTAAAAACCCTTCCTTATCTTGACGAGGAAGAAAGGGGCAAGGATTTAAATCAAGTTTCTATTTGGAGGTCTCCTTTCTTCATCATCTTTTAGTGTGTCATTCGCACCATTTATCCCAAGATGGGTGACAAGGGGACTTGTAGCGGGTATTGTATTGACCTCATGACTCGTCTTAATGATCATCCTAAAGGGAAGATCAATGTCCCCCACTATCTATGGCATGAGATTCGCCTCGCTAGTCTTCAATACAAGCGAGCCTTTCCTCATGCTCCTTCTATCCAAGCTCTCATTGAGCATGTGGCCCCTTTCCCCATTGCTCGAACTCATGTCCATGACAAATGGGTCATTCCATATCATATGGTGGATGATTGGGCTCCCAAGAAATCCTCCTTTGCTCCTGCTTGACGGGATTCTGCTCGATCTCGTCCTACTCCCTCTTTCGGTCGCTTTGCTCGTTTTCTTGGGAAGGCATGTTCTGCCATGATGAAGGCCTTCTCCTTTCAGTGCGCTCAAAACCATGATGTGATCACTCGCATGATCTCCTCTAAGAATGCCTATAAGGCTCGTCTCAGAGCCACTGGGGCACCTGAGGTGAGTGAGGATGAGTGTCCTCCTGAGGCTCCCCCTTCCGACTTTGGCTTCCCTTCTGGCCTTGAATGGGATGAATTCCTTGACGAGGCATGAGGAAGTGGCACCCATGGCAATGATGATGATGACGATGATCTCTGATTGTGTGGCTGGTTGTTCTATTCCTTCCCCTTTTCGGTCATTGATGCCAAGGGGGAGGAGATTATCTAGTGATTGATTTGTTAGTCTTCATGGCACAATGTGTTATGTTATGTAATGCTATTTATATGGTGTGAACCATTGTGAACCATTATGCTGAACCATTATGCTATCTGTGAGTGTTGTGTTATGTAATGTTATTTCTATGGTGAACCATTATGATATCTATGAGTGTTGTCTTATCATGAGATATCCTTTTATGCCAAATATTATGCTTGATGCAGCTCTTATCATAAGATATCCTTTTATGTCAACATATTATGTTTGATGCGCTCATTATCAAGTAAGGGGGAGCTCCTACCCATAATTATTTACTTACTTTCACTAAGCATACAATAAGGGGGAGCTCTGTAACAAATCTATCCTAAAGCTTTCTAAGACTACTTTATTTATGAGAGCTATATGTATGTTGTCATCAACTACCAAAAAGGGGGAGATTGAAAGTGCAATAATGCCCTTAATCATATTTTGATATTGCTGAAAACATACATATAGGGAGCTAATCTGTTTCATCAAGTGCATCTCAGGTTTAGTTCCCAAGATATTATGGTGTGGACCATGGCTCACATATTGCGGATGCTTGAACTACGGAGAAACAAGATAAAATGTTCTATCTGTTTTGGTTTACTCTTGAGTATAGGGATCTCGCACTATTAAGAGGGGACCAGTGGCTCTCGCGATAGACTTGCTCAAAATCTAGAGAAAAACCTTTGGTTGAGTTTCTAGCCTTGATTCTGTTCTTGTCCGGACATCCAACGACCTCCGGTCGTCTGGCCTCCGGACATCCGACACCCTCCGGAAATCCGAAATGAAGCCAGTAGTTTATCAGCATGTTTTCCTTGGATTTCCGGTCCTTCCGATCGCCTCAGCTCCGAACGGCCGTGGGTGGTCGGAAATCCGACGGCACCCCTCCAGAACCAAAACTTCCAGATGTCCGGTCCCTTTCGGACGTCCGTGTCCTTCTGCGTAGCTGACCTACTCTCTCTAAAGTTGTCAGACGATCGAATCTTGTCGGACGTCCAGTGCCTCCACTTGCCCGGACGACCGATGCATGTCAGACGTCCAGTGCATCCTCTTGGTCCAGACGTCCGACACCTGTCGGACGTCTGGCTCCTGCGCAGCTTAAGTGGCTTCCAACGGCCATTTTCCTCCTCCACTATATATAGTCTTCTTTCACCTCGGGTGGGAGTTGTCCAAAACAGTCAAAAGACCCCAAGAACACCTTTATTTCTCTCTCTCACTACTCCTCACCAAATCCTAGATCCCAAGAGCATTTGTGAGGATTCTTGAGTGTTGTTCCAACCAAAAGATAGATCATCTCTCTCTCCTCCTCTCAACCAAAGCAATTTGTGATTCGAGCAAGTTTTGAGCGGTTCCCTTGATCGTGTTACTCTTGGAGGTTGGAGACTCCTAGGCGGTAGGAGTTCTTCAGAGAGGAATCAAACCATTGTGATTACCCCGGAAAGTTTGTGAAGATTTGGAGGCCACCTCAAGGCCTACCACTAGTGGTTGAGAAACGCCTTCGTGGTGTTGTCTCAAGGAGAGAATAGGGTGAGTCTTCGTGGCATTGGTGTGCCTTCGTGGTAACATCCACCTCTCTAAACGGTTACGTAGCTTCCCTCCACGGAAGTGAACATCGGGATACATCCTCGTCTCTTGGAGTTGTGATTATTCCTAACCCTAGCTTCTTACTTGTGGTTACTTGTTTCTTTACGTGTTTCACTTACTTCATATTGTTTGTGTGTTTATCAATCTAGTTGCTAAACTTGTATACCTCACTGGTCACCATATCACCCTTGAAATTTTTAGGATACATTTCATATTCCGCTTTATTGCCTAAAATTGCTAAGTAACAATTGAAATTTGTAATTCTACCTATTCACCCCCCCTCTAGATCCATCTCGATCCTTTCACCCTCTCTTCCCCGCTTGACTTGCAGCTCCAAGCATCGAGGACGATCATCACCGAAGCTCCTCCTCCGTAGTCCTCTCGTCCCTAGGACCTAGGCCACCCCGGTGACCCCCTCCATCACCAACCAAACGATGATAGCACAATGAATCCATACCCTCCCTTAGCTGCCCTCGCTGCTACCAGAATCCTCGCCCGTGAGCCCCGACCTCCTCTGGTCGAGAGGTTAGGGATGGCAGGTGGGGTCCTCTTGTCATCCTCACCCCTCTCTCCCTTCCCCTCTCTCTCACTAGCATTGGGCCTCCCTGTCGGGTTGAAACCCGACTAGCAAGCGCACACAACTCATGGTAGGACGGCTCGCCTCTGGACCGGCCCAGCCACGTTCATTTTGACCCAGCTACAAGCTGGTTTTTCTTTTTCCTTTTTATGTCTATTTTCCAAAAATTCCACAGACAAGAATAAAGGCCCAAATCCAATTATTCCACTTCCTAAATTCCTCTAATATTCCTATCTATTTAATGATATAATGTTCATGCTTGTCAAGAAATCTTTTTTGTATTGTTCTTATTTAAAACCCTGTTTAAAATATTTAAAAACCATTGTTAAAATACTTTTCATTGTTTTTGACACTTCAAATCCAAAAAAAACTAGGAATTATGCTACTTTTAGTTTTCAACCTAGTATTTTCCAAAAATGCTTTGACATTTTTGTAGCAGTGATTTATTTTCCCTGTTTTTGCAGTGGTCTTATTTTTGCCCATTAAATTGCGAAGGTAGATTCTGTTGTTGACGAAGAAGTTGGACTAGAAGGATTTGAAGACTCTGTATACTTTGTTGAGCCAGGCAAGTAGCCCCTTGACCATGTCTATGAAACCCCTTTTATGCATGACATATATCACTTTACTTTGTTTCATCGAATCATAATGAAATGGTGACCACTGGTTGCCTCCACTACTTTCCTCGTTGATACATGCATTGCCACGACTCTACTTTCTGCTTAAAGTTGTGTGGATGAGAAGTAGATCGGATGCTAGTAGATGCTACGCAAGTGGGGCGGGATTATGCTTGGTGTTGGAAACAAAAATGTTTTCAAAGACTTTTCGAAAAACCCATCAAGTGTCACTAATGCCCGAGGGAAATGTTGAGCTAGGTAACCACTTGATAAAGAAGTTGTGTACTGAGGCAAGTTGTGTGTGTGTGTCTGTTTTCGAAAACCGTGGATTTAGGATCTGCTAACCGTCCCAACCTTACATGTTCAACCACGATACCCCTTATGGGACGGGGCCTTGTTGATTACTTTGGTCAACACTAGCTGAGAGCCCGCACTACTAGTGGCGGGAGTGGTGTGGTCACTCCCGATATGGGGTTGTGCCTGAATGGACGACTATGGTTGTTTTCACAGACACCGGGCACACCGTTGCGTACCTCATGGATGGTACGTGTGATGTACATCATGAGGGATGGTACCAACAAGTGGACTCTTTGTTTAGTGTTTTCAAAGGAAAGGTATTGTTCGGGTGCTTACCTCGGTTACCTAAGGTACCCGAGTCGTGGATGACACAGAAGTTCCCCGAGTCTTGTGGGTAAAGCGTGCAACCTCTACAGAGTGTAAAACTATCTGAATAACCGTGTCCATGGTCATGGACAGATGGTGGTCGTGCCTAAACTACGTCCCATGTTTTCACAAAACTTGGTGTGTGTGAGGGGGGATAAAATACTTGAGTTGAGTTGGATGACTTGACGTGATGATTGAACATGAGATGTTCAACCTCTGTTTATATTGATATCTATAACTGATAACCCACAAGTGTAGGTGATCGTTTGTGGCCTTTTTCGATAAGTAAGAGGGTCAGACCCAACAAGGAGTTAAATGTAGAATTAATACTCCCTCAAGTTCTATCGACCACCGATACAACTCTACGCATGCTAAATCTTACTTTACCTAGAACAAGTATAAAACTATTTTGTGAGAAGGAAACTAGAAGTACTTAGTAGGTGTAAAGATAGTTTTGTAAGATAATAAAGAACAAGTAAATAAAAGTTAGGTGTTGTTTTAATAAAGAACAATAAAGTAAATTTTTTAGTAGAAAGCTTTTTGTGTAACACAAGAGAAAGATTTGTCCCTAGGCAATCGAAAACTAGACCGATATCATTGTTGCGGTTTTATATGAGGGAGAGGCATACACTAACATACTTTCCATACTTGGATCACATGCACTTATGTTTGAACTCTAGCAAGCATCCGCAACTACTAGAAATTCATTAAGGTAAACCCAATCATAGCATTAAACATCAAGTCCCCTTTATCCCATACGTAAACAATCCCCTTACTCGGGTGTAAGCTTCTGTTACTCTAGCCACCCACTATAAGCGAATCATAAACATATTGCAACACCCTTCAGCGTGGTTCCTTCACGTGTGGGCCTCACGAAAGGCACCTTAGGACAACACCAAAATAGAACATATAACTCAAACAAATCGCGATCATCAATCAACCCATAGGACAAAACAAATCTACTCAAACATCATAGGATGGCCACACATCATTGCATAATAATATATAGCATTAAGCACCATGTTCAAGTAGAGATTACAGAGGGGAAGAGAGGTTGTACACTGCACCATAGAGGAGGAGAGAGTTGGTGGTGACGGTAGCGAAGTTGTTGGTGTAGATCACCATCATGATGGATGCCTCGGCGGTGCTCCGGCGCCACTAGGAGAGAGGGGGAAAGAATCCCCCCTCCTTATTCTTCTTCCTTCGCATCCTCCCTGGGTGAGGGGAGGGTTTCCCCTCTGGTACATGGCTGCCATGGCTCCCGAAGGGTAGCAGCCCCTTGATACGTCTCCAACGTGTCTATAATTTTTGATGATGTTATGCTATTATATTACCTGTTTTGGATGTTTTATATGCATTAACATGCTATTTTATATTATTTTTGGGAGTAGCCTATTAATCTAGAGCCTAGTGCCAGTTTCTGTTCTTTCCTTGTTTTTGAGTTTTGCAGATATGAAACATTAAACGGGGTTCAAACGGAATAAAACCTTCGAAAGGAATTTTTCTGGAAGGAAACAAATCAACGAGGCTTGGAGTGCACGCCAGGGCACATGCCAAGAAGTCACAAGCCTGGTAGGCGCGGGCCCCCCTGGTCGCGCCTAGTAGGCTTGTCGTCTCCCGGCAGGCCTCCTAACCCTATTCTTCGTCCTATAAATTCCCAAATATTCCCCCAACATTAGAAAGAGCCACGCAAATACTTTTCCGCCGCCAGAAGCCTCCATTCCTGAGAGATCCTGGAGCCTTTTCTGGTAATCTTCCGGAGGGGGGTTCGATCACGGAGAGCATCTACATCAACTCCAATACCCCTCCAAAGATGCATGAGTAGTCCACCACAGACCTACGGGTCCATAGCTAGTAGCTAGATGGATTATTCTCTCTCTTTGATCTTCAATACCATGTTCTCCATGATCTTCATGGGGATCTATCCGATGTATCTTCTTTTGTGGTGTGTTTGTCAAGATTCGATGAATTGTGAGTTTATGTTGAGATTATCCATGAATCTTATTTGAATCTCCTCTGGATTCTTATATGCATGATTTCATATCCTTGTAAGACTCTTCGTGTTATTGGTTTGGTTTGGCCAACTAGATTGGTAATTCTTGCAATGGGAGAAGTGCTTGGTTTTGGGTTCAATCTTGCGGTGTCCTCACCCAGTGACATAGTAGGGGTAGCGAGGCACGTATTGTATTGTTGCCATCAAGGGTAACAAGATGGGGTTTTCATCATATTGCGTGAGTTTATCCCTCTACATCATGTCATCTTTCTTAATGCATTACTTTGTTCTTCATGAACTTCATACTCTAGATGCGGGCAGGAGTCGGTTGATGTGTGGAGTAATAGTAGTAGATGCAGAATCGTTTTTGTCTACTTGATATGGACGTGATGCCTATATGCATGATCATTGCCTTGGATAACTACATGATTATTTGCTTTTCTATCAATTGCTTGACAGTAATGTGTTTACCCACCATGATATTTTCCTTCAAGAGAGAAGCCTCTAGTGAAACTATGACCCCGGGTCTACTCTCCATAATATATTTTCAGATCTATAAACCAAAAATACTTTTCTGCAATTTATTTATCTTTTACTTTCCATTCTCGTCTACATCTATCTCTATCAAATCTAATCCTCGCAAATAACTGTGAAGGGATTGACAACCCCTTTATAGCGTTGGGTGCAAGAGTTTGATTATTTGTGTAGGTGCATCCATTGGTGACTTGCTTGTTCCTCCTACTAGATTGATACCTTGGTTCTCAACAACTGAGGGAAATACTTATCTACTTCGCTAAATCATCCTTTCTTCTTCAAGGGAAAACCAACGCAAGCTCAAGAGATAGCACCCCTCCGAGATTGGATCTCTCTCTTTGTTTCTCTCCTATTTTCGCGACTATTTTCGGACCCCTTCACCGTTTCTTAAATATCCGGAGATACGTAACTCCGATCGGGCTGAAATTTTGAGGGGATTTTTATCGCAAAAATATCTTTATTGCGACGGAAGGAGAGACTCAACCGACCTAAGGGTTGGCCACAAGCCATCTGGCCGCCCCCATGGTGGCGCGGCCGGTTGGCTTGTGCCTCCCTCGGGCACCGTCTTGCATTGATCCTGACACCCAAAATTCACATATGTTCCAGAAAAACACCATAAATTTTTATCGCATTTGGACTTCGTTTGATATAGAATTTCTGCAAAACAAAACACACACAAAAAACAGGAACTCGCACTAGGCACTCGATAAGTAAGTTAGTCCCAAAAAATATTATAATTTTTTGCCAAAAGTATATGAAAGTTGTAGAATATTGGCATGAAGCAATCAAAAATTATAGATACGACGTAGACGTATCAGCATCCCCAAGCTCAATTCCTGCTTGTCCTCGAGTAGGTAAATGATAAAAAATATAATTTTTGATGTGGAATGCTACCTAACATAATCTTAAACAAATGTCTAATCATGGCCTGAATATTAACGTACCAGTGATTCAAGGCAACATTTTGACAAAAACACATCCATACTGAGGTTTACTAGCAACAAGCGTGTCCTTTGAAAATAGCAATGCCAAAGAATGTTATCCCTACAAAATCATATAGCCTATCATGCTTGGTATTCCTAGCATAAAGTATAAATCATGAGCACCCCGGTGTCAAAACAAGCAATTGGATCGTACTTTTTCAATGTGCATCAACTTTTTATTCTTCATGCAATACATGAGCACGAACCATGGACATAGCATAAGGGTGGAATAGAATATGGTGGTAGATATCAAAAGGGTTGAAAGTGGAGAAGAAAGACTTGCATCAACTCGTCGTATCAACGGGCTATGGAGATGCCCATCAATAGATATCAATACGAGGAGTAGGGATTGCCATGCAACGAATGCACTAGAGCTATAAGTGTATGAAAGCTTGACTGAACCTAAGTGAGTGTGCATCCAACTTGCTTGCTCATGAAGACCTCGGGCATTTGAGGATGTCCCTCATCAAAATATAAAAGCCAAGTTCTATAATGATGAATTCCCACTAGCATATGGAAGTGACAATGCAAGAGTCTCTATATATGAAGAACATGGTGCCACTTTGAGGTACAAGTGTGGTAAAGGATAGTAGCAAAGTCCCTTCACTCTTTTTCTCTCTTTTTAAAAAAAATAATGGTAGACTTTTCTCTTTTTTTGCCTCCCACATTCATCATTATTTTATATGGTGGGCTCATTTGGCCTCCCCCATTTTTATTTTATTTTTCTGGAGTCTCATCCCAACTTTTGGGGAAATCATAGTCTCCATCATCCTTTCCTCACTGGGACAATGCTCCAATAATGATGATCATCACACTTTTATTTACTTACAACTCATCATGAAAAACTGATAGGATGATATGACTCTATATGAACACCTCTAGCAGTGTACCAGGATGTGCAATGATCTAGCGTAGCAAAAGATATCAAAAATGGGCAAGGCATGTAAATATCATGCTAGCTATCTTACAATCATGCAAAGAATTATGACAATAGAATTACAAGTCATATGAAGTGACGATGGAAGTTGCATGGCAATATATCTCGGAATGGCTATGGAAATGCCATGATAGGTAGGTATGGTGGCTGTTTTGAGGAAGATATAATGAGGCTTATGTGAGACAGAGCGTATCATGTCACGGGGTTTGGATGCACCAGCGATAGTTGCACCGATCCTCAATGTGAAAATGGGCAAGGCACAGTACCGAAGAGGCTAGCAAAATATGAATATGTGAGATTTCGTATGTCCATGGATTCACATTAGTCATAAAGAACTCATATACTTATTACAAAGTTTTATTAGTTTTTATCACAAATCAAAGTACTACTCGCATGCCTATAGGGAGTAGGTTGGGAGGAGTTAACCATCGCACGCCCCCGATTCAACATCACAAAGGATTTTAATCAAGGATAAATTATGCTCCAACTTCGTCGCATAACTAGAGACTATACGTGCATGCTTCGGGATCACAAACCTTAACATCAATATTCTTACTAATCCACAATCATCAACTAGTGCACCCACATATTACTATCTTAATGTCGCAAAACTATTGCAGGGAATCAAACATATCATATTTGGTGATCTACAAGATTTATGTAGGATTTTATGACTATCCATGTAAATGACCAATTCCTATTAACTCTCTAAATAGGTATAAGTGAGGCATGAGAATTTAATTATTTCTAAAAAATACCTGGACATGCTCTAATAAATATAAGTGAAACAAAAGAGCATTCTAAAAATAATGGTTTTCTATATGTAGAGGAAACACGCATCCAACTTCAAATGATGTAAGTAAAGCACATGAAGCATTCTATAAATCCATACTCAAAAGATATAAGTGAAGTGCAAAGAGCATTCTATAGATCAACCATGGAATTTACCAAACCATCATGGTGCATTGCTAAAAGTAAAATAAAAGGCACATGACGCTCCAAGAATTTACTAATATCATGTGAACAAAACAAAAACCGAAACATACCGATAGTTGTTGAAGAAGAAGGACGGGATGCCTTCTAGGGCATCCCCAAGCTTATATGCTTGAGTCTCCTTGAATATTTACTTGGGGTTCCTTGGTAATCCCCAACATTGATCTCTTGCCTCTCCTTATTCTTCTCATATTAATACCTCCTCGATCTTCGAACACTTCATGCACACAAAACTTGACAAAACTTTTATTAGAAACATTAGTAGATAATCATCAAATCTCATAATGTCCTGCCATAAAATCCTTGTATAATTATAATATAACATTACCCACTGTATTCTATCACAAAATTATGGCTCCAAGTCATTGGGGCTCAACAAGAATTCAAACATAAGCACGCAAAGCAACTATAACAACAATCTGTGAAAAACATGACATTCTGTAAAGATCCGTTTGGTTACTATACTACTCTAACTCAAACAGTTCTGAAACATTAGGAAGTAATAAAGTATTTGCATAAAAGTACTGTGTAAAAGACTCACAAACTTTTGAAGTTCCAGTAAATATGAAAAATCAAACACTACAGACAAAGTTTCTATTTTTGCACAACACATATCAAACAAACAATTTAAACATCCTAAAGGTAATTCTTGGCACATTATTTTTATAATACAATGGATTTATACAAGGGGATAATTATTTTTGTTGAAAATTTTCTGTAATCAAGATTCACAAAGTTTCCATGGGCATGAACAAAGTTCAAGGCTAGCCCCCACATCAACGGTGCTCATCTTTCTCATTTTCACCTTTCTTTTTGAAAAAGTTTTAAAGTTCCCCACTTTATTGTTTTATTTTTAATTAGTTTAAAATCACACAGCATAAATAAATGACTCTCTAAAACTTCTAGGTTGTGTCCCTGGCAGCGCTTTCTTTAAAGTCATTACGCTAGGCATATAGTGCTCAAGTCATTGATCCACTCGGATCCCAAGGTATATCAAAGCCAATTTTAATTAGCAATGATTTGTAATTTAGTAGTGAGAACAAAGTGATATATATCATGTGACAACAAAGTCTAACTCTCTTCCTATGCATTGGCATGTCATACAAGAACAATCCATGCACACAAGGTAAAGGCCAATACATAGCATAAGTAGTTTCTTGCAATTTTATCGTATTGGAAACATAGAGAGGTGAAGATTTGGTTCCTCTCTCATAATAATTGCAAGTAGGAGCAGAAAGAACATGCATATTATACTCATCAAAATCATCATGTGTAGTCGTAAAACGCAACACATCAATATAATCCTTAATAAGTGCAAACTTCTCTGATATGGTGTAGTTGGGAGAATTCAAAAACATAATAGAACTATCATGTGTGGTTGCAATAGCAACAATTTCATGATTAAAATAAGGAAATATAGCAAGTTCATATTCATAAGCATAATTCATATTGGCATCATGGCCACAAGCATAGCAAGCATCAAGTTCATCAAAAAGTGATATTTCAAATAAATCCAAGGGATCATAGCAATCATCGTATCATTCACCCTTCGGTATGTGTGAAGGGTAATTAAACAATGTATGAGTTGAAGAGTTACTCTCATTAGAAGGTGGGCATGGGTAGCTAGTCCGCTCTTCCTCCTTTGGTTCTTTGCTCTCCTCCTCGTCTTCTTCATCTAATGAGCTCACAGTTTCAGCAATTTCTTCTTCCATAGATTCCTGCAAAATTTTAGTCTCTTCCAGGGTCGCGGTCATTATTTTAATAAATTCAATAATATCATAATTTTATTCATAATTCTCATAGAAATATTTAAGTATGGCTAAATTTTCAAATTTGTAAGAAACATCATCATAATTTTCAAGCAAAGAAGCAATTTCAAAAGCACCTTTAAAAGCAACAAATTGTTCTATTCGTTCCACGTCATAGTAATCATATATACCATTAGCATAAGAAGATCAAGTTTCATTATCATTAAATAAACATTGAAAGGGGAGGCGTGGAGCCTTTATCCTAGAGCAGCAAGTATCATCACATTTCAAGCATGCATCCCAAGCAAACCAACGCAATATTGTAATTTGATCCCATAAGTGTTTCCCTTTTTGAGATAAGCGATAATCCCTAAAGTACTCACGTTGATCCAACGTGTATTCCATTATAAAGTTTAGTGGGGATTTCTCAGGATTATCAAAGGAGTCATTAGCGTGTTTCACATAACGAGCATCGAGGGTTTTAGGAGGTTCCCCATCTCCATGAGTAGCAAGTACCACTAAATTTTTTTGTGTTTCATGTTTCAGATCCATAACTAAAGACATAAAACAACTAATAACAGAAAGTAAAAATTACTTAGTTGTAAAGCAAACATGCACACAGGAGAATATCAACCACTACGTTATTGCTCCCGGCAACGGCGCCAGAAAAAGGTGTTGATAACCCACAAGTGTAGGGGATCATTTGTAGCCTTTTTCGATAAGTAAGAGTGTGTAACCCTACGAGGAGATAAAGTTATAATTAATACTCTCTCAAGTTATATCGACCACCAATACAACTCTATGCACGCTAACGCTTACTTTATCTAGAACAAGTATGAAACTATTTTGCGGGAAGGAAACTAGCAGTACTTAGTAGGTGTAAAGATAGTTTTGCAAGATAATAAAGAACAAGTAAATAAAAGGTATGTGATGTTTTAATAAAGAAGAATAAATTAAATTATTTAGTAGACAGATTTTTGTGTAACACAAGAGAAAGATCTGTCCCTAGGCAATCGATAACTAGACCGGAATCATTGGTGTAGTTTTATACGAGGGAGAGGCATGCACTAACACACTTTCCGTACTTGGATCATATGCACTTATGTTGGAACTCTAGTAAGCATATGAAACTACTAGAAATTCATTAAGGTAAACCCAATCATAGCATTAAACCTGAAGTCCCAGTTGTCCCATACGTAAACAATCCCCTTACTCGGGTGGAAGCTCTTGTCACTCTAGCCACCCACTATAAGCAAATCATAAACATATTACAACACCCTTAAGCGTGATTCCTTCACGTGTGTGCCTCATGTAAGGCACCTTAGGACAACACCAAAATAGAACATACAACTCAAACCAATCATGATCATCAATCAACCCATAGGACAAAACAAATCTACTCAAACATCATAGGATAGCCACACATCATTGGATAATAATATATAGAATTAACCACCATGTTCAAGTAGAGATTATAGTGGGGAAGAGAGGTTTTACGCCGCTGCATAGAGGGGGAGAGAGTTGGTGGCGATGGCGGTGAAGTTGTTGGTGTAGATCGTCGTCACGATGGATGCCCCGGCGGCACTCCGGCGCATCGGGAGAGAGAGGGGGCGAGAGCCCCCCTCCTTCTTCTTATTCATTGGCCTCCTTCATAGGTGGGAGGAGGGTTTCCCTTCTGTTCCATGGCCGCCATGGCTCCCGGAGGGCAGCAGCCCCTTCGAGATAGGATCTCTCTCTCTGTTTCTCTCCTGTTTTCGCGACTGTTTTCGGACCCCTTCACCGTTTCATAAATATCCGGAGATCCGTAACTTCGATCGGGCTGAAATTTCGAGGGGGTTTTATCACAAAAATATCTTCCTTGCAGTAGAAGGAGAGCCTCAAATGACCTAAGGGCTGGCCACAAGCCATCTGGCTGCCCCCTGGTGGCGCGTCCGGTTGGCTTGTGCCTCCCTCGGGCATGATCTTGCGTTGATTTTGACACCCAATATTCACATATATTCCAAAAAAATCTCCGTAATTTTTTTATCACGTTTGGACTTCATTTGATATGGAATTTTTGCGAAACAAAAAACACACAAAAAATAGGAACTGGCACTGGGCACTGGGTAAGTAAGTTAGTCCATAAAGTATTATAAAATGTTGCCAAAAGTATATGAAATTGTAGAATATTGGCATGAAGAAATCAAAAATTATAGATACGATGGAGACGTATCAATAACCTATACGTATGGATATTTACAACCTCATGATGCATGCTTACAAGTTGATAGGACATGTCTTTGCACTCAAATTGGCTTTCTGCAAAATTACCTCCTTAGTGCTATATCATGCATTGTTGTACCTTGTTCCAAACATGGGTTGCTTCCGAGTTCATTCAAAGTACTCATTGGCTTGCTACTGGTTATTTAACTAGCCAGGCATGGAAGATCAGGAATATGGTGAAGAATACCTTGGTGACGATCGTGTGAATTAGGTTGCTTTCCCAGTCATAATGCATATAGGTTAAGGAAGATGGCACGGGTTCATGCTATATTTCAAGATTTCCATTGCGAGTTTATGTTTGATGTTTGGCCTTGATGACCCTATGTATGTAAGACTTGAACATAATGGTCATAATTTGTGTAAGACGACATGTACGGATGTAAGACTCTTGTTATTCAGCTAATGTGTGTTTAGTGAGCATTGATCTCTAGGATCATTTTACAAGTGCATTCGGTGATCACAACTCATGAGTCGGGGTCCCCACATTGTGCCAAGTAAAGCCTTTGGGGTCATTTGAATGATAAGTAGAACTGATACAATGCACAAACAAAAACTTTAGCGTCTAGTGCATAATTTTTCTGATTTTACTGGAACGTCTCTTGGATCTAAAAAATTTACACGATATGGATATAAAAATTCCTCAGGCCTTCCAAATGTTTCAGAATTTTTGGATTTAGAGAAGTATGGTACTTAATTATATCATTATAGATTGTTCTATTTTAGACAAATTCTTATTTGCTTGCATAGTTTGCTTGTTTTGATGATGTCATGGATTGTATCGGGGGTATAAGTCATGGAAAAGTTAGAATACAGTACCTTATGAAATAATAAAATATGAACAAATTTATAATAGTACCTAAAGTATTTGATATGTTTATTATACTAACGGATCTCATGAAGTTTTTGCTGAGTTTTGTGTGCTAAAGTTTTCAAGTTTTGGGTGCTATCATGATGGATGAAGGAATAAGGAGCGGCAAGAGCCTAAGCTTGGGGATGCCTAAGGCACCCCAAGGTAATATTCTAGGAAGAATCAAGCGTATAAGATTGCGGCTGCCCTGAAAGGCATCCCCTCTTTCGTCTCAATCCATCGGTATGTCACTTGGAGCTATATTTTTATTCATCACATGATATGAGTTTTGCTTGGAGCATCGCGTGCTTTAGTTTGCTTTTTGTCTTAGTTTTACACAATCATTGTTCACTGAACATACCCACTTGAGAGATACACAATATCACCATGATTTATGAGAATACTCTTTGTGATTCACTTATATGTTTTGAGCTAAGCAGTTGCTCTAGTACTTCACTTATATCTTTTAGAGCACGGTAGCATAAAGATTTTAAAAAAATAATTGCACTCTCATTGTTCACTACACTTGTTTGAGAGTTAATAAAGAGTGACGGTAATTTGCATGGGTTATAAGACTAGTCTAAGAATAATAGGTATTCAAGGAGTCCATAATCAAAACCTTCATGTAGCACATAAAAGAGAAACTTTGAGTTAATGATATTAATGTGGTAATGTGGAAGGGCATGAGTGCATGATCATTGGTTAATAAAAATGTTGTAAATTAGAGGGTGTGAACTTGTTATTCATCTAAATATTTTTATGGCATGGTGATGATGTGTGAGCATTCTTATTCCTCATTGAAATCCTAGTGTTGCTTAGGTTGGGGCGCGATGGTTAACTCCTTTCATCATCCTCCCTAGGGGCATGTGAGTAGTACTTTCCTTCAAGGGGGCTAACAAAATATTGCAATAATCATGTGAGTTATTTATGATTAATGTGAATCCATGGATATACGCACTCTCACCTCCATATATTTTCTAGCCTCTTTGGTACCATGCATTGCACATTCTCTCCTCGAGGATCGGTGCAACCTTTGCCGATGCATCCAAACCCAGTGTCATGATACGCTTTGTTGCACATAAGCCTCATTATATCTTCCTCAAAACAGCCACCATACCTACCTATCATGGCACTTCCATAGCCTTTCCGAGATATATTTTCATGCAACTTCCATGTCACATCATACGACTAGTACTTCCATTGTCATATTGCTTTGCATGATCATATAAGCTGACATAGTATTTGTGGCAAAGCCACCGTTCATCATTTTTCATATGTTATGCTTGATCATTGCACATCCTGGTACACTGCCAGAGGCATTAATATAGATCCATGCTATAGTTTTTCATATTGAGTTGTAAGTAAATAAAAGTGTGATGATCATCATTAGTAGGGTAGTGTCTCAGTGAGGAAAGGATGATGAAGACAATCATCCACCCACAAGTCGGGATGAGACTCTGGATGAAAAATAAAAGAAAAATAAAAGAGAAAGAAAGAAAGAGAAAGAAAAAAGGAAATAGAAAAGAAAAAGGGGGAGAAATAAATAAGAGAAAAGAGAGAAGGGATAGTGCTACTACCTCCCTTTCCACACTTGTGCCTCAAAGTGGCACCATGTTCTTCATATAGAGAGTCTAATGTTTTGTCACCTCCATATGCTAGTGTGAATTTTTCATCATAGAACCTTGCTTGTATATTCCGATGACGGGCTTCCTCAAATGCCCGAGGCCTTCATGAGCAAGCAAGTTGGATGCACACCCACTTAGCTTCAGTTGAGTTCTGATACACTTATAGCTCTAGTGCATCCGTTGCATGGCAATCCCTACTCCTTGCATTGATATATGTTGATGGGCGTCTCCATAGCCCGTTGATACGCGAAGTTGATGCGAGACTTTCTTCTCCACTTTTACCCCTTTGAAACCTACCACCATATTCTATTCCACCTTTATGCTATATCCATGGTTCACGCTCATATATTGCATGGTTAATAAAAATTTGAAGCACATTAAGAAGTATGATCTAATTGCCTGACTTGACATCGTTGTGCTTAACATTTGTATTTATGTGGAGAAGATAGAGCCATGCCATGCTAATGTGATAAAATGAATAGTTGGTGAACATTCTTTAAGGATCGTATATTCTGAAACTTGATGATTATGTTGCTTATGTTTATGAATATTACTATGTTGATGTTCATTGATTCATCGTTTCTTAGTGGCATACCTACAATAGATTACATGTTGGGTAGCATGTCACATCAAACATTCTGTTTTTTATCATTTACCTACTCGAGGAAGAGCAGGAATTAAGCTTGGGGATGTTGATATGTCTCCAACATATCTATAATTTTTTATTGTTCCATGTTATAATATTATCATTCTAGGACAATTTTTGGGTGTTTATCTACCAATTAATATTATTTTTGAGAACTAACCTATTAACCCACTGCCTAGTGTCAGTTGTTGTTTTCTGCATGTTTTTGGATTTTCATGTTTACAGTACCAAACAAACTCCAATTGCCACAAAACTTTTTTATGATTTTTCTGAACCAAAAGAAGACCTAGAAGCTTCGAGGGGAGGCTGGAGGTAGCCTGAGGGAGGGAGCACACAACAGGGCGCGCCGAGGGGAGCGGTCGCGCCCTGATGTGTGATGGCCCCCTCGGGTGTCTCCCGACGCCCCTCTATGGCCTATAAATTCCAATATATCCCAAAAACCCAGGAGAGCATCCCAAAACACTTTTTCCACCACCGCAAGTCTCTGTTCCATCGTGTGCCCATCTGGAGCCCTGTTCTGGTGCCCTGCGGGAGGGGGAATCGATCACGGAGGGGCTCTACATCAACCTTGCTGCTCCCATGGTGATGTCTGATGAGTTCACCATAGACCCCGTGGGTCCATAGTAATTACCTAGATTCCTATATATCTATCTTGTGATCTTCAATACTCTAGATGCATCTTCGCTTTGATCTATATGATGTAATTCTTTTGTGCGGTGCATTTGTTGGGATCTGATGAATTGTGGGTTTATGTTCAGATTATTCATAATAAAAGATCTGAGTCTTCTCTGAATTCTATATTTCATTCTTATCTTCATTATTACTATAGCTTCATAAATCTCTCTGATCTATTGATTTGGTTTGGCCAACTAGATTAATCTTTCTTCAATGGGAGGTGTGTGTTGTAGTAGGTTCAATCTGGCAGTACTCTCTATCCCAGAGACAAAAGGGGTCAAGACACGTCTTTGTATTGCTACCACTAAGGATAAAACGATCGGGTTAATTCATATTAATTGATTTCTCTTTGTCTACATCATGTCATTGTTCTCCAAGCTTTACTCTGTTTACTTAATACTCTAGATGCATGCTGGATAGCGGTCGATGAGTGGAGTAATAGTAATAGGCGCAGGCAAGGGTCAGCCTATTTTCTTATGGAAGTGATGCCTATTTTCTTATGGAAGTGATGCCTATATACACATGATCATTGCCGTGAATACATATTGCATAATTATGCGCTTTTCTATCAGTTGTCCAACGATAATTTGTTTACCCACCATATGCTTGCTACATGAGAGATGCCACTGGGGGAAACTATGCCCCCAGGGTCTATTCACTTATATATTTACAAAAACTTCATTACCTTGTTGTCATTTATTTATTTTGCAATTTACAATTATCAACTATCATGTACACACTTAATTTGCTTGCAAATAACGAGTCCAAGGGGATTGACAGCCCTTTTGCCTGCGTTGGGTGCAAGTGTTTGCTTCTTTGTGTGCAGTCGCTGAAGACGGGGGTTGCGTGTTACTCCTATTGGTTCGATAACCTTGGTGCTCACTGAGGGAAATACTTATTTGTACTGTGTTGCTTCACTCATTCCTCTTCAAGGAAAACCCAACGCAGATCACAAGTATCAGCCGCTTGAATCCCAAGATGAAGGAAGTGGTAAGAACTAAAATACTAAAGATTCTGGAGGCATGTATAATTTATCCTATTGTTGATAGTAGATGGGTAGGTCCTATTCATTGTGTTCCTAATAAAGTAGGTATAACTATTGTTCCTAATGATAAAGATGAACTTATCCCACAAAGAATCATAACTGATTATAGGATGGTAATTAATTTCAGGAAATTAAACAAAGCTACTAGGAAAGATCATTACCCCTTGCCTTTTATTGATCAAACGTTAGAAAGACTATCGAAGCACACTCACTTTTGTTTTCTCGATGGATATTCTAGTTTCTCTCAAATACATGTGTCAAAAGAATACCAAGAGAAAACTACTTTCACATGCCCTTTTGGAACTTATGCTTATAGACGTATGCCTTTTGGTTTATGCAATGCACCTGCTACCTTTGAAAGATGCATGACTTCTCTATTCTTTAACTTTCGTGAAAAGATTGTTGAGGTTTTCATGGATGATTTCCCCGTATAGAAAATGCCATGTCCAAAAGATATCAAAGGTATAAGAAGTTTTCTTTGCCATGCTGTTTTTATAGGCGTTTTATTGAAGATTTCTCAAAGATTTCTAGGCCACTAACTAATCTTCTTCAAAAAGATATTCATTTTGTTTTTGATGATGATTGTGTAGAATCCTTTGAAATACTTAAGAGAGCCTTGTTTTATGCACCTATTGTTCAACCACCAAATTGGAATTTACCATTTGAGATTATGTGTGATGTTAGTGGCTATGTTGTTGGTCTTGTTCTAGGGAAAAGAGTAGACAAGAAATTGAATGTTATTCATTATGCTAGTAAAATTCTAAATAGTGCCCAAAGAAATTATGCTACTACTAAGAAGGAATTTTTAGTTGTTGTCTTTGCATGTGATAAGTTTAGACCTTATATTGTTGATTCCAAAGTTACTATTCACACTGATCATGCTGCTATTAAATACCTTATGGAAAATAAATATGTTAGTCCTAGACTGATTAGGTGGGTGCTTTTAAATTTTGACTTGCATATCGTTGTTAGGAAGGGAGTTGAAAACCCTATAGTAGATACCTTGTCTAGGATGGAAAATCTTCTTGATGACCCACTTCATATAGATGATAATTTTCCTCATGAGCAACTTGCTATTATAAATGTTGCCCCTACTACTCCTTGGTATGCAGATTATGCTAGTTACATTGTTGCTAAATATATAACACCTAGTTTCACATACCAACAAAAGAAAATTTTATTTTATGATTTAATACATTAATTTTGGGATGACCCACATCTGTATAAAGGAGTGGATGATGTTATTAGACATTGCGTACCTGAGCAAGAATAGGGACAGATCATATGGAAGCGTCATTCTGAGGACTACGGAGGGCACCATGCTGGTGACAGAACTGCTCACAAGGTATTACAATCTGGTTTCTATTGGCCTAATCTTTTCAAAGATGCTCGTAAGTATGTCATTTCTTGTGATGAATGTCAAAGAATTGGTAACATTGCTAGACATCGGGAAATGCCTATGAATTATTCACTTTCTATTGAACCATTTGATGTTTGGGGTTTTGATTATATGGGACCTTTTCCTTCCTCTAATGGGCATACTCATATTTTAGTTGTTGTTGATTATGTTACTAAGTGGGTAGAAGCTATTCCAACTAGTAGTGTTGATCATAACACTTCTATTAAGATGCTTAAAGATGTTATTTTCCCAAGGTTTGGAGTCCCTAGATATTTAATGACTCATGTAGTTCACATTTTATTCATGGCGCTTTCCGTAAACTTCTAGCTAAATATGATGTTAACCATCTAATTTCATCACCTTATCATCCTCATTCTAGTTGTCAAGTCGAGTTGAGAAATCGAGAAATAAAATTGACCTTGCAAAAGACCATTAATAGATCTGGAAAGAATTGGTCTAAGAAACTTGATGATGCTTTATGGTCTTATAGAACTGCTTATAAAAACCCTATGGAAATGTCCCCATATAAAATGGTATATGGGAAAGCATGTCATTTACCTCTTGAGTTACAACATAAAGCTTATTGGGCAATCAAAAAAATTAACTATGATTTTAAACTTTTCGGTGAAAAGAGGTTATTTGATATTAGTTCATTAGATGAATATAGGACACAAGCTTATGAAAATGCCAAAAAATTTAAAGAAAAAGTTAAAATATGGCATGATAAGAAAATCCAAAAAGGGAAATTCAATGTAGGAGATGTAGTTCTTTTGTACAATTCTCGTTTAAGTTTTTTTGCATGTAATATTATCTCCAAGTGGGAAGGCCCTTATGTTGTCAAGGAGGTATATTTCTCTGGTGCTATCAAACTTAACAACTTCAAAGGCCCTTATGTCGTCAAGTTCCTCCAAGGACAAGTTTTATGAGAAGGTCATCAACCCCTACCTGCCGGAGGTGATGAAGCACCCTCAAGCCATTGAGATGCATGTGGGGTGCTCCACTTATGGGGCCTCCAAGGTCACAAAAACGAGGGGAGAGGGAAGGTCGGCTTGCAGCGGTGGAGCAGGAAATCTTCAAGTGCCAAGGGATGGTTAAACATGGTTTGAGTGCTAATCACTCTATTATAACGGACTTCATCCGGGAGAACAAGATGGACACTAGCAACGTGGGAGAGTCTCTCTTCAAGCTTCAAGAGCGGATCGAACATCTCCAAGCTCGAACCTTTGACCTGCAAAACCAAAGCTGTGAGTATGAATCTAGGTTTTAAAGGATGAGCATCATTGCCGGTTTCAGGATTCCGGGGACGAGATACTCTTTCTATGACGGTAAGCCTGTGCCTTGGAAGATGGAGGACATGCCTACTACATCATCACCACCATCACCCAAGAGGGACGCTTCAGTACATGGGTATGGGCACCAGCCTTAGCTTGTTCCAAGCTTGGGGGAGGTGTCCCGGTATCGTATCACCATCACTTTTACCATTATCATCTAGCTTAGTTGGATCCTTAGTTATGTCGTGATTTAGAGAAATAAAATTATAGATTTGCTTTGCTTAGATTTTTTGCTTTCACATCTATATATCCTTGTAATTGAGTATGAGAGTTATATAATAAAGATTAGTTTGAGTTTTCTTGCTTTACTCTTGTGCATCAATCATAGCAATGAAATAATAGAAATAGAAGAATCATATGGTAATCCCATGGGGAGTAATGACTTCACATACAAGAAGTATGTTAGATAAAAGTTGTTACGAATAAAAGAACATAGCATTGGTCATTGATACAATCTACACAACAGAGGAAAGGAGATTCACATATAAATACACTATCTTGGACATCTTTTATGATTGTGAGCCCCCACCGAATACTATATAATGATCAAGTATTGATGTTGGACATGAAAGACAACGTAATGATCATGTGTGTTTACATTCACATAGAATTTATATTGTCATGGATCCTCTAACATGTGGTGCTTGCTTTAGATCGTTTGCTAGACAAAAAAATCGCACTAAGTAGAGATACTACTTGTGCGTCCATAACCCTTAAACCCAGTTTCTTGCCATAAGAGTCTACCATACCTGCACATGGATTGAACAAGATCCTTCAAGTAAGTTGACATCGGTGCACAAAGCAATAAAAACTGCTCTTAAACATGTATGATCTTTTATTGTAAGGGAAAATAAGCTTTGTACGATCTTGTGATGGCAAAGAAATAAAAGCAATAGATTGCATAATAAAGTTTGCTATCACAAGGGGCGATATAAAGTGACGTCCCTTTACATTAAGAGTTTGCACATACTAAAATTTAAAAGTGCATGACAACCTCTGCTTTCCTCTGCGAAGGGTCTATCTTCTACTTGCATATATTTACTTTTATGCAAGAGTAAATAATGTTTATCCCTATTCTCGATCTATTAATTCTATAGATGGCAAGCATTGAGTGTTGGGGAAATCTGTTACCCTACTTGAACTGACGTAGTTTACAGATTGGACTGACGAATTCGAGCGGGTGGACTCATGCTTTCATTACACCGAACTGATCATCTTGTTTAGTTCAAAAACATAATAATCAAACATTGCAAGAAAAAATCATCAGAACAGGGTGTCTAATATATCATTGGAAAGCCCTTGACATCTAAATTACAGTCATATAATTTTTTTTGTAAAATCATCATGGTTTAAGAGCAGTTTTGAAAAAAAATGGTTTTTTGAAAACCGAAAACGTGAATCATATTTTGGAGTTAATTTTCAAACGGTTTGTTGGAATTGAGAAAATGAGATGGCGTTGGAAAGCTGGTAAAAATCTGCATCTTCCATATGCACATTGATTTTCCAAATTATGTATGATTTAAAAGTAATTTGGAAAATGGTGAAATTCCGGGCGAAACGTATTTTCGCGATTTTTTGCAAACAGCTTGTCGGATTGACGCAAATGACATGGCGTCGGATAGCTATGGAAAATGTATAACTTTTGCATATTTAAAGTTTTTTCTAATTCTTTACGGTTTGAAGTCGAATTCGAAATCGGTGTAATTTGGTTTCGAACGTGATTTTTTTGAAAAGTTTGTCAAAATAAGGCAAATAATATACCGATAGAAAGCTATCAAGAATGCAAAACTTAGTAATGTTGAACGCTTTCTCAAATTCGCAACCTTTTAAGAGTAATTTTGAATAGGTGAGACCAATCTTGTTGTTTTCCCGTCCGAAAACAAAGTACTCGTACTGATAAATGTGTGTTTTTGTATTGAGCATTATTCACTAACTGTACTTTACTTTGTTTTTTTGTACTGTTTTCATTAGAAATTTTCAACCATTTGTCAGAGTTCAGCAAATTATATTATTCTGATAGTATTCCCGAACTGACGACTTGGAGCAGTTGTACTGACGCTTTCCGTCTCGTCGAACTGATCGTCGAGCTGGGGCGGCGCGCGCGGCCGGCAGGATGGGGCGGCGCGACGATTGCCTCCGACGGTAGGAGGCGGGTCGGGTGGGGTGAGTAGCAGTAGAGCCCAGCCTCGTACTGACGCTTTCCATCTCGTGGAACTGATCGTCGAGCAAGGGCGACGCGCAGGACCGGCAGGATGGGGCGGAGCGCGGGGCCGGTGATCTAGGGCAACGCGACGACTGCCTCCTGTCGTAGGAGGCGGGTCGGGGTAGGCAAGTTGCAACAGAGTCCAGCCTCATACATGTTGGACGCGTAGCTCCCTTATAGGGGCCATAGTAACAAAATAATATTTTGTTACTAGTAACAGAATATATATATATAGATGGATGTAGCTGATCATGATTCATTATTCTTGACATTATCCTTGAGGTAAATGAGTTCGGTGGCAAAGATAATAAAGCTCCCATCTTCCTATGTGTTCGATGGAAACATTAGATCAAAAAATATGCAATGAGTGTTAGCAACCATAGAAGACTAAATGATAGTTGAGTATGTGAACTTGATAGAATAAAATCTCTTACATAGACTCTTCTCTTGAATACGATGGATCGTGATTGTCCCAATGACTAAGAATAAAGTTTGTTGATTGTCAATAAAGTTTATGCTTCATACTTCAATAGTTGTGGATAGATTGTTACTTGTTTATGAGCAGTTATATTATGAAAAACTTGCTGCTATGTTAGTATTCATGATGCCCTCATGTCCGTATTCTGTTTTTATCAACACCTATCTCTCAAATTATGTGGTCATTATTATCGAGTTCGACTTTCGCTTGAGGACAAGTGAGGTCTAAGCTTGGGGGAGTTGATATGTCAATTTTGCATCATGAGTTCGTATTGATATTTATGTTATTCTTGTCCATTATTACTCATTATGATATAACATTTATGCCTTTTCTCTCTGAATATGCAAGGTACATCACAAAGAGGGAAATCACTGGAAACTGGAATTCTGGGCCTGAAAACCAAGAAAAAGGCAAAAAAATCATTGTACTCCAAATGACCTAAAACTTCACGGAGAATATTTATGGAATACATACGAAGTATTGGCCCAAAAATATGCCACAGAGGGGCGACCTGTTGGCCACAAGACAACAGGGTGCGCCCTGATAGCTTGGGAGGGGCTAGCAGGTCGCCCGGTCCCCCTCTTCTCCTATATGGTGTGTTTTATCCTAGAAAAATTCAGAGAGATACTTTCAGGATGAAGCGCCGCCATCTCGAGGCGGAAACCTGGGCAAAGGCCCTTTTGCTCTCCAGCAGAGAGATTTTGCAGGGGAAACTTCCCTCCGGGAGGGGGAGATCGAAGCCATCATCATCACCAATGCTTCATCCTTCGTGGGAGGACCAATCTTCATCAACATCTTCACCAGCACCATATCATCTCAAACCCTAGTTCATCTCTTGTATTCAATCTTTGTCTCGAAACCTCAGATTGGTACATGTGGGTTACTAGTAGTGTTGATTACATCTTGTAGTTGATTCTTGTTGGTTTACTTGGTGGAAGATATTATGTTCAGATCCTTGATCACAATTATTAGACCTCTGCATGTTGATGATGTGTGAGTATTTACTATTGTTCCTTGGGACATGGGAGAAGTTTTGTTATAAGTAATCATGTGAAGTTGGTATTCGTTTGATATTTTGATTATGTGTATGTTGTTGCTTCTCTTAGTGTTGTTGTGTGAATGTTGACTACACAATACTTCACCATGTTACGGGCCTAAGGTAAGGCATTGTGGAGTAACAAGTAGATGTTGGGTTGCGAGAGCGACGAAAACTTAAACCCCAGTTTATAAGTTACTTCATAACGGGCTAATTTGGATCCATACGTTTCATGTTATGGTTATATTTATCTTAATTCTTATTTTGTAGTTGCGAATGCTTGTGAGAGGGGGTAATCATAAGTGGGTTGCTTGTTCAAGTAAGAACATCACCTCAGCACCGGTCCATCCACATATCAAATTATCAAAGTAACGAAGATGAATCAACTTGTCACGCCCAAGATGCGGTCCTATCCTTATTTCGGCACGAGGGCCTTGACAGGGATAGAAGCGCATCTCGATGCGTTCGCAAGAATGGATATCATTACAAGTACATGTACAGAAGAGATGAGTATATGGGATTGGCTTACACTCGCCACAAGCTACATCAGAGTCACATCAATACAATAACATCTCAACATCATACAAAAGAGCAGGGTCCGACTACGGACGAAATCAAACGATAAAATGACATCCACCCTTGCTATCCCAGGTTGCCGCTTGGAACCCATCCTAGATTGATGAAGAAGAAGAAGAAGAACTCCAAATCAAATCAAGCAACACGCTCACGTCAAATCATCACATTACCTGTACCTACAACTATTGTTGTAGTAATCTGTGAGCCACAGGGACTCAGCAATCTCATTTCCAAGGGTATCAAGACTATTAAAGCTTAATAGGTAAGGTATGGTTAAGTGGTGAGGCTGCAGCAAGCGACTAAGCATTTATATGAGTGGATAACTTACGAATACAAAAATTAAAGTATGGTGGACTACGCATAATGGACGTGAACTAGTAATGATCACTAACTGGTCCTGAACACCTACTTACGTCAAACATAACCCCACCATGTTCTCTTTCGGATAAGGACTCACGAGAAGAGACAGTCACGGTTACGCACACAGTTGGTGTATTTTATTAGAGTTTACTTCAAGTTTGCTATGACCGGGTGTTAAACAAAGTATCCAAGTTTGTCGCATAACCGCGGGCATGGCTTCTCGAAAAGATTTAACCCTGCAGGGGTGCTCCAACTCATCCATCACAAATTAACCACACGCAACGGGAATAACCTCAACCACGTATCTCGTGATCTTACTAGGCAATTCCAAAGGAAATCCAACACCTCGAGTTAGCCCGAAGAAGATCAGAGTTCCTCACTCAAGACGTTCGAGAAAGGTAAAACAAATCCAGCAAGGCCTCCCGGTGAGCCAGATCCGCAGCTAGAGCCATGCGCTCTCTATCCACGGGCATCATCCGTCTATGCAAAGTGGACGGTAGCCTAAAAATGCCTCGAGTTGCCCCGAGGTGGCACCGCCAACTGCTAGGTAGGTGGACCAACACTCATGCGAAGCACTAGCCCGGGGGTTCATTAATTATCCACGGGATTCGGAAAGCCCCTATGCAAGTTCATTAGTTATTAGGCAAATGTAGTACCAATGTTGGGCCTTGCCAGACAAGTTTTATTACAACCCGAAAATCAAGGGGGTCCCCATAACAACCCCGAGCATGTTAGGAGCACTCAATTATGGAACATAACACCGGTTCACAAGTAACTAGGGCGACAAGAGCGGAACAAATCACCGAGCAAAAGGCCAAGCCTTCCACCCTTTACCAAGTATATATGTGCATTAAATTAAATAGCAGCAATATTGTGATATAACAAAAGAATGTCCATGTTGGCACATGGAAGCAATTGCACCTGCAACTAGAAATGCTATAAGAAGGGCTGAGCAAGCGGTAACATAGCCAAAACAAAGGTTTGCTGGGATGTGGAGTGGTTAGAGGCTTTTCATGGCAATGTTGGGAGGCTTATCAAATAGTGGTAGGTAGCGTGACATAGCGATAGAAAACGAGACATTTAGCATGGCAATGATAGTAATGATATCCAAGGAGATGAGTCATCTTGCCTGAGATCCCGCTCGGAAGAAGAACGAATCCATGAAGAAGACGAGCCAACGTAGTCAAACGAATCCTCACACTCCGAACGCTTTCGGAACTCTATCGAGAAGCAGCAATCCGAAACAAACAATCAACACAAGATACACCACCACATATGCATGACATGATGCACAACCAAATATGATGCATGTCCGGTATAATATGCAAGGCATGACAATCACAACAATCAACTTCTACACATTAAAGTGAAGCTCAATATGTAACGAGTTGCATATTGACGAAACTTCACATTCGAATTATTTAGTTCATCTCGTTTAGGTACTCATCAATATTAAATGTTGTTAAACATGGCAAGAGATGAAGCATAAGTAAACTAACTATCTAGGCATTTTAAATGAGGTCGGGAACAACTTATAGTATTTCCGAAATGACCTCATATGTTAATTTTGAATTGGTCCAGATCTGAACTAATCATATTTTATATTGGTTGAACAACAAAAATAAGCATACCATGTAATTCTACTCGTCATTCTTGTTGATTTACATATATAGAACATCTCAAACAGAGCTACGGTCTAAAAGATATGCGCAACACAAGATGCACATGTCATGAATGCAAATGCATAGGAAATACCATCACAAACATTTCAAATCATGAATGCAGCAAATTATTATGAAACTACATGAGATTATAAGCAAGTTTCATATATGGAATGTCCAAAACGGAGCTACGGTTCAACCACATCAACAAAACAAGTTTTAGTTGAAATCTGCCAAAAACAGCAACATAGCATTTTGAACACATGAAAACAACAGGTTACAATATTCCAAAATGCACAAACTAAGCATGGGGCAATAGAATGCAACATCCACTTTATTTCATCTTCACAAATCATATTCAAAACATGCATGGATCACAAGGTAGGAAGCTCACAAGAAGGCTACTTGAAAACAGTTTCAGACTTAGTGAAAATATCAGTTTTTGATAGAGCAGTTTTTATCACGAAGGCATATTGACAGCAGTGAAACTATATGCTAAAGGTCATGAAATGGCATGAAACTTAACAGCATGCTAGAGGACAATATCAACAACAAATGACTCCATTACACGTACCACAAAATAGCTCTAGATCACTAGCAAATCACATGGCAAGACAGCAACAAAATATAACAGATTCCAGACTTAGAAATATTTTGGACCCTCAAAATAGCAGAATTTAATAGCAAGTTGACAACAAGAAAACAACACCTAAACATGCATTTCTATGACAAGCAAAATGTCCAAGGGCTAGGACACATATCAAAGGGCATTTCTCATGTTGAAACTTATTACAAAACATGCATGGATTAAATCCCACGAAAATGACAAAAGGGCATCACGGCATAAATAACATGCACACAAAAATGCTCAAATGGCAAAACTAAATGCACAGATAATTTCTATGAATTTTTCTACCCCGAAAACATATATAATATGTATAGGTTAATGTGGAAAATTAATCATAATTAATTATGTGAGTATTAGGCCTAATCACGTTATAGCAATCCATTAATGCAAAATTAAATGCAACCAACATTCCAAGATTTTACTCATGTATGAAAATGCGATGTCAATGAGATGAACATTTTTAATATGTGATTTTATTAATTTCGATGCACGGTAAATAATTATGCGAAAATACAAAAATATGTCATATATGCAAAATGGCAGGAAATGACATGTTAAGTATTTTTAGCATGGATGCAAATGGCATATTAATAATCTACATATTTTTCTACACAATTTACCTATATAAAATATTTTATTTCGACGTGCGGTTTATTTTATAATAGCAATTGAATATGCAATGCCTGACAAAATAAAAATAAACAACACGGGGGCTGGCTGGGCTCACCCTGGGCCAAGCCCACTCGGTGGAGAGGGGATCTGACTGGGCCGAAGGGAGGCCGGCCCACGCGCTGGCGAGCGCAGGTCAACGCGCGGGCGAGCCTCGTCCTCCTCCACTCGAGCCCGAGCGGGCAACCGGCGGCTGGCGATGGCAACGGCGCGGGGCGGCGCTGTGGGAGGCCGGCAGAGGCGGGGATGGGCGGCGCCGGCCCGGATCCGGACGGGGCCGAGGCGCAGGCGGCGGGGAAGCGGCAAGGCAGCGGCTACGGCGAGCTCCGCTGCCATGGCGGCGGGGTCCTGCGAGAGAGAGAGAGGTGAGAGAGAGAGAGGAGCAGCGAGGAGGAAAGGGAGGAGAGGGCGGCGAGGAGAGATCCGAAGGCCGGCCAGCAGGGTTCTGGTCGGCGGCGGCGACTGCGGCGACGAGGCCCGGCGGTGAGGCAGCTACGGCTCGGGGAGCTCGAGGCAGCCATGGGAGGAGCTCGGGAACGGCCTAGATGGGCTTGGCGGGCCTGGATCTGGGCTTGGGCGGGCCTAGTGGCTGGAGGAGGGGGGGCTAGGGTTTGCACGGGGAACGAGGGGACTAGGGCTATATATAGGTTTTGGGGCTACGGTTTACGGTCGCAGTCCGTTTTCGGACCGTCGGGTGTCGACTCGACGGACCGGAAGCGGAGAAGGGCTACGGTGGCTATGCAGAGAGGCTAAGTGGGGATGAGAGAGAGAAGTTTGCGGCTCGTGACACGAAGGTTTTTAAAACACCGACAAACGTCCGACGATTACCGATGACCGCACTGCTACGACTGTCCGACGGGGTATCTAACGAACTCAGAACACGACGAAATTCGACGGGCGGTCTACCTACAATATAACAAGACCGCACGTCAAGTTTCAACTCAATCCTAGAATATTTTGCACGCACTTAAAAACAGTTTTATTAAATGACGCCGCGGGTGTGTGCGTGTGTGGTTGGTCTCGAAACGGGCAACGGCAAGAACGACGAGAACCGGCGACTACGAACGGATGCAAGTTTTCGAAAACGGGAGATGATGCTAATGATGCGATGATGAATGCAACAACCAAACGAAACACAGCCGAGAATGGAAACACAAAGGGAATCTTCTAGAATCTTCTAGAGCGTCGGTCCCGGGCTGTCACACAACTCAACATGATGAATATGACTAGACATAAATTCCCATGTGTCCTCGAGAGCGCTTGCTTCATATAAGAGTATTTTCAGGCCTGTCCTTTGTTATAAAAAGGATTGAGATATCTTGTTGCGCACATGATACTATTGTTACTTGTTACAAATTATCTTGCTACAAAACTATCTATCATTGTTACTCACAGCACTTGCAGAGAATACCTTGATAAAATTTCTTATCATTTCCTTCTGCTCCTCGTTGGGTTCGACACTCTTACTTACCGAAAGGACTATGATTGATCTCCTATACTTGTGGGTCATCAATGACTCAGGCTTGAATCACAACTATGAGTGCCAATGCTTGAACTAGCAGCTTCGTCAGTTTGTCCTAGTGAAATCCATGTTGCGGTAAGTAATAGAAAAATTGACCATACACCTTACCCAACGACCAAACAATGGAGGGTGCTTGTATGCCACTTACCGCCATTGGAGCCAACGACTCGCCCATGTTGGAGACGAGGCGGGCGATACGAAGACAAAGACGAACTCAACAAGCCGCTCAATTGGGGGAGCACGTCTTGTTGTAGGATTTATAAGTTGTCAACTCCTTCGGTACACTAAGTTGTCGCCGTCGGCGGTGCCGAGAACTAAGGTTGCATTTTACTTACCGCTAGAGGTGAGCAGGTAAATGGGGGCGGGTGAGACTAGATTTCGTGCCATCCTGTGTTTGTAGATTTTAGTCTCCCTCCACCTCCATACATAGATTGTTGTGTACGACGTTCCCCATCTTACGCCCTCCTCAGTCGGGCTCCGCGAAAAATGCACGATTCGAGTGTTCCTAGCGAGCCAGACCCTGGAGTGCTTTAAGTTTCGTGCACTTGCGGGCCAACACCTCGTGTGCGCAACCAAAATGAGTTTTTCTTGCATCTAGCGGGCTTGTTTGGGCATGCTGCAGGCAACTAAACACGCTCTACATTGCATGACTTGGGTACCTCCGCATGAGCTAGCTACATCACGCTTGGAATCCCTCCACCACCGTCGAACACACTAGAGAAGGAAAAACAACGTCGACAAATTTGAAAAGAAAATTTTGAGGTAAACCATGCATATATTCATAAAAAACAAAGTTACAAAGAACACACGTGGCTACAATGAGAGAGCATGAGAAAATACTACTGTGTTGAAACTTTGCAGAAAAACACCCCCATAGAGAGAAAATAACACACAAATCCCTAGAGGTCCCTGCAAATGCCAACATGACTTCCTACACTAGCAACGCCAAAGCGTACACCATAAATCTATCGGAGCCAGGACACAGCATCGCCCGTAGGCTTTTGGAGTTGATGAAGAGGGCCGACGTGAACGTCTGAACCCGCATCTTTGTGGCGGGTCGACCGGGGGTTGCCTCCGTGCTCCTCGAATCCCGGATCCACCGCAGCAAGCCGACCACGTCGGAGCAAGTCGCTGGATCCCCCAACCAACCACCATTTGCCCAGTTCCAACATAACCGACAACTCCCATGCGCCAATGCCACCATCGATTAGGACGGCAACCGCCGGCCGGACTCCTAAAACTGTCTTCACGGGATCCACCACAACGTCGGAGGGCACACCGTATCAACGTGCTTGGAACCGAAAGATCATAGTGTTGCCGCCACCGCCTCACCGGTAGCACTCCAACATACTAGATCCATCGTCCTAGTGGAACGAAGAAAGACAAATCCCACGAACTCCTCAACGTCGTTGCACGGGTGCCACAGAGGTGTTGTCGGAGTCGGGGGAAACTTATTCATAAAGGCTCGCTGCTACCACTAAAATGACACCGCTGGACATACGAGACTCTGACCCTAACTACGACGCCAAACGGTGGACTGGGTCCCCTCTCCCTCCAACCGCCAGAGCATTGAGCGGAGGGAGAGGGGACTAACTGCCTCGCCGGTGAAGATCTAATGAGACGGGCGTCGCCCTTCTACTCGCCTCGCTCCTAGGAGAGAGAAAAAACGCTCACATATTTGAAACTTGGGACTAAAGAAGCCCCTTGCCTTGCGAGCCACAACTGTCACCTTTACCAAAATGCATGATCTATAAGACCATTTGAATCCCTTGTCCAATGGCGATTTTCCTCTCCTAAATGCTTTCTGAGCCCCTTCAATCCCACATCTGGGGTCACACCGCTCCACCTCCGCCAAGATGACCATATCCCTCTTTCGCACTACCCGTGAACCCAAGAGTGACCTCCTCACTACTCCAAGAACAGCTTGCCGATACAACTACTCCATACCGAAGTATCAGATTATTGTCACGCCAGTGAAGCTTCTAGACGCTCCACCAACAGCCGGAACTTCAAGATCCACATCAGAACCAAAAGCCCCACCTCCACAAGCCTACCTGTGGTGCCGAAGAAGTTGTCACCGAGACGAGATGGGACATGAGAGGAAGTTATTCCATGGTTGTGAGCTCTTCTCCGCCTAGAGCACACCAGCCGAAAGCCAAAGACTGGAGGGATGTTTGGATGATAGCCTCAACCTGTCATGCCAATAATTTGGCATTGAATGATGGCGTTGGCGTGTGTTTGGTTCACTGCCAATTTTTTGGATCACAACCAATATTTTGGCCGCCTGTTCAATTCCTACAGCCGCGCTGCATGGGCAGCGCTCTGGCGGCAAATTCCTTCACCAAAAAATTGGCATAGCCAAAATTGGTAGGGCAGCATCCAAACTACGGTAGTCGAAGGTGGAATGAAGTTTTCTTTTTTAGACAAGGAGGTGAAAATAAGTGGGGCAGTAAACCCTCGTGTCGCATCGCTGATCAGTAGCTTTACGGACCTTCAAAATAGTTTGCCAGAAGTAAAACTATTGCCGTTGAAAGAATCATACCGGGGCAACATGTCCCCGGACACGCCATCAAACTCCAAATCCGACACCCCGCATGACGACAACGTCGGAGGAGGAAACCAAAACTGCCGTCCACCGGCACAAACCCAACACAAGATGCACCATCTTCCAGTTGTCATTTGCGTAGACAATCGTCTGCGCGTACTCCTGAACAACCAAACCTCCTTGCTCCACCGTGACGTCGAAGAGTACGCCGTGGCAACGGGGACAAAGCAGAAGGAGAGACACACCTGATGGAGTTGCCGCTGCCGCCTTGCCGACACCATCCATGAACCCTAACGTCGCCGATCTGAAAGACTGACAAACACACGATGCCATCAACTTCGAGACGCCGCCACAAAGGACACCGTCGGTATGGAAGTGAAGTTGAGGCAAATTTATTCGTCCGGACGCCGCTCTCACCACCCCAATGACACACCACGACTTACAAATCCAAACCCTAACTACAGACCGAAGGAACAGTGTCCCCCCTCCCTCCTGCCGCCGAAGCAGCAGTCGAAGGGAGAGGGGACAGCGTCCTGACCGGTTGAGATCCGGTGGAGCAAATCCCCTCCCTAGCCGCCTGGCTCCTAGCGACGGCTAGGGTAGGAAACGCTGCGGACGACTACCGAGGCGTAAGCAGTCATATGCACATGCACTATTCAAGCAAAAAGTAAAAGATACTGGCACTAAGAATCCGAGAATCCGTTTGGTTGGTAACTAATTTTGCCAAGCCAAAGTGTGACAAGCGACAAAGTATGATTGAAAAAAGGAACGCCAAACTTTGACAAAAATTGACAAAAAATGATTTTATGACAAATGGGTTACAGGGCAATAAAGTATGACAAAAACCAAACACATGCCAACAATACTGCGGCTGCCAAATTTTGGCTTGGCTTGACAAAATGTGACTGAGAACCAAACAGACCTGAATATTTTGGCCCTGGTGCCTTGTTCGTTTGCAATGAGCATGATAGCACGGGCAAACGCAACGTTGTTCCAAAACCAGCTATTTGTCTGGAAAACAATGCTGCCACTACAATTACCAAAACTCTACATGAGCAATCAAATGTCACTGCGGGGAATAGATACAGAAATTTACACGGACCAAAACTTCAGATATTTTTTTGCCATCGAAGCTAACAAAAAAACTTTTTTTTTCTAACTCTGGAACAAAAGCGAGTTAACAGAAGGAAGATGCCACTGGCTCAATGCTAGCTTAATCTCCTGCAGTGTGTCTCTACGTTGCAAATCTTCTTAAAACCATATTCAAGATCCCTTTCCTTTTCCTGCTCCCGCCAATCAGATCCATATATAGAATAGCTTTACAGAAATTTGTTAGCATCTGCATCCTTCAACGCCAGCAGTTTGAGGTCACGGTTGACAACTCCAGTTTCTCAGGGGAATGGACATTTTCTATCTTTGCCAGCAACATCCAAGACTGAAGGCACAGTTTTGGAGAATGGCCCAATAATTAGTATATGCAGAACTTATTTGCCTTTATTTTCCAAAGAGAAAACTTAATCAGCCCTTAGTCTTAGGATTTCCTTAGCTGTTCTCCTCCGAAAGTATTCCATGTGTTCCTGCAGTTGACAAACAACTAATGTGCATAAGCATTCATACCATATAATCACCTTAAGATAGTTCCGCCATTTTATAGTTTAGCCCAAATGTGTATGCATCAATCTAGAATAAGCTCTCCATTCAGTCCCACAAACAACCCAGTCTGCTAAAATTTTGACAAATCAAATTTACTCACCTGACCAAAAGATAAGCTGACTCCTCTGCTGTGGAAATCAATGTACTTGAGCATAAACATACCACAATCCCACCTGAAATAATTAAAGATGTGTGTACCCATCAGAATTAATCTTTGCTCATTGCTAGAACTGTAAGTATCAGTACTTGAGTTCTAAAACATACTTTGTGCATGACCAGCAAGCTAAACATGGATATCAAAGAAAGCACATATACAGATGGTGCACAGTACATAATGACAGCAAATTATGGTTACAGGAACTGAAAGCAGATATTACCCATAAATAGTGAATCTACGCATTAAATATTAGTGTAAACAAGACGTACCCATTCTCTTGGAAAGGAATACAATCAATACATTCTTTGGTCCAAGAACTTATGTCAATCTCTTTATTACTCTTGTCCTTCACTTCATCCACAATATATCTAGCCTGTATATGAAGTACAGAAGAAGCACCATTACATTACTCAGTTTATAAGCAAGAATTAGACGGAAATGCCTAATGGAGATGGTATTATTTAGTACTTCTAGCAGGTGAATTCTCCCAGAGCATATGCAGAGGCCCATAAACATATGGTTTCCCCCTAATTTAACATTTTGACAATTGGAAGAGGTGCACCAAAAGTTTTACTTAAGTTAAACTACGAAAAGTTATTTGTATAGTTAACTAACCTTCTCAGAAGGTAAGCACTCCCAAATTGGAATGGAACCAGGGGTGCACTTGATTAAACTAGTGGCAGCTGTTCACCCTTTGCATCTAAAAAATAACACCCTGCTTTCTTTTTAAATGATGTATGACGTTTCAAAAGCTTTGGCATGCTACTTTGACCATCACTTTTGCAACTTCGCATTACGATATATTGGTGGAATTAACATATGCTTTTCAATGATAAATCTAATGATTCAATTTATAGCTAGTCTAAAAAATAATAAATCTAAACGGTAAACTTGAAAAGTTCTGCTTGTGCAAGGAAATCTTTAAAAGTTCGACAACAAGGATTATATAGGAAGTAAAAAGGAATAGAGGCAGTATATGAAATTCAGTTTTAACACAAAACTCCCTCCTCCCAACCATATCCGCCATCCAAAGTCTACTCCACACCGCTGCCACGGTCCCCATCTTATCGCCCGTCCGGCAGTCTCGTCGGCGACAAGAGGAGTGAGGACCCATCCCTTCCGTTTTTTCTTGGTTCTAGTAGGTTTTTTTGTTCCTAGGTTGGTTCCTGGTGACATCAGCCGGGTGGTAGCGAGTGGTGATGATGGCGCATCGGAATAAGGTCTTTCCAGCCTCTCCCTACCTCGACGTCATCCGATCTGAGTTCTGACACCGACGAAGGGCCTGTGAGGGTAGGTGTTGCCATATCCATTGGCTCTCTTCGGATTTTGTCAGTTGATATGTCAATCGAGAGAAGCTGTTGGTTGCATCTTGGTGTGGCGACTTCGGCATCTTCTTTCGATTTGTTCGACAAAGGGCCTATGAGAGTAGGTGTTGCCATATTCGTTGGTTCTCTACGGATCTTGGCAATTGGTGTGTCAATCAAGAGAAGCAGTTGGTTGGATCTTTGTGTGGCAACTTCGGCATCTTCTTTTGAATTGTCGTCCGGTTTCTCCAACCCTATGGACTCGTGGTGAAGAATTGCAAGCCTGTGCTGCGTGGGGTGATGCCCCAACCGATGTTCCTTCAGCGGTTTCTTCGTTTCAAGCGGCGAGTGGCTATTGCGGTCTTCAAAGCCTCGTATGGCGAGGGCGTTTGCAAGTGTCTGTTTCCTTTGTTGCCGTATCAATGCAATTTTCAATCTCCGGAGAGTGGCGTACTATTGGAGAAAGATGACTGGCATTATTATTTTCGACGTAGTTTAATTTTTTACTGGTCATTTTGTGTACAATTGTCTTTCCATTGTGCTAGCTACTGTTTTCCTTGATAATTATCCGATCTATAAGATGACCTTTGGGTGTCTATTCTGGAAAAAGATATGAAAAAAAGAAGTTACCAGCATTTCGTATACACGAGAATCATTGCCGCGAAGAGAATCAAGATATTGTAATGTCTTTGCCTTCATGTCTATAATTGCCAAACACCAGTGCACTTTTTGATGTACAGGGACAAAGATCTGCAAAGTAAATTCTGAACATAAGTTGAACATAAGAAATAAGCATGTCAAACATCACGTGCGGTAACAATAGAAAAATAAAGAATGCAACATCCAATTTACTTTATCACATTCAATGAGCTCATAACCCAACTTCCTGGAGGTAGTCCATCTTCTTACAGATTTGTAGTCATATCCAGTCTTTCCACAAGCAAGCTGAGGAAGAATTCAGAAAATAAACATGGCTGAATTAGATGGTAATCAATTTTACCCAAATGAAAATCAAGGCTGAAATGCATGATATCTAAGTTTAATTTCCAATCAAAGGTCTCAAATCAAGTAACACAACAAAAGAAACCAAATAAGACAGACACAGAACAACTCTCCATTCAAAAATGTATGTGGCCATGCCATGCATGAAGTGAAACTTTCCTGATTGTGACTACTAACACACATACAAATAACAGATAGCTCAAACAAAAATGTTGGTCATAATCTCATATACTATGTTGCATGGATACTTAGATAAGTATCAGATACGCGACGTGCGGATACACCCGATACGTCGATTTTCTAAAAACTAGGATATGGGGATACGTTTATATATACATACATACATACATACATACATACATACATATATAGGGATTGACTATTCGTCACCCTAGGTGAGGAATAGTTATGTTTCACCCCCCTCTGTTTTCACATCAATGCACCGTAATTTTACGTTTCGTAAATTTTATCGTATTCCATACGTAAAAAGAGACCATAAGAAAATATAGTCACCGTAAAAAATATTTATGTCATGTAAATTTACAAACATAAAAACATAGTGTAAAATATACATAAAATGTAATTTTTCTAGTCTTATGACTTATATTTTTATTTTTTATGTCAAACTTTACGTAGTGAATCAATATAAATGTAACTATTTGCAATTTGAAATGTAATTTATTTATGAAACAATCGTAATATTACCTCGGGTGAAGAATAACTTATTCTAGACCCTGGGTGATGAATAGACCCTGGTTGATACTCCTAGGAATACATACTCTCAAACTCCACGCACCCAAGTCCCTGCCCATCTAGCCATTATTTAATGATTTAATTTAATTAAAGCATTACTATACCATCTAACCCTCCGCATGGATCTGGGAACAACTTCCATGATAGTAGGGAATTAGGTCCAATTCCCATTAATATACCTAGTTAAGCCAACTCGGCCGACGTCGGCGCTCACACAGGCGTGGGATCTCCGGCGGCTTCAATTGATGATTACCCAGGGGATTTGATCCACAAGATGGGGCAGCATCTGAGACTCATCTACTGGCCAGGAACGCCCAAAGGATTTCATTGTATTGGTAAGTGAGCTGATCGTTAATTACTTGATTCCATCCGGCGGAAGCGAGCCTGTCGTTTCCTCTCACATCTCAACCGGTGGCTATCGATCAATGGCGAATTGGCGATAGCTAAGTACATGGTAAGGCTTCCATCGATTTTAGATTGCATATACCAGGAAATAATCACCCAGGTGAACGGCATGTCTATAATAAGCGCTCATGCATTTTCCTTCTTCTGATTAATCCTAGGTCGGCATGTGGTTAGAAGAAATACACAGGAAGGATATGCAAATATTTAATATGACATTCTGCAGATTCAGTAGGAGAAAACACAAGGTGCATGTATTCTAACCTTCTTATAAAAAAATGTATTGAAGAAATGGCATTTCAAGAACCTTTTTGGTTCTCTTATTCCCCTCTCCTTTAACAATTCAAGGTACAAATTAATGACCTGAAAACAACAGGAATCACTTTCCCCACTACATATAAAATATCAGTGTGAAGCTTACATGTTTGCAATCAGTGAAGATGGTTTAGTACATTTAAGATGAATATTTACCTCGTCATTTAACCAGCCATGTGGCCTCAAACACCAAATTTTCTCCCTGCTAACCTCAATGTTAGACGGTTCATGCAGCACCAGGACTTTGTTACTGTAAGTGAAAGGGGGCAATGTTGAACTGTGTTAACAAGGTACATAGGAAGCTTCAAACAACATGCAGGCATGTCATCAAACGTACCTTGAACCATTACCATACAAAGAATCCTGAACTTCCTTTTCATCTTCAGCAGTTAGAGGTACAAAGAATTGAGACAGATCCTGAAGACAGATCAACATACATATATCAATATCCGCAAAAAAAAACTAAATTAAAGGGTTAATGCCTTAATGGAGAATAGAAGGTTGTCAAAATAAAGCAGGGTAATCAGCCACCCATTAAAGAGGAAAAACAGAAGAGGACCTCTCTTGTTGCCTCTTTTAAAATTTGAAGCAGTTAAACTAGATTTTACGCCTTCAGATTGCGTGCTATTTCTCACTGTGCATGGTTATGTCTTCTCCATTCCATTCGCAAACTCAATGCATGTTTTTAGATTGGGGCAACATTAGCTTTCTCTAAAGCCTAATGCAAATCCAGTTGGCATATCCCTTGTTATCAATTGTCCGTTCTTGCAACATGGGTTCCCTTACAAAGCTCTTGTCCATAAACGTAATCTTCCTACCCACCCCGCATATACCAACATAAAAAGGCGCTGACAAAACATACCTCCTTAGGCGGCTCAGCCAGCTTCCTCTGCTCCTCAAGCGTCCTCTCCAGAAGATCCACGTTGGCGGGGATCTCGTCCAACCTCTTGTCATTATGTTTCGTATCCTCATGGAGTTTCTTCCAACAGGGTTTCGCCTTCAGCCACTGAGGAGGCGGCGCCGCAGCCTTCAAGGCGACCTTCACCGGGTCATCTACTTTCCAATTCCCCGCCACCACCACGCGCCCTGGCTTCACATCGTTGTCCTTGAGCAGCCTCAGGCCGTTGCCCCAGGCTAGATCCTGCGGCACATCCTTCGACGCAAGGACCCAGTCCTTGAGCAGCCTCAGGCCGTTGCCCAATCCCAGCCAGTCCGGGATGCTGCGGATGTAGTCCTGCATGTCGAAATAAGCAGATTTGGCTTCCGGCGGTGGCAGGAGGAAGCAGTCGGGTACGAGGACGTGGGCCCCTCGGCGCTTGTGCTGCTGGCCGCGCAAGTGGTCGTGGAGGCGGCCGTCAGCCGGTAGGGGGCGCTTGCGGCAGTTAACGCGGAGTTCTGCGTCCGTGCTCATGGCAGGGACAAGGATGCCAGCGCCATGGAAGGTTTAGGGTCAGCGGCGGAGCATGCTGGAAGCGGAAACCCTAGGTTGGGTTCGTCGGGGGCTAGGGGTTTGAGCCCGGCGGAAGGGGAGAAGGCGGAGCGACTAGTAGAGCGAAGATGACCGAGCACCCCTTTTGCAAAAAGGCCCTCGTCTGGAAAATCAAGGGCTCCGTTACTAGTTTATAATACTTTAATGACCCAGACGCCCAGTTCGACAAGCCTGGCCCATGACAGTCACCTGGCTAATTGTTTTTGCCCTTTTGAGAAAGGCACGTGTCTTCGACTAAAAAAAGAAAGGGCATTGCTACGCGTCGGGGCGGATGTTTTCTAAATATCCGCCGTCTCGCGAACCATTAGATTTGAAATTATCTAACGATCGCGTGTATTTTTTTTATAACAAGTGTCTTATTGCGAAATCTTTGTAGCACAGGTCTTGTTTTTGAAATATTTGCAACAACAGAGATCTTGTTTTTGAAACATTTGCAAGAAAGACTGTGTTGCAGAATTGTTTTGCAACAAAATCATGTTGCAAAAATGTGTGTAGAAATATTTTGTAGCAGAGATCTTGTTTCTGAAACATTTACAACAAAAACTGTGTTGCAAAAACGTTTGTAGAATATTTTTTTGTAGCAGAGAACATGTTGCAGAAAAATTATGCAACAGGTAACTTGTTGCAGGAACTGTTGTTGTGACGATTGCGATTGAGCTCAAGGAGGCGATAGACATGCACGCATGTGCTCCTCTGTGGGACACGCGGTCGAGCAAACGAGGCGGCGGATGTTTCGCGAGATCCGCCGGGTGAGCAGAAGTATTTCCCAAAAAGAAAAGCATGTGTCTAATTATTTTTGAAAGATCAAACTGCAAGAACCGAGTATAATAGCAACTCGAGCAGACTGATGAACATAATAGCAGTTGGTATGTGAATTTCGGCTAAAAAGGTACTCTAGCAGAGTTGCATGCCTTCGGCTCCCCATAATTTATGGGCACCCTCCATATACGGCCCGTGGGAGTTCATATTTGAAGGTTGTGGGTGTTGGTATAGAGTGAATGCCACCCGTCAACCGCTTGTGCGGGAGGAAAGTTTCCAACCACTTCATTTTGCACACAACCTAGTCAATGGCATGTCAGTCCCTATGGTTGTCGCTTCTGCCACTGCCAATGCCGTGGATTCATTCCCATCGAAAAGAGCATCAATTAATGGTTATCGTTTAGACCCGTTGTCCGACACGCAAGCGGTTAAATTCGGCCATGTTTCTTGTCAGAGCACGTCACTTCGCGGGAGGATATAATATGTACCTGCGAATTAGGACATATATATATACACAAAAAGGGAGGAAAATGTGTGATAAAAATGCAAATATTAATAAGCTGTCGTTTAAGGCTCGGCATTGAGACTGGCTTTCGAGGCTCAAGTCTTGCTTCAATGAAGTTGGCGTGATAGCCCATGGTTTATCCTTGCTTTCTGTAACCGGCTCTCACGTGACACAAGCCGGCGTTTTAACCTGGATAAGTTCAGGGTCCTTATGGATTGACTTATCAAGAGTACACGAGGTCACCTATTCGTAGTAGCATCTTGCAAACATGCAGGTTTAACCAAGTTTTTAATGGCTTTAAGTCGGGTCAAGAGGGATATTAACGGCTAACTGTTGAGTTCGGAGCCCCCAAGTGACTTATGTTCAATGAATAAAGACTCATGCGCAATTTTTTGAGATAAAACGATAGAGACCCCGAGTTTCGAGGGTGCCAGCTTTGTTAGATTGAACACAAAGAAGGAGATACATATGTATGTACATTGATTTTGGATCTTGTGGCTCTATGTTTAGTAAGGCCGAAGATGAGCAATGTTCCATGGCAGAGTGAGTTCCTCTTCAGAGGTGTATGATCCTTCATGTTTGTCAATCAGGTAATATGACCCATTGTTGAGGTTTTTGGTGATGACAAAAGGCCCTTCCCAAGGTGGTGAAAGCTTATGCATCCCTGTTTGGTTTTGAATCAAAAGGAGCACTAAGTCGCCCTCTTGGAAAGTTAGGTTGCGAACTCTACGGCTGTGATAGCGACGTAGGTCTTACTGATATATAGTTGATCGAGTTGTTGCTAGGTCACGCTCTTCTTCCAAAGCATCAAAGGAATCTTGACGTGCATGTTCATTGTCTGCCCAACATATGTAGTAACCCGGGGGGAGTCATGGCGAATATCGCTTGGCAATACAGCTTTTGCTCCATAAACCAGAAAGAACGGTGTCTATCCTGTGGATCTGTTGGGAGTAGTTCATATACTCTAAAGGACTGCGGGGAGTTCCTCACCCCAACATCTCGGGGTTTGCTGTAACGGAACAATAAGCCGAGGCTTAATACCTCGTATGATCTCTTGATTAGCTCACTCAACCTGTCCATTAAACTGCGAATGTGCAACTGAGGCTAAATCGAGTCAGACATGCTCGCGCTGACAAAACTGCTCCATTGCTCCCTTGGATAAATTGGTGCCATTGTCAGTGATAATGCTACATGGATAGCCAAAACGAAAGATTAAGTTTTTTGAGAACTTGACTGTTGTTTCAGCATCACAACTGCTGATAGGCTCTGCTTCAACCCACTTGGTAAACTTATCAAATGCTACCGGAGGCGAGTCTTATTGCCAGAAGACGGCTTGAATGGACCCACTATGTCAAGCCCCCAGACTGCAAACGCCTAAGTTATTGGAATCATTCGTAACTCTTGAGCCGATACGTGCGCCTGTCGAGCAAACTTTTGGCAACCGTCACTTGCGCACAATATCTTCGGCGTGTGCGTGAGCTGTAAGCCAATAAAACCCATGGCGAAAAGCCTTTGCCGCCAAGGACCGTGAGCCGAAATGATGACCACGGTCTCCTACGTGGATCTCATTGAGAATCTCTTGACCTTCCTTCGGGGAAACACACCGTTGAAAAACACCAGTGTTGCTTTGTCGGTGTAACTCGCCATTAACAATGGTCATAGACTTCGAACGCTCGATGGTCTGTTGGACGATGATTTCCTCATCTTGGATATAAGCCAAATATGGCACTGTCCAATCAGGAATAGCATGAAGAGCCGCCACCAACTGTGTCTCCGGGTCAGGAATAGCCAGGTCCTCTTCAGATGGTAAATTGATAGATGGGTGATGAAGCACATTAAGGAATACATTGGGAAGAATCGGCTTACACTGAGAACAAAGACGGGACAAAGCATCCGCCGGCTCCTTAAGTCGACAATCAATATGATCAACCCGGTAACCTTGAAAATGCCTTGCAATATCAGTTACTGCCCTTCTATAAGCCGCCACCAGGGGATTCTTTGAGTCCTAGGTCCCTGAAACTTGTTGTGCCACCAAATCTGAGTCGCCTAAACATCTTACCCGGTTTAGGTTCATTTCCTTAGCCATCCGGAGCCCATGCAGGAGAGCCTCATATTCAGCTGCACTGATAGTACAAGGGTACATGAGCCGTAAGACATAACAAAAAAAATCACCTCACGGAGAAGATAAAATAACTCCAGCCCCGAGCCCTCTAACTGTTTGGAGCCATCAAAGTGTATTGTCCACTATGTTTTATATGGCATGTCCTCAGGGACTTGTAATTATGTCCAGTCATTTATGAAATCCATCAATGCCTGGGATTTAATGGCTTTTCGGGGTACGTATTTGACCTGGTGGGGACCAAGTTCAATTGCCCATTTAGCAATCTAACCAGTAGCCTCCCGATTTTGTATGATATCTCCAAGAGAAGCGTAACTCACCATCGTAATTGGATGCTCCTAGAACTAGTGCTTTAGCTTACGGTTGGCCATGAAGACACCGAAGACTAACTTCTGCCAATGTGGGTACCATTGTGTTGATAAGGTTAGAACTTCGTTGACATAATAAACAGGCCGTTGTACTGGGTACTCCTTTCCCGCCTCCTTTCGCTCGACAACAACTCCTACACTTGCGGCTTCGTTATTCGTAGCAATGTAGAGGAGCATAGACTCTTTGTTAGTTGGAGTGGCTAGAACGGGCGGTTCGACCAGTTGTTTCTTAACAGCTTCAAAAGCTTCGTTTGCAGCATCAGCCCAGACGAAAATATCTGTCTTTTTCAATAACTGGTACAGAGGAATGGCTTTCTCACCTAGGCGGCTTATAAACCGGCTTAAGGCTAATACACAACCCACCATGTGTTGAACATCATTGACATTGGCCGGCTTGGCAAGTGAGGTCATCGCCTTGATTTTTTTCCGGGTTGGCCTGATAACCCACAAGTATTTGGTATTGCGGCAGTCTTCACAGGTAGTATTTCACCCTGATTTATTGGTTCGACACAAGGGATATTTATTGGCGTTGACTGTTGAGTTGTCAATTCAATCGCACCTAGGATATCTCTTTGCAACAAAGATTTAGTAGCACGACAAATAGTAGTAGAAAAAGTAACAGTAGTAGTGACAACAGCAGTTTTGTAGTAGTTGTGACAGTAGCAGTAGCAATAGTAACTTAGCAAGATTCAGTATTTGTAAAGCATAGGCACATGGATCGGTGATGGATAATGATTTAGATGAAATTGATCATATAACAGTTACACACTAGGGCGACACAGAACTAGCTCCAATTCATCAATGTAACATAGGCATGTATTTCATATATAGGCATGCGTGCTTGCGGTAAGAACTTGCATAACATCTTTTGTCCTACCCTCCCGTGACAACGGGGTCCTATTGGAAACTAAGGGATATTAAGGCCTCCTTTTAATAGATAAACGGAACAAAGAATTAACACATGGTGAATACATGAACACCTCAAACTACGCAATCACGGAAAGAATCCCAATTATTGTCACCTTTGGGTATGCGGATCATGAAACGTAATAGGTGCATACAACGTGCAAGATAGGATCCAAATCACTCTTATATTTATGAAAACATAATAGGTTTAGATCTTATATCATGGCACTCGGGCCCTACTGACAAGCATTAAACATAGCAAAGTCATGGCAACATCAATCTCAAAACATAGTGGATACCCTGGATCAAGCCCTATCAAACTTAACTCGATTACATGGTCAATCTCATACAATCCCACCACTGTCCAGCAAGCCTACAAAGGAACTACTCACTCTCGGTTGTGAGCATCATGGCGGTGTTGATGGAGAAGGGCTGGTGATGATGACGACGACGATTTCCCCTCTCCGGAGCCCAAAACAGGCTCCAGATCAGCCCTTAGGAGGAAGAACAGGAGGTGGCAGCGGCTCCGTCTCATGAAACGCGGTGAAAACTTCTCTCCTTTTTTTCTCCCGAGATGTGATTTTATAGGACTGGAATTAGGGTTGGAGGAGCCTCGAAGGCCCCACAGACCATCAGTGTGCGGCCTAGGGGACGCCATGATGTGTGGTGGCCCCCTGGCACACGCCCCCCAGTAGCTCTTTGCTCCATAATTCATTATAATTCTCAGATGTAATTCACAAAAAGTTTCATCCAATTCTGAGAACTTATATTTCTGCACAAAAATAACACCAAGGTAGTTCTACTGAAAACATCGTCAGTCCGGGTTAGTTTCATTCAAATCATGCAAATTAGAGGTCAAAACCAGAGCAAAAGTGTTTGGAAAAATAGATACATTTGAGATGTATCAACTCCCCCAAGCTTAACTCGTTGCTTGTCCTCAAGCAATTTAGTTGATAAACGGAAAGTTATCAAGAAAACTTTTACAAACTCTTTTGTTCTTGTTTACGCGAGACATGGCATCCTTTTACCAGCCTCTCTCGTGCAACGACGGCGAATAAACGACTGTCCTGAGAATAACTCACCTAGCATGGAAGATAATGACTGCCTCGTCGCTCCATGAGCGAGACAAGTGCACAAAATGGATGTCTATTTGAATATTTATAGATGGCACATGCAGATTTACTTGGCTTCCTTTGCCACGATCACTTCATCAAATATCGTCATTAATGCCTTTCACTTGCATGATCGAATGGTATGATAATAATAATAGTGCAAGAATGTTGTGGACTGAGCTGAAATCTGCAAGGTAGTTTCAGACAAAGGAGAAGACAAGGTAAAATTGGCTCTCTGTTAGATCAATAGTGAAGCATATAAGAGCAACTCAACGTTTTCATCATGGTCTTCTCCTTTAAAAAATGATCAAAAAGAAAAGAAGTTCAGAGAAACACACTAAAATATTTTTTGGAGTTTTTGTTTTTCTCAAGCAAGGAAATAAACTAAGGGAAAACAAGAATGAGAAAAACTATTTACACGGGAAAGCTCCCAACATGCAAAGGAAATCTTTTGGGGTTTTATTTTTAGCTCTACAACTAAAGAAATGAGGAAATGAAAAACCGAAAAGAAGCAAGATTTTTTTTGAATTTTTAAAGTTTTTCAAACACACAAGAAGAAAGCAGAAAAATAAAGCTATCATGGATATACAATGAAAGAGGATGAACACCGAAAATTTATATGAAGTGTGTGAACATGAATGTAATGTCGATGAGAAATATGTATTCCCCCAAGCTTAGGCGTTTGTCTAGCTTGGTAATCACCACTGGTAATAGCCGTCAAGTCCGGGGAAGTGTTTCTGCCGAGGTACCCGAGCTCCCATGCCCAATCCTCGGCCTCCACAGTAGCAAGCTCGTTCCGGTAAGCAATGATGTCCTCTGGCATTATTCTGAATCCGCTCCTGGCATGATAGTCAAATAAAGAAGGTGCAGGCAAAGGGATAATATCACAAGTATTCTTGCTAAACACTAGGCTATAACGAAGGTGTTACGACGGTTTAGGTTTCTCAAGAAATTGGTTATCCTCCATGGACTGGTGATCGAGATAAACCTTGGGCAACAAGTAATCAGTAGGGCGTATAGCAACCTCAAAACGCTTTGCCAAGCGCGTGGCATAAATACCATCATGAACCTTGCATTTTATTTGGTTAAGATGTAATCAGAGCGCAACAATAGCTCCTAGATTGTAAGTATTATCACCATAAAGTGTGCGGCGTAGAATAGCGAGGGTGGGGGCACTAAGGCCACCACCCTACTCTAGCAAATATGCATTTTCCTATAAACAGAGTTAAATAGTGCACAAATGGAAAATGGAAACTAGTAGCTATGGCATGTGATATGCCCCTGGTTTCTCACATGGTTAAGGTGAGGAGGAAGTCCTCGAACTCCTCATGTTTAGGTCCATGCATTCCCCCGTCAGAGGGAAGCAAACATTGTAAGAGCACATTTCTCCATGTGTGGTTTTGGTAATTGGTGACAGCCCTATGGACTAATGGTTGCCTTGAGTTATATTAGAAGGATATGTCCATAGGCACTTCTTGAAGTCCATCTGTTGGGTTTCAAGGAGTTTATATGATGACTAAGGTGGTATTCAAGGTTTATCCAAAGATTGGTCATGTGAGAGTTGAGCTTATTGCAAGCATGTCTTGAAGAAGGAGATTGTGTGAGCATTCATGATTACCTTCAAGACATCATCTTTATGAAGAGAGAAGATAAGATACAAGGTTGATCAAGACTAAGTCAAAGAGTGAATCAAGTGATCAACACACAAAGTGTGCAAGATGTACGGAGAGGGATCAAGTTATCCCATGGTATGGTAAGCATTGTTCATTACGCTTTGTGTACTAACCCATGTTCCTTGTGAGAGTTCTTTGTGGGGCTAGGCATATTTCCATGGGATTGCATCAAGAGGAAGATCCCATACAACCCATGGAAGATGACATCAAGTGGTGATCGTCATCAAGGTTGCGATGTGCAAGCTCAAGTGAAGCATCACGGATAAATCATGCTTGAGGCTCGCCGTTCATTGTGATGACAATGGACTTGTGAAGATGTGCCGAAGAGTGGCTCACTCATAGTGGAGTATGGTGGAGGAACCATCTAGTCTTCATCAAGCCAACGCAATCAAGAAAGGTGGTCCATCTTGAGGAAGTCAAGATCGTCATCATCTAGCTCAAGTGAACTATGCGCAAGGCTAAGGTTTCAACTTGATAGGGTTTTCTATTTTACCGGTCTCATGGTGGTAGTTGAGAGACCGGGTTATAGGATCGATTGCCGTACTATCAAGGGGGCTCTCAAGTGAGTAGCTTGATCGTATACGTTCGTTGAGAGCTCAAACCATTGCATTCTTGGCATCATCATCTTTCTTGGTTCTTGGCTGGCTTTTCTCTATGTTGGTTCTTGAGCTTGTGGTTATCTTCGTGACAAGCTCTAGTACATCGAAAATGGATTTCATATGCTTCGTCTATTGCGTTTTTGGTGTTGGAAGTTTTACCAGTCTTATTCGAGGAAGGGTTCTCACCATTTTCTTATGGGCCTTTTCTCATTTGCTTCTTATTGATATTTCAATCAATATTGTGTTAGCCCATGTTGCTAGCTTTCCAACAAACTTTGTTTCGTTGAATTCGGAGTCCGTTTGCAAAAGTTATGGCAGTTTTGATGTTCTTAAAAGGCTGCAGCGGTACTACCGCGGCTAGAGCAGATGTAATTTTTTACTACCGCTCTGGAGCGGTACTACCTCGGCTCCAAGAGCGGTACTACCGCTCCAGACCAAAATCTCGTGTTAAGTCCAGCCGTGGTAGACACGGATGTAATTTTTTAGTACCGCTCGCAAGTAGTAGTACCGCTATCCATAGCGGTAGTACCGTGAGGACGAGCGGTAGTACCGCTCCAGCGGTTCTACTGGCCTTTTGCCTCCTCGGTGTTGTTTCTCAAAGGGGTACTACTGCCCTAGCGGTAGTACCACTCCTTGGAGTGGTAGTACCGCTCTGTGCGGGCCATGAGGATAACGGTTGGATTTTTTCCCACCTATAAAAGGGGGTCTTCTTCTCCAATGGACCTCATCTTTTGAGCTCGTGTTCTTCCCCCATTGTTGACCTTCTTCGAGCTTGCTAACTCTCAATCCCTCCAATGATTCTTGCTAGTTCTTGAGGGAAAATAGAGAGGATATCTAGATCCACATTTCCACTAATCACTTTCTCCTCTAAGTGAGGGGAACCCCTTGGATCTAGATCTTGGAGTTCTTCGTGTTCTTCTTCGTTCTTCCTCTCATTTCCCTCCCTAGCATTAGTTGTTTGGGTGGAATTTGGGAGAGAAGGACTTGGGCACTCCGTGTGCCCTTGCCATTGCATTTGGTGCATAGGTTTGAGTTCTCCACGGTGATACGTGGAAGTGAGAAGTTGAGAAGCTATAACTCTTGGGTGTTTGAGCACCTTAGAGATTGTTCCTCTTGGGTGCTTTGGCGCCCTAGACGGTTGGTGGTGCCTCGGAGCTCAATCATTGTGGTGCAAAGCTCTGGGCAAGCTTCGGGGTCTCCAATTAGGTTGTGGAGATTGCCCCGAGCATTTGAGGTCACCTTGGAGCCACAATCCATTGTGGTGAAGCTTCGTGGTGTCGTTGGGAGCCTCCAATCAAGTTATGGAGATTGCCCCAACCTTGTTTGTATGGGTTCGGTGACCATCTAGTGCCCCTTAGTGATTTTGGTGTATTGAAGACTTACAGGTTAAGGTACTAATGCGTTTGTGAGTGTACACAGGCTCTATAAGTCAAATGAGGAGTTTGATATAATCGGAGATTATCGACCCCTAAAAATGTATGTCTTCAAGTGAAGACTTTGCTGAAGACTTTCTAAAGACTTTGGTGAAGACTTTCTGAAGACTTTGAAAATGAAGAAGTTGGTGTGACCTTGAAGATATGAACGAGGAATATGAAGCGTGAAGACTTTTGTTTTCATAGTTTCGTTTCCTTTATTTGAGTCATAGGAAACACCGTACTGTTAAAGGGGGCCGAGGCAAGGTTGTCAGAATCGCGATTCTGAATCGGATCGGAACCCCAATGGTAGGATCGTAAATCGTAGAATCCTTACTATTAGGATCGTAGAAACGTAGATTCTATGAAGTAAAATCGTAGAATCATAGGGATTAATTTGGATCGTAAAGTCGTAGAATCGCATAACAGAATCGCGATTCTGACAACCTTGGGCCGAGGTAATACTAAGGAAAATTTCCAACTGATGCTCAACTCCAAAATCCTCAACCCATACAATCCTTCAAGTGAAGCCTTTGGAAATCTCTTACGGTTCAGACACGTTCTTCAGTGATAGAGACGAAGTTCTTTTGGTCTCTGAGGAAATTGATCTGACTGAGGAGTTAGGATTTCGCTAGTGCGAATTGCCTACAAGTGAGGAACATGATAAGCTGAGGACTTTCATAGTTCGAAATTCCGACCGTTGCCGTGCTTAGCGCCAGTTGTCCCCAATCATTCTTATCCACATAACGGTTATATCATTGGGGGCATTTATGTCTTATCATGTCAGGTTGCATCCTGGCTATAAATAGCCACCCCCCACAACCACTAGCTGGTTGGCTGCTCCGAGAGAAAGAACTGACACTTGTCATTTGAGAGCAACCCATCCTCCAAGGACTTTTGAGAGAAAATCATCAGTGAGGAAAAACCTACAATCAAACCACAAAACCCAAAGTGATTGAGCATCACTGAAGAAATTCATGTGTGGAACCAACGCTTGTTACCTTTGAGGACTGTGCATCCTCCAGACGGTTAGGCGTCATGGTCTAGTGCTCCTGCAGTCAATTGGGGACCATGAAGTGACCTTGGTTTAGAGCATCCAGCAGTAAATTGTGGATCGCCAGGTGACTAGTTTGTGAGGGTTTTGGAAGTCTACCCTGAAGACTTACCACGAGTGTTGGGCGAGGACTGTGTGACCTTAGCTCAAGGAGAATACGGTAAGGACCGTGTGTCCTGGGACTGTGTGTCCTCTAGTTTAAATATCAGGCCGCTCCAAACCAGACGTACGACTGTCACAGCAGTTGGAACTGGGTCATCAAACCATTGTCTTCATCGTGTTATCTGGTTCTATTTCCTCAACCCCTCTATTCCTCATATACCTGTTGATGAAATTGATTGTTACTGTTTGAAGAATTTGAGTGAAGACTTTCACAAATTCCTCACCTCAAATTCTTCAAGCTACCTTGTTCATCACTGCTTATCCTGTATCACGCTACTCTCTATTTGTGCATGTTTCATTTCATCATGAAGACTATGTTGTTACTATGTTCCTCATGCCCTTGAGTACTTATTCCGCTGCTAGTTATTCATCACATTTCAAATTCCTCAAAGTTGAAATTCCTCAAGTGATGAATTTGTAAAAATCGCCTATTCACCCCCCTCTAGTCGATATAACGCACTTTCAATTGGTATCAGAGCAGGTACTCCCTTGCTCTGTGTGATTTTGGTTTAACCGCCTGGAGTCTAGTTATGTCAACTGCAGGTATGATCAAGGTTTCCGCGGGGTGTCCTACCTTCGATGGGATAGACTACCCCTACTGGAAGAACAAGATGCGTATGCACCTTGAAGCTATTGACAACGATCTCTGGTATGTTGTGGAAAATGGTGTACCCTCTGTCACTCCCACTGTTACTACTGCTGATGTGAAGAGATTCAAGCAACTTGATTCTCAAGTGAAGAATATCATCTGTGGCCATCTGAGCAAAGGTCAGTATGGCAGAGTGAGTGCTTTGGAGTCTGCTAAGCTTATCTGGGATAGGCTGTCCAAAGTCAACGAAGGTGTTTCCACTCAACGTGACTCTCATGTTGATGTTCTTCGCAATCTCTTCAACCACTTCAAGAGACTTGACAATGAAAATGTTTAGCAAACATTTGATCGCCTCACTGATATATCCAATGAACTTCAAGCACTGGGTGCCACTGATATCACTGACCATGAAGTGGTGAAGAAACTGCTACGATCTCTCGATTCCTCATTTGATACTCTGGCTTTGATGATCCAAGAACGTGGAGATTATAAAGCTCTTGATCTTGCTGATATTCTTGAGAGACTCAATACTCATGAATTCCAACAAGCTGAAAAGAGAGACCTCTACGGGCCAAGCTATGGAAGATCTCGTGCTCTGAAGGCAAACGCAATTTCCTCATCTGAAGAAGAAGATTCTGACAGCAGCCTTGGTGATCCTGAAGAACTAGGTCAGGAACTAGCAATGTTTGTGAGGAAATTCCAGAAGTTCTCAAGAAGAGGTGGATTTGGAAAGTCATCAAAAAGTGGCTTGAGGAAATCAGATTCCTTAGAAGATTACAAGAAAAGAACATGTTATCGTTGCAAGAAGCCTGGTCACTTTATCTCTAACTGTCCTCTCTGGGAAAAAGACTCAAAGAAGAATAAGAAATACAAGGATGATAGTTCTGATGACTCGAAGAAAAAGAAGAAATCTTCAAAGTCCTCATCTGCAGAGTCCTCATCTTCAAAGTCCTCAAAGAACAAGAAGAATGGTTCCAGAAAGGCTCGAGCATTCATCGGCAAGGAAATGGATTCTGAGGAAGAATCTGAAGAATATGAAGAAGAGAAAGAATCTGAGGAGGAATCAGAATCTGGTGTCGCTAGCCTTGCTCTCGCTACTGCTTTCGTCAGCAAGTCCATCTTCAATGATGAAGAATATGACTACTCCAACGACTCTGACGTCAGCAACGATGATCATGCTCCCACCTATTGCTTCATGGCAAAAGGCTCAAAGGTACACAAACATCATTCCTCATCTAAATCAAGTGAAGGTGAATCTGATGATTATGTGAAACCTAGCTATGCTAAACTTCTTAAAATTGCCACCAAGCAACAAAGTGCACTTGAAAAGCTTCAGAAAATGCTAGACAAAAGCGATTCTGTTGAACCATGAAGTGGATCGTACTCAAACTCTGTCTATCAATCTCAAAAGTCTTCAGACGAAGTATGATAACCTACAGAGTCATCATAACGACCTCTTAGCTGATCATGAGAAGCTTTCTTATGAATTTCTTCAAAGAAAGCAAGATCTTGAGAAACTGAGGGTGTCACATGAAGATCTCCAAAGGGAAAACGATTCCTTACTAGCTCAACAGATCAGTACTGCTCAGGAAGATTTCATTCCACCTTGTTTGAAATGCATCGAACGTGAAACTGCTAATTCTTCACTTGAATGTTCAAATGCTTGTATTGATGCAATTTCTTCAACTATTCCCATGGTATTAAATTCCTCATCTGAGGATACCACTAGTATCACTAATGACAATGCAGGGTTGAAGGAATTGTATGTGACAGGCATGTACAAAAGTCTCAAAGGGCATCAAACCCTTTGCGATGTTCTCAAAAAGCAGATTCTGAACAGGAACACTAGGAAAGAGGGTATAGCCTTTGTGAGGAAACTCAACGCTGATGGATCCTACTGGACACCTGAGCAGTACCCCAAAACCTCATGGTTGTTGCAAAAGGATCTCCTGTAGATCCATCCACTTTATCTGGCTTTACTTGTGAAACTTCATATTCCTCTAATGAGTCACTTGACTCCAATTACAGATTCTTCAAAAATCAGAAAAGTGAAGTATTTGCTAGATATGTTGGAACTAACTGTAGGAATGGTTCTCCTATGAAGAAAATCTGGGTTCCCAAGAGCTACCTACAAAATCTTCAAGTGAATGTCCTCACGACACCACTCATGAAGAATAGGAACCCCAGATCAAATTCCTCATATGGACCAAAGTCCTCACTTGGACCAAATTCCTCAAATGGTCAAAATCATCATTCTCGTGCTAATGCCTCTGTTTCGCAGGGAAAACCTAAGAGTTATGAATATGTGCATTATTCTTCAAACCATTATGTTCATAAGTCCTCAAAGAATTTCTCTGCTTATTCATTTGAATACTCTAACCCTCGCCCTGTGAAACGAAACGCACTTGCTTCTATGCCTCCCTTCTCATATGGTACTCGCAGAATGATGAATTCTTTGCCACCCCTCCAGATGTGGGTGGTGAAGAAATCAAACTGACATCTTATGCAGGGTCGGGTCTCCAGATGAATTTGAACATCTGATGAATTTGCTGGAGACCTGAGGAAATGCTTGAAAGGACGCAAGCTAACCTTGATGAAATGAATTCTTCATTTCTAACGTCCTCACTCTACTTGCTTACTATATTATGTGATGAAATTTTGTCTGATGAAATTGATATCATATTCTTCACTCTGAAGCATATGAGTTCGTAAGTTGTACTAATTCATCTGCAGGATGATACTCTAAAATCTACTAAGTGGGTTCTCGATAGTGGATGCACAAACCACATGACGGGTGACAAGAATCTACTGATGAATTTGCCACTCACTCCATCTCCTCTGAAGCATATCACCTACGTAGACAAAGGAAAAAAGCAAGGTATTGGGACTTGGTAAGGTTGCTATCTCAAAGGACCGAACCATGGATAAGGTGATGCTTGTTGAATCCCTCGGGTTCAACCTTATGTGTGTCTCAATGCTTTGTGATCTTGATATGGTTGTCGTGTTTGGAAAATTTTGTTGTGTTGTCATCATGGAATCTGACAATTCCAAAGTCTTCGAAGGCTTTAGGAGAGGAGACCTGTATATTGTTGATTTCTCTACAGGTCCTCAACCTGCCACTTGCTTACTTGCAAAGTCTTCAGAAGGCTGGCTGTGGCATCGACGACTTGGACATGCTGGTATGAGGAACCTGCACACACTCGTGAAGAAAAAGCACGTCATTGGCATCGAGGGTGTAAAATTCCTCAAGGACCACCTCTGTGGTGCATGTGAATCTGGGAAGATGACCAGATCCAAGCATCCCTCAAAGACAATCATGACCACGACTCGACCCTTTGAATTGCTTCACATTGATCTATTTGGCCCCACTCATTACTCCGTACTAACAAATGCATCAAGTTTGTATGGCTTTGTCATTGTTGATGATTACTCTCATTACACATGGGTGCATATTATTCTATACAAAAATGAAGTGCAGGACGTCTTCATACAATTTGCTTCAAGGGGCTCCACCAACTTCGGCGTCAAGATCAAGCATATCAGGAGTGATAATGGGATTGAGTTCAAGAACACTAATCTTGATGAATATCTTGATGAACTTGGTATTACTCATGAGCTATCTGCCCCTTATACTCCTCAGCAGAATGGCATCGTGGAGCGCAAAAACAGGACACTTGTTGAGATGGCTCGCACCATGCTTGACGAATACAAAACTCCTCATCGCTTCTGGCCTGAAGCAATTGATACTGCATGCCACATCATCAACAGGGTATATCATCACAAATTCTTCAAGAAGACTTCATACGAGCTCATGACAGACAAGAAACCCAATGTAAGTTATCTCAAAGTCTTCGGTGCAAAATGCTGGATCAGAGATCCCCACCACAGTTCTAAGTTTGCATCGAAAGCACATGAAGGTTTTATGCTTGGTTATGGAAAGGACTCGCACACCTACAAAGTCTTCAACACCTACCATCACAAGGTGGTTGAAACTGTAGATGTGCGGTTCGATGAAACTAATGGCTCGCAAAGAGAGCTCCTGCCTTCTGTGTTAGATGAACAGTCTCCTGAAGAATCCATCAAGCTGAAGGCAACTGAAGATGTCATACCCACTGAGGAAATCATTCCAACAAATGAAGACTCTCATACTGATATACCTGAAGAAACTGGTGCTGATGAAAATCCTCAGCCACGTCAACCTGCTCATCCAAGAGTAGCAAATGAAGTGCAGATTGACAAAATCATCGATGACATCAACGAACGAGGTCCTCTCATACGCTCAAAAGCTTCACATATAACTAACTTTTGTGGGCACTCTGCCTTTGTCTCTATAATAGAACCCACCAAAGTTGATGAAGCATTCAAGGAGCCCGAGTGGATTCAAGCTATGCAAGAGGAATTGCATCAGTTCAAGCTCAACAACGTGTGGGAACTTGTCAAGCGACCAGATCCTCGCAAACATAACATCATAGGTGCCAAGTGGATCTATCGCAACAAACAAGATGAAAATGGCCTCGTGGTGAGGAATAAGGCTCGTCTTGTAGCCCAAGGCTACACACAGGTTGAAGGAATTGACTTTGATGAAACGTTTGCACCTGTTGCTAGACTCGAGGCTATTCGCATATTACTTGCTTACTCTAACCATCATAATATCATCTTATATCAAATGGATGTGAAAAGTGCATTCCTCAATGGTAAGCTTGAGGAATAAGTATATGTTGCTCAACCCCCAGGTTTTGAAGACCCTAAGCATCCTGACAAAGTCTTCATACTAAACAAGGCCCTCTATGGCCTCAAGCAGGCCCCTCGGGCATGGTACGACACTCTGAAGGAATTCTTCATGAAGAAAGGCTTCAAACCCAGTTCACTCGACCCAACCCTTTTCACAAAATCTTATGACAGTGAACTGTTCATATGCCAGATATATGTAGACGATATTATCTTTGGCTGTACTGACAAACGTTACAGTGATGAATTTGCCTATATGATGAGTGAAGAATATCAAATGTCTATGATGGGAGAGTTGAAATTCTTCCTAGGTCTTCAAATTCGTCAGCAAGACAATGGCATCTTCATCTCACAAGAGAAATACCTCAAAGATGTTCTGAGGAAATTCGACATGCAAGATTGCAAAGGCGTCAAAACTCCAATGCCTTCAAAAGGCCACCTCTGCATTAATGAAAATGGTAAAGATTTCGATCAGAAGGTATACCGCTCCATAATTGGTTCATTATTGTATCTATGTGCATCTAGGCCTGATATTATGCTAAGTGTTTGCATGTGTGCCCGATTCGAAGCAACACCGAAGGAATCACACCATAAGGTTGTGAAACATATTCTTCGATACTTAGCTCACACACCAAAACTTGGATTGTGGTATCCCAAGGGCTCAAATCTTCACCTTGTCGGATACACTAATGCTGACTATGCTGGAGATCGTGTGGATTGCAAGTCAACCTCAGGCACATGTCATTTCCTCGGACGATCATTAGTCTGTTGGTCCTCGAAGAAGTAGAACTGCGTTTCACTCTCTACTACTGAAGCTGAGTACATTGCTGCCGGTTCATGTTGCGCTCAGCTACTATGGATGAAGCAAACCCTCAAGGACTACGACATCAAGCTGAAGAATGTGCCTCTTTACTGCGACAATGAGAGTGCCATCAAGATTGCTTATAACCCAGTTCAGCATTCCAGGACCAAGCACATCCAAATTCGTCATCACTTTCTTCGAGATCATGTACTCAAGGGCGACATCTCCATCGACCACATTCTCACTGAAGAACAACTGGCCGATATCTTCACTAAGCCCTTGGATGAAAAGAGATTTTGCAAGTTGCGATGTGAGCTAAATATCTTAGAATCTTCGAATGTCCTTTGAAGAAAGACACACATCCTAACACTTATGCAAAATTGATGATCTTGATGTGCAACACACGAAGAAACGTTTTTCTTCAATCAATGAAGAATAACCCTCTAAGTGTGAAGAAATTAATGAAGAATTTGATTCTCAAAACCCTACGACAATTGTACGCGGTGTATGAAGTCATCATTCTTATACGGTGGGTCACGCCACCAACAATAGTTGAAATTCTTCTAAGTTGAGTTTTTCATCATCTGTGCAAATTCTTCAAATCATCAAATTCCTCAAAATTTTCAAATTCCTCAACTTTTCAAATTCTTCAAACTTTGAAACTCATGTTCTTCATTGACTATATATATATATTTAAGTTTTTAATGTCCTTAACAATTGCTAATTCTTCAAGTTGATTTTCATCTAAGTGAATGTGATCGGACCCTTTACCCCTCTATGCTAAACTCAACCCAGTCTGTTCACAAATTCTTCATATGAGTTCTACTTTGAAACTCGTTCAAAGTCTTCACTGTGTCCTTGATAGCTAAAGCATTTGCGAATGGAAGATTTGAAATTTACACTATCAAAATATTCAGCAGTTCTCGCACAAATGGTTCCGGTTCCCGCGCCTGGATAACCCATGATCACCATCACTGAGTACGTGGGTGACACCTGTCGCGTGGAGAGCAAGGGTCAGGGGCAATCCTGTCCAAAATCTTCGGGCGGATCGGTTTTCACTTCCTCTATAAATACCCCCTTCCCATCAACTGTGCTCGGTTACTCCGCATCTCATCCCTCTCCCGAGCTCCAACCTAGCGCCATCGCTAAAGTCATCGTCGCCGGTGAGGAAGAGCTTCACTGCCTCAACCTCATCGTTGCCGTACTTGCACCGGCCACGGAAATCCTCATCCCGTTGCTGTTGTAGCTGTCTCCCTCTGCCAAGCTAGGACGTGGGAGATCTGAACGCACGAACTTCCCAATCTCATCTCTGAGTTCGTCGTGTTCTTCACCAGGGTAAATAAAAATTATTTTTACTGCCCTTGTTTGATCCTCAAATGCTCTTCATATTCCTCAAAAGGTGTTTGTTCTTCATGAACCTTATTTTTAAGCACCTTACATCTCCTCATACTTGATGATTTTCTCTAAGTAATGATTTTCTTCAAGATTCCTCAATTGTGCAAATCCTCAAAAATTGTACAACTCAGGAACCTTAGACAAAGAACACTTAGTGAAATTCCTCAAGACATCCATGGTCAAATTCCTCACACCTAATTTTTCTTCAAAATTTCTGAGAACGCATATGACCTCTTCAAATTCCTCGCACCTATACTCTATTCACAGGTACAACATGTCCGCTGATGAATCACTAGGTTCTCATCAACTTAACTCATTTGCAGTGCTTCTTGAAGAAGAATTGTGTACCTCTTCAGAATCTTCAAGAGTTCATATTCCTCAAGTGAAGAAAATGGCTGACAGAAAGAAACCTCAGAAAGGAGGAAAGAAGCCAGATGTGCACACTGCCTTTGAGATTCCAGAGGATGTGTATGATGAATATTGCACACCTGATGAAGAAACACATGGAAAAGAGACGACCAAGCAAAGAAAGATCCGCCTGCAAAAGATTGAGAGGAGATGGGCAAAGGAATGGAAAGAATATCGTTATGTAACCCCAAAGTACATGATGAAATTTGCAGTGAAACCACCTTGCAGCAGGCCTCCTCTAGCTCAGAACCAAATCGCTGATCCCACAAGCCTAAAGACTGGTGAGGACTTTCCTCATCTATGGGAGAAGCAGCAAACCAAGCTGGCTAGGAAAGCCAAAGAAGCAGTGAAGAAATTCAATGAAGATTCTGCTGCTGCTGCCTCTGTCGGAGCTTCTGCAAGTGCTCCAAAGAAAATCATGAAGAAATTTTCTTTGAAGATAGGTTCTTCAACATCAAGACCTTCACAGCAGATTCCTCAAGGTCAAAGGCCTCAACCTACAAAGTCCTCAGCACCTGGAACTGTCGCTGCTCAGTCTTCTACAGCAGTTACAAAGTCCTCAACACCAGTGCATCTGGCTACATGCAAGAGGACTAAGGGTTTCACCAAAGTCCCAAAGATCACTGCTAGCTCCTCCAACACAGCAAAGTCTTCAACCAGCCCCTCTACGTTGAAGCTGAAGAAAACTGCTGGACGAGGTCAAAGACCAAGTCCTCACACAAGCAAGGCTGTGATGACCATACCCTCACGTTCTGAGGATAATGATGGTGATAATGATGAAGCTGATGATGAGGAATTGGAAGAAATCATCAGACAAAGTCAGCACATGGCTGCTAGAGCAAAGGGTAGCTCTGTTCCTCTCATGCTGGATCCCAAGATGATCCTCAACTTCATCGATATATGGCATGAAGACCCAAGCACCCCACTTTCTTCACTAAATCTGCCTCCTGAAGTGGATCATGTCCTCACCCACTTCATCTCTGAAGAACAATGGAAGAGAGAGCAAGCTCTGAGAGCTAAGAGGAACAAGACTCGAAAAGAAAAGTTTCTGCGTGACAATGTGATGAATTTGACCCCAAATCAACTCGTCACAGTTCAGTCCGAAATTCGCACACTCTCTGTGGATCAAAAGAGATATGATGCTGAATGGAAGGGCACCAAGGTTAGACTCGTCAGGGCTGCTCAAGCAGCTGTAAAGGATCACAACACCAGGGTTGCAGCTCGATCGCAACCACAAAAGCCTCAGTCTGAAGAAATTGCTCAGACTACAGATGAAACTCCTCAGGCAGCTGATGAAAATGCTCAGCCTGATGAAACTGCTGAAGGAAATGCTTCTGCACCAGAAGCAACTGTCAGTGCTGCTGAGGAAACTCAGACCACTGATGAACATGCCAGGGCAACCTCCAATGTTGTGCGTGAGGAAACTGCTATGCCAACAGGTACTTCTGTTGTACCTGAAGAATCTGATAGGCCAGCTGAAGAATCTGCTGTGCCTGAAGAAACTAAACCACCCAGGGCGGCTGCATTAGTCGTTCCTGAAGAAACTGCTACTGCTAAGGAAAATCCACTCAAGAGAAAAGCGTCAACTTTTGATGCCCGTGTGTTGAAGAAGTTGAAAACTTCATCAAGTTCCTCAGTAACTCCAATTGATGCAACTCCAATTTCCTCAGCACGAGCCTATGCTATTGTGCCATTCGGGGAGGAGTATGTCATCCCTGAAGAAGAAGAAAATCATTCGGCTGCTTCCACAGAGCCTCTTGATGAGGAAATTGTCATTGATGACGCTGCATCAACCCCCAACGTATCATCGCCCCAGCTTCTGGTAACTGTTGAGGAAGCTGGTGTAGAAGAAATTGATGAAGAAGTTGACATTGGTGACACTACTCCAGTCGTCAATGATGAATATTGGGAATCTGCACATCCCAATTCACCAATGGCAACTCCTCTGATGTTGATTCCTCAGTCACCTGCACAGACTCAAGAAATCTCAGAAGACTCTACACATCTGTACCTTCCAGAAAGTGAAGAAATTCCAGTTGCAACAGCTGAGGAAAATGATGCTCCGACCACTGCCGAGGAACCAGTTCTTCAAATCACTCAGTCTGCTGTTCCTCCAATGCCAACATAGATGAAGGGGCGCACACGAACAAATCTTCAACCCAAGCCAAGACTGCCCTTCAAAGGCACTGTTTGTCCCAAATTCCTCAAGAATAATTTCTTCGATGAACACTCATTCTTCTCTGGACCAAACCCCTATGACTCTGCAAGGGCTGGTCGCAACAGATTCTGGACTGCCTCTCAACTCAACTACTATGCGTCAGTCCTATATGAGAAGAAGAAAGTCTTCGAGCACCATCAGATTCCTCATGCTGATATGGAAAGTCTTCCATCATTCACTCCAGTGCTCCAAGTTCTCTATGATGCAGGCCTTCTTCCATTCTGTGTCGACATCTACGACTGGAATGAAGAAATCATCATTCAATTCTATGCCACGCTGCATATTAGCGGAAATTCCTCAGATATCAACTCATGGATATTCGACTGGATGACTGGCATGACCCACTTCACTGCTCAAGCCTCTGAATTGCTTCAGTGTGTCCCTGTTCCAATTCCCTTAGATGAAGCCTGCAAACTGTTTAATGAGCCTGCACTTCCAAATCAGCTGATGCAAGTGTTGATGAAGCCTTTGCCTCCTGGAACGCCTCAACCAAACACCTTTCTTGTGAAGAATCTGCTATATGTGCCCAGGACTGTTTACCGTATCCTCACAAATACACTATGTCCTTAGAAAGGCCACGATCCTGAAGAAGAAGAAGTGGAAGGAGTCATGAAAAATATGCTCTTCAACATCATTCATGGGATTCCCATCGACTTGCATGATTTCTTCATGAGGACATTGGCCAGTGCTGCCTTAGCTCCATTTGAAGAGAAGTCCTATGCGCCATGGATCATGAAATTCATCAGGGCAAAGTCCTCAGTTCCCTTCAAGGCTGATTTTCAGAATCACTTTGGCTTTCTGCCCCCAATAGAAGTCATCAAGAGCTCAATTGCCTCAGTTGAAGGAAAAGGCAAATGTGTCATTGATGAAGGCACTCGTCCTTTGGATGGACAGTTCCGCAAAGCCGCTTCCTTCTCCACCAATGATGAAACTGCCACTCAAGACTCCGGTGCAAAAGCCTCAGCTCAACAACCTCAAGCGTCTGCCCCTCGTGTGATGACTGATCACGAGCTTCTAATAAGTCTTCATCAAAAGGTCGATCACAATCACAAGTGGGTGAAGCGCCAACTTGGTTACATTGTGCAGAACATGACTGTGACGCAGAACACAGTGGAGAGAAATCACTACTATGCGCATGAAACCCTCAACCGCACTTGGGCCGTACTGTCTCACATCATGCCTTCTAAAGAACTGGATGAGCTGGATATTGAGGAACATCCCGACTGGGCTCGGCGACCCCAAAAGAAATTCAAGAAAGTTCAAGTTCCTCTGATGGTAGCAAGTTCATATTCTTCATCTCGCGAGCATGATGACGATGAAGACACTGACGACACTGCTACAGGCCCTGCATCGACATACGAACCCAACAACGCTGGCGCTCCTTCCTCACCAACACGATGAAATTCTTCAAAGGGGCGTTAGTCATCACTTTTTCTTCCCTTTTGGTCTTCGATGACAAAGGGGGAGAAAATTTGAGTTAGTCTTCAAGCGGGTCTCTATAAATGGGCTATTTTTGTTTAAGTTACAACTCTCGCTCTTCCGAAACTTTTGTTGATTGAGTTGTACACTTAAGTCTGATGGTGGTCTGACACTTTTGAACTATTTCCTCGCATGTTTATTTCCTCAAATACCTTAATGCATGCATGCTGAATTTCGTCAGACACCATTTTCCTCACGCATTTCAAATTCTTCCTATCATATATTCAAGTGCGTGTATGAATTACAAGATATAGGGGGAGTTCTCCATGTTTGAACCTGCCATGTGCATTTGCAGTCCAAAGCAAATTCCTCAAATATGCACATCTTCAGGGGGAGTTCTTCTATATCTTGCAATCAAATTCCTCAAAATATGTACTTTCACTTCATATGTTTATCCCCGTTGAAAACTTAACCTATTTGTCATCAATCACCAAAAAGGGGGAGATTGTTAGTGCATCTAGTGCCCCTTAGTGATTTTGGTGTATTGAAGACTTACATGTTAATGTACTAATGTGTTTGTGAGTGTACACAGGCTCTATAAGTCGATGAGGAGTTTGATATATTCGGAGATTATCGACCCCTAAAAATGTATGTCTTCAAGTGAAGACTTTGCCGAAGACTTTCTAAAGACTTTGGTGAAGACTTTGTGAAGACTTTGAAAATGAAGAAGTTGGTGTGACCTTGAAGATATGAATGAGGAATATGAAGCATGAAGACTTTTGTTTTCATAGTTTCATTTCCTTTATTTGAGTCATAGGAAACACCGTACTGTTAAAGGGGCCCGAGGTAATACTAAGGAAAATTTCCAACTGATGCTCAACTCCAAAATCCTCAACCCATACAATCCTTCGAGTGAAGCCTTTGGAAATCTCTTACGGTTCAGACAAGTTCTTCAGTGACAGAGACGAAGTTCTTCTGGTCTCTGAGGAAATTGATCTAACTGAGGAGTTAGGATTTCGCCAGTGTGAATTGCCTACAAGTGAGGAACATGATAAGCTGAGGACTTTCATAGTTTGAAATTACGACCGTTGCTGTGCTTAGCGCCAGTTGTCCCCAATCATTCTTATCCACATAACGGTCATATCATTGGGGGCATTTATGTATTATCATGTGAGGTTGCATCCTGTCTATAAATAGCCACCCCCACAACCACTAGCTGGTTGGCTGCTCGGAGAGAGAGAACTGACACTTGTCATTTAAGAGCAACCCATCCTTCGAGGACTTTTGAGAGGAAATCATCAGTGATTAAAAACCTACAATCAAACCACAAAACCCAAAGTGATTGAGCATCACTGAAGAAATTCTTGTGTGGAACCGACGCTTGTTACCTTTGAGGATTGTGCATCCTCCAGACGGTTAGGCGTCATGGTCTAGTGCTCCTGCAGTCAATTGGGGACCATGAAGTGACCTTGGTCTAGAGCATCCAACAATAAATTGTGGATCGTCGGGTGACTAGTTTGTGAGGGTTTTGGAAGTCTACCCTGAAGACTTACCACGAGTGTTGGGCGAGGACTGTGTGACCTTAGCTCAAGGAGAATACGGTAAGGACTGTGTGTCCTGGGACTGTGTGTCCTCTGGTTTAAATACCAGGCCGCTCCAAACCAGACATACGACTGTCACAATAGTTGGAACTGGGTCATCAAACCATTGTCTTCATCAAGCTATCCGGTTCTATTTCCTCAACCCCTCTATTCCTCATATACATGTTGATGAAATTGATTGTTACTATTTGAAGAATTTGAGTGAAGACTTTGACAAATTCCTCACCTCAAATTCTTCAAGTTACCTTGTTCATCACTGCTTATCCTGTATCACGCTACTCTCTATTTGTGCATGTTTCATTTCATCATGAAGACTAAGCTGTTACTATGTTCCTCATGCACTTGAGTACTTATTCCGCTGCTAGTTATTCATCGCATTTCAAATTCCTCAAAGTTGAAATTCCTCAAGTGATGAATTTGTAAAAATCGCCTATTCACCCCTCCTCTAGTCGATATAATGCACTTTCAGTTCTGATAACTACTTGATAGTTTAGTGCGTCATGCATTACAACTTAGAATTAAGGCTCCGAAACGTTTTGAACTATAATTTTGGGGTTATGCATTAGAGACAACTACATTCACTTTAAATAGGGCACCATCTAAATCCGTTGAGATGAAACCGTGTGAATTATGGTTTGATAGAAACTTAAGCTGTCATTTCTTAATGTTTGGGGCTGCGACGCTTGTGTGGAATTTTTTTCACCTAATGAGCTCGAACCCAAAGCAGACAAATGCATCTTCATAGAATACCCTAAGAACAGTTGGGTGAACCTTCTATCTCAGATCCAAGCATAAAATGTTTGTTGCTAAAACTAGGTCCTTTCTCGAGAAAAGGTTTCTCTTGAAAGAATTGAGTGGGAGGAGGATAGAACTTGATGAGGTTATTGAAACTCTGTTTCAACCAGAGAGTAGCGCAGTGCAGGAAGTTGTTTCTGTGAAGCCTACATTAGTTGAAGAGGAAGTTAATGATGATGATCATGAAGCTTCGGATCAAGTTACTATCGAACCTCGTAGGTCGACAAGGACGTGTATTGCTCCTGAGTGGTGCGGCAACCCTATCTTAGAGGTCAAGTTGTTGGACAACGATGAACCTACGAACTATGGAGAAGCGACGATGGCCCCGAAAACCAACAAATGGTTAGAGGCCATGAAATCCGAGAAAGGATCCATGTATGAAAACCAAGTATAGACTTTGGTGGACTTGCTCGTTGGATGGCAGGTCGTTAAGTACAAATGGATATTTGAAATGAAGACATACGCTGATGGTAAATGTCACCATTTGTAAAGCTCGACTTGTTGCAAAGAAGTTTACGACAAGTTCAAGGAGTTGACTGCGATGAGACTTTCTCACTCGTAGCGATGCTAAAGTCTGTTGAAATTATGTTAGCAGTTGCTGCACTTTCAATTATGAAATCTGGCAGATGGATGTCAAAACATCGTTTCCTTAACGGTTTACTTCAGGAAAGGTTGTATGTGATACAACCAAAAGGTTTTGTCAGTCCTAAGGATGCTAAAAGGTGTGCAAGCTTTAGTGATCCTTTTATAGACTGAAGCAAGCATCTCGGAGTTGGAATGTACACTTTGATGAGGTGATCAAAGTTTTTTAGTCTATACAAAGTTTATGAGAAACTTGTATTTGCAATAAAGTGAGTGGGAGCACCATAGAGTTTCTGATAAGTATATGTGGATGACATATTGCTATTAGGAAATAATGTGGAATTTCTGGAAAGCATAAACGGTTGTTTGAAAAGTGATTTTCAAAGGAAGACCTGAATAAAGCTACCTAATTGTTGAGCATCAAGATCTATAAAGATAGATCAAGATGTTTGATAAGACTTTCAATGAGTACATACCTTGAGAAGATTTTGAAAGAGTTCAAAATGGATTAGTCCGAGAGAAGTGTTCTCACCTGCTTTGTAAGGTGTGAAGTTGAGTGAGACTCAAAGCTCGACCACGGTAGAAGAAAGAGAAAGGACGAATGTCGTCCCCTATGCCTTAGCCATAGGCTCTCTATAGTATGCCATGCTGTGTACCGCACCTGTGTGTGCCTTGCCATGAGTCCGTCAAGGGGTACAAGAGTGATCCACGAGTGGATCACTGGACAACGGTCAAGATTATCCTCAGTAACTAAAAAACTAAGGAGATGTTTCTCTATTATGGAGGTGATAAAGAGTTCGTCGTAAAGAGTTACGTCGATGCAAGCTTTAACACCAATCCGGATGACCCGTAGTAGCAATCTGGATACATATAGTGGAGCAGCCATTTGGAATAGTACCAAGTGGAGTGTGGTAGCAGTGTTTACGGTTTGACATAAAGATTAGCAAAGAACACACGGATCTTAATGTCGCAGACCCGTTGACTATAAGACCTCTCTCACATGCAAAGCATGATCGAGCCCCAGAATTCATTGGGTGTTAGATTCATAACAATGCGAATCACATGGTGATGTGAACTAGATTATTGACTCTAGTGCAAGTGGGAGACTGTTGGAAATATGCCCTAGAGGCAATAATAAATTATTTATTATCATATTTCCTTGTTCATGATAATCGTTTATTATCCATGCTATAATTGTATTGATCGGAGACTTAGATGCATGTGTGGATACATAGACAAAACCATGTCCCTAGTATGCTTCTAATAGACTAGCTCGTTGATCAAAGATGGTTAAGGTTTCCTAGACATGGACATGAGATGTCATTTGATAAACGGGATCACATCATTAGGAGAATGGTGTGATGGACAAGACCCAAATACAAACGTAGCATATGATCATGTCAGTTTATTGCTACTGTTTTCTGCATGTCAAGTATATGTTCCTATGACCGTGAGATCATGCAACTCACGGATACCGGAGGAGTGCCTTGTGTGTATCAAACGTCGCAACGTAATTGGGTGACTATAAAGGTGCTCCACAGGTATCTCCGAGGGTGTCTATTGAGTTGGCATGGATCAAGACTGGAATTTGTTACTCCATGTGACGGAGAGGTATCTCAGGGCCCACTCGGTAATACAACATCACAACAAGCCTTGCAAGCAATGTGACTAAGTGTTAGTCACGGGATCTTGTATTACGGAACGAGTAAAGAGACTTACCGGTAACGAGGTTGAACTAGGTATGAGATACCGACGATCGAATCTCGGGCAAGTAACATACCAAAGAAGAAAGGGAACATCATACGGGATTAACTGAATCCTTGACATAGAGGTCCGACCGATAAAGATCTTCGTAGAATATGTAGGAACCAATATGGGCATCCAGGTCCTGCTCTTGGTTACTGACCGTAGAGGTGTCTCGGTCATGTCTACATAGTTCTCGAACCCGCAGGGTCTGCACACTTAAGGTTCGGTGACGTTTCGGTAGTATAGAGTTATGCATGGTAGTGACCGATGGTTGTTCGGAGTCCCAGATGAGATCCCGGACATCACGAGGAGCTCCAGAATGGTCTGGAGGTAAAGATTGATATATTGGAAGTCCTATTTTGGTCACCGGAAAAGTTTCGGGCTCATCGGTAGTGTACCGGGAGTGTCGGTAGTGTACCGGGAGACCATCGGGAGGGGTATTTCGACCCAAGAGGATACATGGGCTGTAGGAGGATGAATACCATCCCTTAGTGGGCTGGTGGAAGTCCCACACAAGGCCCATGCGGCTGGGAAGAAAAGCCCAAAAGGAAAAAGGTGGAAAAAGGCAAAAAGGGCTAAATTAGGAAGGAGTCCTAATCCTACTAGGAGTGAGGAGGAGGACTCCTCCCTCCTGGTTCGGCCGACCCAAGAGCTGCCTCCTTGGGAGGCAATCCTCCTCCTCCTCTCCTCCTATATATACTAGAGGGTTTTAGGGTTTTGGCACAAGATTTTCAGCCACGTGCTACCCGTTCCTCTAGTGCATAGTTTCTCCTCTAGATCGGATTTCTGCAGTGCTTAGGCGAAGCCCTGCCGGAATAGCTACACCACCATCACCGGAGCGCCGTCGCGCTGCCAGAGAACTCTTCTACCTCTCTGCTCCCTCTTGCTGGATCAAGAAGGCAGAGATCGTCATCGAGCTATACGTGTGCTGAACGCGGAGGTGCCGTCCGTTCGGCGCTAGATCGAAAGGATCGTGATCAAGATCGCGAGACGGATCGTGATGAGTTCGCGGGACGGATCCTGATGAGTTCGCAGGACGGATCATGATGAGTTCGCGGGACGGATCATGATTGGATTGTGGGATGGATCGTGATGAGATCGCGGGACTCTCAACGATTTGGATCGCGAAGATGTTCAACTACACCAACCGCGTTTCTTAACGCTTCCCGCTTAGCGATCTATAAGGGTACATAGATCCACTCTCCCTCTCATAGATGCTCATCACCATGGGTAGATCTGTGTGTGCGTAGGATTTTTTTTGTTTCCCATGCGACGTTACCCAACATGTAATAGGTGCATAAAACATGCAAGATAGGATCCAAATCACTCTTATATTCATGAAAACGTAATAGGTTCAGATCTGAAATCACGAAACTCGGGCCCTAGTGACAAGCATTAAGCATAGCAAAGTCATATCAACATCAATCTCAGAACGTAGTGGATACTAGGGATCAAGCCCTATCAAACTTAACTCGCTTACATGATCAATCTCATACAATCCCACCACCGTCCAACAAGCCTACAAAGGAATTAGCCACTCCCAGTTGTGAGCATCATGGCGATGTTGATGGAGAAGGGTTGGTGATGACGACGACGACAATTTCCCCTCTCTGGAGCCCCAAACAAGCTCTAGATCATCCCCCAGAAGAAGAACAGGAGGTGGCGGTGGCTCCATCTCGTGAAATGCGATGAAAAATCATCTCCTATTTTCTCCAAAGATATGAATTTATAGGACTGGAATTAGGGTCGGAGGAGCCTCGAGGGCCCCACAAGCCATCAAGGCGCGACCTAGGTGGGGGTCCTCACCCTGATGTGTGGTGGCCCCATGGCACACGCCCTGTTGTATCTCTTTGCTCCATAATTCATTATAATTCTCAGAAATAATTCACAAAAAGTTTTGCCCAATTCTAAGAACATTTATTTTTACACAAAAATAGCACCAAGGTAGTTCTGCTGAAAACAGGGTCAGTCCGGGTTAGTTTCATTCAAATCATGCAAATTAGAGGTCAAAACTAGAGCAAAAGTGTTTGGAAAAGTAGATGCATTTGAGACGTACCATGGCCTCAATTCCACGCTCGGACGCCAGGAATCCCAGTAACTTGCCTGCAACAACACCAAAAACACATTTGGTCGGGTTAAGCTTCATCTTATACACTCGAAGGTTACCAAATGTTTCCCTGAGATCATCCAGGAGAGTTTACTTCTTGTGGGATTTGACCACAATATCATCAACCTAGGCATGAACGTTGGGCCCAATTTGTGGGTGTAAACAATTCAGAATGCATCATTGATAAGTATCCCCCATGCTCTTAAGCCCAAAGGGCATAGAAACGTAGCAAAAAGCAACAAAAGGGGTGATGAATGTCGTCTTCTCTTGGTCTTCAATAACCATCTTAATCTGATGATAGCCAGAGTAGGCATCCAAGAAACACAAACATTCACAACTAGCGGTGTAATCAATAATCTGATCAATGTTGGGAAGAGCAAACGGGACCTTGGGACAAGTTTATTGATATGTGTGTAATCAATACACATATGCCAAGTGGCATTCTTTTTCAGAACGAGCACTGGATTTGCCAACCACTCGGGGTGAAAAACTTCAACGATAAACCTAGCAGCAAGAAGCCGGGCCACCTCTTCTCCAATAGTCTTTTGTCTCTCCTCATTAAAAGGACGGAGGTATTGCCACACATGTTTCATCTATGGATCCACATTAAGGTGGTGCTCAGCGACTTCCCTCGGTACTTGATGTCTACTACGCAACCTTCTTCTTGTAGACTCGTGTTGGGCCTCCGAGCATAGAGTTTTGTAGGACAGTAGAAAATTTCCCTCAAGTGGATGACCTAAGGTCTATCAATCTATGGGAGGCATAGGATGAGGATGGTATCTCTCGAACTACCCTGCAACCAAATAACAAAGAGTCTCTTGTGTCCCAACACACCCAATACAATGGTAAATTGTATAGGTGCACTAGTTCGGCGAAGAGATGATGATACAAGTGTAATATGGATGGTAGATATAGGTTTTTGTAATCTGAAAATATAAAAACAGCAAGGTAGCAAGTAACAAAAGTGAGCAAAAACGGCATTGCAATGCTTGAAACAAGGCCTAGGGTTCATACTTTCACTAGTGCACGTTCTCTCAACAATACTGACATAGTTGAATCATATGTAAATCCCTCACGTGCGACAAAGAGTTCACTCCAAAGTCACAAATAGCAGAGAACAAACGAAGAAATTATTGCAGGGTACGAAACCACCTCAAAGTTATCTTTTTCGATCAACCTTATGAGCTATCCCTATAAGTGTCACGAACAGCCCTAGAGTTCGTACTAAAATAACACCTTAAGATACACATCAACCAAAACCCTAATGTCACCTAGATACTCCAATTTCACCACGAGTACCTATGGGCTTGATTATACGATATGCATCACACAATTTCAAATTCATCATGTTCAATCCAACACAAAGAACCTCAAAGAGTGCCTCAAAGTTTCTACCGGAGATTCAAGACGAAATCATGTGCCAACCCCTATGCATAGATTCCCAAGGTCACGGAACCCGCAAGTTGATGACCAAAACATACATCAAGTGGATCAATAGAACATCCCATTGTCACCACGGATATCACATCGCAAGACATACATCAAGTGCTCTCAAATCCTTAAAGACTCAATCCGATAAGAAAACTTCAAAGGGAAAACTCAATTCATCACAAGAAGATAGAGAGGGGAAAACTCCATATGATTCATTTATATCAATAAAGCTCGTTGGAGAGAGAGAGAGAGATCCAACACATAGATACTGTTACATACCCTCGGCCCCGAGGGTGAACTACTCCCTCCTCGTCATGGAGACCACCGAGATGATGAAGATGGCCTTCAGTGATGGTTTCCCCCTCCGACAGGGTGCCGAAACGGGCTCCCAATTGGTTTTTCGTGGCTATAGAGGCTTGCGACAGCGAAACTCCCGATCTAGGTTTCTTTCTAGGGTTTTTAGTATTCATAGGAATTTTTGGCGTCGGTCTCACGTCAAGGGGGTGCTCAAGAAGTCTGCAAACCACAAGGGCGCGACCTAGGGGGCGCCCAGCAGGCTTGTGGCCTCCTCGTACACTTCCTGGCCTAGCTCTTGTTCTTCGGGGGTCTCTTTTGGTCCATAAAAAATCACCGTAAATTTTCATCCCATTCCGAGAACTTTTATTTCTACACAAAAAACAACACCATAGTAGTTCTGTTGAAAACAGCGTCAGTCCGGATTAGTTCTAATAAAATCATACCAAAATCATATAGAATTATTGTAAACATGACATGAATACTTCATAAATTATAGACACGTTGGATACGTATCAGTACTCCAGGCATGTCAGAAGGTTTCCATGCAAATATGTCCCAGTTCTCATGGATGAACTCGATGAGCACGCTTTCCTATTTGGGATCCAGGCCAGTCCCAATAGTGAACTGTTGAGATGAGTCACCTGGAGTAAATTCAATCTGCTTAGTATCCTCAGACGGCTTGAACTTGAGGAGAGGCTCGGACTCAGTGGTGGGCTTGTTGAGGGGGTCATATCTGTCGGGTCTACATTAGCCGTGTAAAACTTCAATTCTTCTGCTGCATCAGCTGACTCAGCATAATATGCATCCCCTTCTTCACATTCCTGAGCTCACTACCTGCTCCCGTCCATAGTGATAGTGTCGTTTGGCCCAGGCATCTTGAGTTTGAGGTAGACGTAGCAAGGACGAGCCATAAAATGGGCTTAAGTCGGTCGTCCAATGAGGGCATGGTAAGGGCTCTTGATCTTGACTACCTCAAAGGTCAAGGAATCGCATCTGTAATTATATTTTGAACTGAAAGCAACATCGAGTTTGATCCGCCTAATTGGATATGCTGACTTTCCGGGGACGATTCCATGGAACATAGTAGTTGAAGGTTGCAACTTACTCTCAGAGAAGTTCATTCGATGGAAAACATCATAGTATAAGATGTTGATGCTGCTACCCCTATCCATGAGAACCTTGGTGGGAGTATAACCACCTACCCGAGGTGCCACCACTAAAGCAAGACCTCCTGGGTTGTCAAACAGGGGGGATGATCTTCCCTACTCCAAGTGATTGGGTCCTCAGACCAGTTTAAATACCTTGGGACAGTCGGCTCGACCATGTTGATGACCCTATGCTTGAGCTTGCTATCACACCTATAGGCGCTAGTGGTGAAAACATGATATTGCCCGATGTTTAATTGCTTGGGATTGCTCTGAAATCCTGCTTGATTATTATGCTGCTAACTGCCTTGACCAGAGTGTTGTCCATCGCTATAATTTCCATGGTGCTGGAAACCAGCTCCTGAGCCGCTTGGCCTGGGAAAGCCTCATCATGCAAAGTCGCCTGAGGATCTGGATGTGACCCGCCAGGGCTAGTGTGACCCAGATTTTTACCACAATTGCCTCCTTGATGATTCTGGAATGCTTGATTGCGGAACTCCCGCATGATGTTACAATTTTCCCACGAGTGGGTAGCCGGCTTATCTGGGAGACTATGATTGGGACAAGGAGATTTAAGTGCCTCCTCATAATTGCGTGGCTTATTCCCATTGTAAGACTTGTTATTTCGTCGCTGATTCTTGAAACCGGTATTGGTGTTGGCAACAAACTCTGACCCGCCCTCAGAGTGCTTATGCTTGTCGTCGTTGCCCTAATTATTGTGACTCCCACTGTTCTTGGGGATTTGGTGATGACCCTTACCACTATCATTTGTCTTATTCTTACGAGCGTTATCATCGTCTGAGTCGGGATCCTTTGTGTTGTCTGACTCAACGTATCTGGTGAGAACACCCATGAGATCTCCCATATCTTGAACCTTGCGCTTTAGGCGCCCCAGCTTCTGAACAAGTGGTTGGAAGTGACAATTTTCTCCATAATCAAGATGGCTTGGGCAGCTGTGATGCTGTTAGAAGAGTGGATGATCTTTGCGACCCAACGAGTCTAGTGATGGGCAGATTCATCTGTACATTGGACGCAATGTTGCATATCAATGATCGTCATTGGATGCTTGCAGGTGCCTTGAAAATTCTTGATAAACGTTCCTTCAACTCTGCTCGTGTATTAATCAAATTTGGGGGTAGATTCCTCAACCATGTGCGAGCATCTCCTTCCAACATCATGGTCAAATACTTAGCGCCCACGGCATCACTAACATCTAGCATGTCCATAGCTAGCTCATAGCTTTCGATCCATGCCACCGACTCAAGATCAAACATGTAATTAGGAACCTTACGAGGACCCTTAAAGTCATAAGGTATACGCTCATTGCAGAGAGTCAGAGCCAGACAAGGAATCCCAATCGTTCTGCTACTAACTCCAGCCCCCAGAGCTGCTGGCTAGGGTTGGCGGGACGGTCTAGACCCGCACTCGTTGTCACTGCTTCCGTCTTCGCTTACCGCATGGTGATGTCTACTACACAACTTGCTCTTGTAGACTCATGTTGGGCCTCCAAGCGCAGAGTTTTGTAGGACAGTAGCAAATTTCCCTCAAGTGGATGACCTAAGGTTTATCAATCAATGGGAGGTGTAGGATGAAGATGGTCTCTCTCAAACAACTGTGCAACCAAATAATAAAAAGTCTCTTGTGTCTCCAACACAACAAATACAATGGTAAATTGTATAGGTGCACTAGTTTGACGAAGAGATGGTGATACAAGTGTAGTAATGATAGTAGATATTGATTTTTGTAATAGTATCAATAAAAAACAGCAAGGTAGCAAGTAACAAAAGTGAGCACAAACAGTATTGCAATGCTTGAAAACAAGGCCTAGGGTTCGTACTTTCGCTAGTGCAATCTCTCAACAATGCTAATATAATTGGATCACATAACCATCCCTTCACGTGCAACGAAGAATCACTCCAAAGTTCTTATCTAGCAGATAACATAAGAAGAAATTGTTTGTAGGGTACTAAACCACATTAAAGTTATCCTTTCCGATCAATCTAACCAAGAGTTCATACTAAAATTACACCAAGTTATCCTTTCCGATCGATCCTAAAAGTTCGTACTAAAATAACACCATATGATATGCATCAACAAACTCTAATGTCACCTAGATACTCCAATGTCACCACAAATATCCATGAGTTAATTATATAATACACATCAAACAATTTCAGATTAATAATACTCAAACCAACAGAAAGAACCTCAAAGAGTGCCCCAAGATTTCTACCGGAGAAAATAGGATGAAAACGTGCATCAACCCCTATGCATAGATTACCCCAATGTCACCTCGGGAATCCGTGAGTTGAGTGCCAAGACATAGATCAAGTGCTCTCAAATCCACAAAATTATTAAATTGGGTAATAACAAAATCTCAAAGGGAAAACTCAATTCATCACAACAAGATAGAGAGGGGAAAACACCATATGATCCAACTATATTAACAAAGCCCGCGATACATCAAGATCGTGCCAAATCAAGAACACGAGAGAGATAGAGAGAGATTAAACACATAGCTACCAGTACAAAACCTCCCTTTAGGTCATGGCCTCCACCGGGATGATGAAGATGGCCACTGGAGATTATCTACCCTCTCTGGCAGGGTACTGGAACGCCTCCAGATTGAGTTTTTATCGATACAAAGAGTTGCGGCGACGAAACTTTTGATCTACGGTTATTTCTCAGGGTTTCTGAATATATAGGATTTTTGGGCGCCGGTTTCATGCGAAGATGGGCCACGAGGGGACCACAAGACACTAGGGCGCGCTAGAGGGGGCTGGCGTGCCCTGGTGGGCTGTGGCCACCTCGTGGCTCTTCTGGCCCTCCCACGAAGCTTCTAGTGCCTCTTTTGTTCCAAAAAAATCATCATAAAGTTTCGTTGCATTTAGAGAACTTTTATTTCTGCATAAAAAACAACACCACTGTAGTTCTGCTGAAAACAACGTCAGTCGGGGTTAGTTCCACACAAACCATACCAAAACCATACAAAATTGTTGTAAATATGGCATGAATACTTCATAAATTATAGATATGTTGAAGACGTATCAGCATCCCCAAGCTTCATTCCTACTCTTCCTTGAGTAGGTAAATGATAAAAGAAATAATTTATGAAGTGTGAATGCTAGCATAGTGCATAAGTTTGATCAATGATAATTTCAACCACTTTTCCTAGCATCATAACAACAACTCTTTCTCACAAAACTCATCATGATAAAGTAGCAATCCATTCACATGTTATGGTTCAAACAATGAATTCTCTTGAAACTTAACAACCTATGTTCTAAGTCACCAAACAATTGCAATTCAACTTAATCTCAACAAAGTCTAAGTAAGATCTCCACATACTCAATCATCATATGGTCTTCTATGATTGATAGTACTCAAAGCATATTTTTAGAACAAATGGCATCCATCGAACATAGAGAAAGATAGGGGCTTAATGTTCGCCTCCCAACTCATTTATCATAGAGATAATTGTCAACAATAATAAGTCATGATCAAATATATTTGACTGGCCATATGTGCCTAGATCTTTCCCCACCACACGATGCTTGCCAACTAGAGAATAATTGAGGTTGAAATGAGAATGGATAATATTGACTCTTGCATATAAGTAAATACTGAAAGGTAAAAGATAGGCCCTTCATAGAGGGAAGCAGAGATTTGCATAGGTGCAAGAGCTCATTGTTTAAAATAGAGATGAATATGTAATTTTGATCGGTGTGCTTTTCCTATCAATGTCACAACGGAGTCTTCAATATCTTCCATGCTAATCACATTATTGGCGGTCCCCAAGCAGAATTTAAATTTTTACTCCCCCTGCACCATTCAAACACATTCCATGGCTGGCCGAATCCACAGTTTCCCTCCAAACAATCAACATTCTAGGGGGAGTTTTTGTTTATTTATTTTTGTATTATGCAGGACTAGGCATCCTTTTTACCAACCTCTCTCATGCAATGACTAATGAATAAACACTCATCTTGAGAATAACTCGCTTAGCATGGAATATAATGACCGCCCCGTCGCTCCATGAGAGGTACGAGCACACAAAACAGATGTTTACTTGAAGGTTTTAGAGGTGACACATGCAAATTTACTTGGAATGGCAGTGAATATATAGGTAGGCATGGTGGACTCTCATGGAATAAACTTGTCTCAAGGGTTTGGATGCACAAGTAGTATCTCTATTTAGTACAAAGTTTTGGCTAGCAAAAGGTTCTAAGCAAGCACCACATGTTGGAGGATCCATAACAATATAATCTCTATGCAAATATACCCAAACATAACCATTACGTTGTCTTCCTTGTCCAACTTCAACTATTTGAGCAAGTTTTAAAATAATTAATGGGTATTCACAATCATAAAAGATTTCCAAGATAATATATTTGTATGTGAAAGTTCTCTTTCTTGTACTAATCATTCACGAATTGCTTGTATGACAAATATTGTGATTGTCAAGCTTCAAAAGATTTCACTTTCTAAACCCAATATGAAGCTACTACTAGGCATCATATGAACATATAATTTCAACGTCATGTTATTCAATTCATTCAACAATTTACTCATAGGATACAAGTGAATCACAAGAGTAAAAGACAAGCTACTCCAAAAAGATATAAGTGAAGATCTAGCGAGTGGTTAAGTAAATGGGTATCCGTTTGAGAACTCTCTCTCTCTCTCTCTCAATAAATATTTCCATATCTGAGTATATTATTTAAATATAAAGCAAAATAAAAATGACACTCCAAGAATAGCACAAACCATGTGGACAAATAAAAATTTAGGCTCAACATAGGCTAACCGATATTTGTTTGATGAAGAGAGGTGGGTTGCGTAGCATCCCCAAGCTTAGATGCTTGAGACTTCTTAAAATATTTACTTGGGGTTCCTTGGGCATCCCCAAGCTTGATATTTTGTATCTCCTTCAATCCTCTCATATCACGGTTTCACCTATTCTCAAAAACTTCAGCCACACAAAAATCGAAAAGAACTCGTGAGATAGGTTAGTACACATAAGAATAAATCCACACTTCATGTACTGCCAAGATAAGTTGCAAAATAATTTTCAAACATCATCGACTGCTTAATATCGTTTCCACAATTTATATCTACCAATATAGGCTATGAAACTATAGTATACGTAGATAACAAAACTATGACAACAATCTTTCCAAATAGAACAATCTGTAGCAATCTATTAAATCAGTGTACCTTTGTAAGTAAAAAATATTAAAATTTAGTAAATGATAAAGGATGTATATGAAAACACTGTGTACAAATTTCAAAAACTTTCCACGTTTTTAGTAAAATATAAAAATTCAAACACTACAACAAAAGTTTATGTTTTTACACATCACATATCAAACATGTAACTCAAGCGTCCTAAGAGGCAATTCTTGGAACTTTTCATTGAAAAAAAGATTATAAATAACATATAAACTAGGACAACAAAATAAAATGATACTCCAAGCAAAACACATAGTATGTGACGAATAAAAATATAGCTCTAAGTAAGATATACCGATACTATTGAAGACGAAAGAGGGGATGCCTTCCGGGGCATCCCCATGCTTAGATGCTTGAGTTTTCCTTGGATATTACCTTGGGTGTGCCTTGTGCATCCCCAAGCGTAGGTACTTTCTACTCCTTATTCACCTCATATCTGTATCTCACCCAAAACTTGAAAACTTCAATCACCCAAAACTTAACAGAACTTCGTGAGATAGGGTTAGTGTAGTAAAGATCGATCATTCACTTAGGTACTGCCAAGACAAGATTAATAATTGTTCTCACATAATAAATACTGTATTCGATCATTCCCATAATTTATATCACCAAATATAAGCTATGGAAACACTTGAAACAAGAAAACTATGCATGCAAAACAGAATATGTCAAAAACAGAACAGTCTGTGAAGACATGAATAATCACCATACTTACCTAACTCTAAAACTTTTAAAAATTTAGTTAAAATAAGAGAATTTGCATAGAACTTTTTTGTAAAAATTTCAGATTTTTTTGGCGCTCCAGTAAAATCAGATAATTCACATACTTGACACAAAACTTTCTGTTTTTTGCACAAAACCAAACAAACAAATTTCCACACTATCCCAAAGGCTTTACTTGGCACTTTATTGAAATAAAAGACACAAAACATGGTTAATACAATAGATTAATCAAGTGAACATATAAAAACAGAAAGTAAAAGTATTGGGTTGTCTCCCGCCAAGCGCTTTCCTTTAATGCCTTTTAGCTAGCCATGATGATTTCAATGATGCTCGTATAGGAATAAAAGTTGAAAACGCAAGAGAGCATCATGAATCATGTGACAAACACATTTAAGTCTAACCCACTTCCTATGCATAGGGATTTTGTGAGAAAACAATTTATGGGAGCAAGAATCAACTAGCATAGGAAGGCAAAACAAGCATAACTTCAAAACTTTGAACACATAGAGAGGAAACTTGATATTATTGCAATTCCTACAAGCATAGGTTTCGTCCTCATAATAATTTTCAGTAGCATCATGAAGATATCTCACAATAACTATCACATGACGCATTCTTTTCATGATCTACAACCATAGAAAATTTCTTACTCTCCACATAAGCGAAGTCCTTTTCATTCATGGTAGTGGGAGCAAACTCAACAAAATAATTATCACGAGACACTTGATTGACATAACCACTTTGAATATTAAAATCATGATGACAATTTTCATTGTTACTACCACTCTTTATAGCATACATGTCATCACAATAATCATCATACGTAGGAGGCATGTCATCATCATAATAGTTTTGCTCATCAAAACTTGGGGGACTAAAAATATCATCTTCATCAAACATAGCACCCCAAGCTTGTGGCTTTGCATACCATTAGCATCATGGATATTCCAAAAATTCATACTAACAATATTTCTATCATGCTCATCATTCAAGGAATTCCCATTATGTATTTTCATAAATTTTTCCTCTACCAATTGAGCACAATTTTTTGAATCCTTATTTTCATGAAAGACATGATAAAGACAAATAATATGAGGGCACCTCAATTCCATTTTTTAGTTTTTTATAAACCAAACTAGTGATGAAGCAAGAAACTAAAAGATTCAATTGCTAGATCTAAAGATATACCTTCAAGCACTCACCTCTCCGGCAACGGCGCGAGAAAAGAACTTGATGTCTACTACACAATTTGTCCTTGTAGACTTGTGTTGGGTCTCCAAACGCAAAGTTTTGTAGATAGTAGCAAATTTCCCTCAAGTGGATGACCTAAGGTTTATCAATCCGTGGGAGGCGTAGGATGAAGATGGTCTCTCTCAAACAACCCCACAACCAAATAAAAAAAAGCGTCTGGTGTCCCCAACACACCAAATACAATAGGTGCACTAGTTCGGCGAAGAGATGGTGATACAAGTGTAGTAATGATAGTAGATATTGATTTTGGTAATAGTAACAATAAAAAACAGTAAGGTAGCAAGTAGCAAAAGTGAGCACAAACGGTATTGCAATGCTTGAAAACAAGGCCTAGGGTCCGTACTTTCACTAGTGCAATCTCTAAATAATGCTAATATAATTGGATCATATAACCATCCCTCAACGTGCAACGAAGAATTGCTCCAAAGTTCTTATCTAGCGGAGAACATAATAAGAAATTGTTTTTAGGGTACAAAACCACTTTAAATCATCCTTTCCTATCGATCTATCTAAGAGTTTGTACTAAAATAACACCAAGTTATCCTTTTCGATTGATCTATCTAAGAGTTCATACTAAAATAACACCATATGATACGCATCAACCAACTCTAATGCCACCTAGATACTCCAATGTCACTACAAGTATCCATGAGTTAATTATATGATACACATCAAACAACTTCAGATTCATAATACTTAATCCAATACAAAGAACCTCAAAGAGTGCCCCAAGATTTCTACTGGATAAAGTAGGACGAAAACATGCATCAACCCCTATGCATAGATTACCCCAATGTCACCTCGGGGATCCGTGAGTTGAGTGCCAAGACATAGATCAAGTGCTCACAAATCCATAAAAGTATTCAATCCAGTAATAACGAAATCTCAAAGGGAAAACTCAATTCATCACAACAAGATAGAGAGGGGAAAACACCATATGATCCAACTATATTAACAAAGCCCGCGATACATCGAGATCGTGCCAAATCAAGAACACGAGAGAGAGAGAGAGAGAGAGATTAAACACATATCTACTGGTAAAAACCCTCAACCACGAGGGTGAACTACTCCCTTCTTGTCATGGCCTCCACCGGGATGATGATGATGGCCACCGGAGATGATCTACCCTCTCCGGCAGGGTACTAGATTGCCTTCAGATTGGTTTATCGTTGATACAGAGAGTTGCGGCGGTGGAACTTCTGATCTAGGTTTATTTCTGTTTTTTTGAATATATAGGATTTTTGGGCGTCGGTTTCACGCGAAGATGGGCCACAAGGGGCCCACAAGACACCAGGGCATGCTAGAGGGGTAGTTCTGTTGAAAACAACGTCAGTCCGGGTTGGGTGCGTCGAGTCAGCTCGATGATGTCGCTGTAGGTGTATGGCTCGGTCCTGATGCGCTTGTTTTGCCGATGAATACGTGGATCTTGCCAAAGGGGACACGGTGCCCGTACTCGATTGAGCCGGCCTCAGGACCCCAACTTGAATCGTCGATGTAGAGCTTGCCATGACTGCTCTTGGTCATCTCACCAACCATGTATCCCTTGAACCCTGGGAGACCTCCCTCCTAGTACTCAACTCCGTCGTGCGATAGCCCCACGGTGGGCGCCAACTGTCATGGTTTTGTCACGACAGATGTCCTCATGCGAGAACTTAAGTGTGAGGCCACCGCAACTAGGTGGCGACTTGAAGGGGTTGATCGAGAACGAGAGACAATTTTACCCAAGTTTGGCCACTCTGATTGAGGTAAAAGCCTACGTCCTGCTTTGCGTGTATTGATGATGATCTCGATTACAAGGGTGCAAAATTACTAACCTAGCTCTCGAGGGTATCTTCTTACTTGATCTTTCCACCTCGGGGGCTCCCCTTTATATACAGGTCGAGGTCCCAAGGGTACAATGGAGTCTGGGTCGAAGTATGACCCATGACATTATATAACTCTATCTACTCATCTTGCTCTTCAAGTAAAGGAATATTCTTATGTCTTATCTTGTGAGCCAGTCCGCCATATGGAGTCCCTTGAGCCAACCTTCACATGAGCCGCCTCCTGGGCTTCACACCTCTATTAGAAATCCTCCTCATGGGTCGCCTGGCAATACTTGGGCCATATTTTGGGCGGGTCATACTCGTGGGGTATATCCCGAACACAAAGCGAAAGAGATGTTTCTTTGCCGCCATTAGGCCAGCCCAAAAGTGCAAGTCGCTTGGTTTCCAATAGGCTAGAGCTGCCTTTTGGCCTAGATACTTGTTGCGCCACATGGCTTGCCAAACACTATCCTCAATAAGAAGTTTGAACAACCATTTACTAAGTAGTGCCTCATTCTTGAACCGCAGGTCATGAATTCCAAGGCCACATTGGTATTTCGGTCTACAAACCATGCTCCATTTGGCCAATCTATATTTTTTGTTTTCACCATATCCTTGCCAAAAGGATCGGGGTCTAAAATAGTCCAGTCTTTGTAGGAACCCTTTTAGGAGTTGAAAAAATAAATCATATAGAGAACCATATTTGTCAGGATAGAGTTAATCAAAACCAGTCGTCCTCCAACTAAGAGCAACTTGCCTTTCCAACTTCTCAGTTGTTTCTCTAGACACACCTCAACATGCTTCCACTCCGCAATGGCGAGACGCCGATAGTGAACCAAAATTCCTGTATATTTTATCGAGAATTTCCCATGTGCGCAACCAAACAGGTTTGCGTAATCGGCAGCCGCCTCAACGGCTTCTCAAAAGCGGAAACGTTCACTTTTATGGAAATTAATTTTGAGACCCAAGAATTGGTCAAATGCTAAAAGCACGAGTTTCAGGTTTCGAGCCTTGTCCAGGTCATGTTCCATTAAAATAATTGTGTCATCGGCATACTGCAGAATAGAGAGGCCACCATCCACAAGGTGTGGTACTACTCCTGTAATCTGGCCGTCCTACTTGGTGCGCTCAATCAGAATACCAACATGCTAGCAACAATGGTAAATAACACTAGGGACATGGGGTCACCCTGTAGTAGTACTTTTTTTGTGTGAAAGTAAGGCCTACATCATCATTGACTTTGATGGCCACACTACCTCTAATTACAAATTTTTGATCCACTGGCGCCATTTATTGGAGAAACCTTCCATTCTTAGTGGTTGTCATAGACCTTTTCAAAGGCGATTCTAAGTACTACTCCACTCATGTTTTTCCGGTGCATCTCGTGAACGGCCTCATGCAAAATTAGTATGCCATCGAGTATATACCTTCCTTGCATGAACGTCGTTTGAGATGTCTGGATAACATGGCTAGCTACCGACTTTAACCTATTCGTAGCCACTTTAGTGAAAGTCTTGAAGCTAACATTAAGGAGGAATATGGGTCTGAACTGCTGGATCCGTTTGGACTCATTAATCTTTGGCAACAAGACAATCTCGCCAAAGTTAAGTCTGAATTAGCCTACTCGGTCGACAGGAAGACAATTGAACAACTCCAAAAGGTCAGTCATGATGCTTCGAGAAATTCTGATAGAGTTCTGAGGGGAAACCATCTGGACCTGGAGCTTTGTTATGTTCCATTTGAAACACAACCGCTCCTACCTCCTCTTCTGAGGATGGTGTCGTTAGTATATCATTTTCTTCTGCCATGACTTGTGGAATATCATCTTTACGGGTCTCGTCAAGGGTGAAGTTCGCCTCGCCCGACCCTTCAAACAAAGATTTGTAGTATATGGTGATATAATTTTTGAGCTCCTCCTGACCATCGATCCGCCCCTCATCTTGTTGGAGACTGTAAATGAATTTTATTCCTATGTCACCCACTAGTGATCAATTGGAAGTATCTTGTATTACTATCACCCATCAAAATGAAATCATATATGGATCTCTGGTAGTATTTGATCTCCTCTTCTCGCAAAAGACGGGCAACCTTCTGATTAGAATGATTTTCCATTTCAATCTCTTGTTGAGATAAGGTGCACATTTCTGTAATTTTATCGAGGTTGTCAATAATGGTAAAGAGTCGTTGTTTTTCTTTTCATATATCCCGCTAGTGTGTTTCGCCCATCCAGTGAGGTGTTGCCTCATGGCCCTTATTTTAAAGTTTCATCTCTGAATAGGTGTGCGAGTAACACTGGTCTTCTTCGAAACATTCTTGATTATGTCTACAAATCCATCCCGATGGACGCATCCGAACTGAAAGTGGAAAGGGCAACGAGTTGTTGGGTTCATAGAGTTAGAATCCAGAATGATGAGTGCATGATCCGATAACGCCTCGATACATTCTAGGGATCGCACGGTTACCAGAAGAAATTTTAGTTCCCATTCGGTGTCAACGAGTACACTAACGAGCTTCTCGTATGTCGGCACAAATCAGTTATTAGCCCACACACTAGACGTGTTGTGGGTGTTGCTAACTAGATAATCACATCTTTGTTTACCGTCTTGTAAATTTTTTGCTCACATCTTTTGCATAATGTCTTTACATTGGCGTACTCTTGAAAAAAAAGATCATAATTTCAAAATAAGTTGCGATCTTAAAAAAGTTTATAAGTTAAAAAAACGTTCATGAAATTGAATAATGTCAAGAATTTCAAAGAAAGTTCACACATTTTTATAATATTCATGAACTTCAAAAAAGGTAGAAAATTTTGAAAATATTCGTGATTTGTTTTAATTTGTTCATGGGTTTTAAAAAAGTTCTTGTATTTGAAAAAGCCAAGAGTTAAAGAAAGGTTGTCACATTTAAAAACCGTGTCAATGGATTTGAAAAAAGGTTCACCAATCTAAAAAGGCTCACAAATTTATGAAATCTTTGCGGGTTTAAAAAATGTTCAAACAAGGAAAAATTCTGCAAATTCTGCCAATTTTTAATAGTTTTATATATCTAATGAAATTGCAAAAAAATCATGAAATTAAAATGAAAAACACAAAAAGGAAAAAATGAGAAAGGAAAAGGAAAAATAAAGCATGGAGAAATGGGGCTATAAAAAGGAAAAAAGATAAGAAAAAAGGGAATAAACAAAGCCCCAAAACCCCAAAAGAAACCAGTCCAAAGAAATCAGGGGAACCTTCTAGAATGTTCTCAAAACCGGTGAGGCGAGAGATAAACTATGGGCCGGCCTTTTTAGAACATAGCGAAAGCAAAGTGGTTGATGCATACACAAAGGGCTAAATTTGACGCATTAAGCACCTAATAGAATATGTTGTCCTCCCGAGCGCTTAATGTGCCAAGTGGAGAACCATCGCCCACGCCCATCACGTTGGCCAGTCCAATCTCGCCTAAGTGCTTACTTTGCCTCACTCACTCGGTTGGTCTATAGTTTTTTTGCGAGGAATTTTCTTTGTTGGTTGTTGTCCCAGAAAAAAGTGACCCGTTTTCATGAAGCTTTTGAAACAAATTGGGAAATCAATTCTTTTACGTATTTTAAAAAAACATGAATTTGAAAATCTTCAAGAAATTTAAAATAACAAAATAAAAAACATGAAACTGAAAAAAAGTTTGCGAGTTTGAAAAAGTTCATGAAATATGAAAAAAAGTTCAGGCCTTTCGAAAAACATCAAGAGTTTGGAAAATGTTTGTTTAAAAATAGGCTTGTGAATTTAATAAAAACACAAACTTGAGAACGTTCATGATTTAAAAATGTTGGAAAATTTGAAGAAAGTTCATAGATTGGAATTTTTTAGTGATTTTCGAAAAAAACACGAATTGATTTTTTTAAAATTTTTAAATTTAAAAATTGTTCAAGATTTCAATAAAAGTCCATAAATTATAAAATTGATTGTGAAATTCTACAATATAAAATAATAAATAAAAAAAATAAAACAAGCTGAAAACCGAACAAATAAAAAATTTGTTTGGAAGCTTCCTAAAACCAAGAAATGGAAAACTGGCATGGGCCGGCCAGTGTAAAAAAAGGACCGATTCCCAACGTGGGCGCTCTTTACGAAAAATACTACTAACTACCGTGTGAAGCGTCAAATAGATTTGGCCGACACCAACATCCATGGACCATAACGTACAAGAGACATTAGTGTTCAAGTTTTTTTACTGCACCCCTTAGCATCACATCTCTTTAAATTTTGTCATCAAACTTGAAATTTGTTAAGCTAATTAAAAGTAACCTATGGAGATTAGTATTGGATATTTTGAATTGTAGTAATGTTATATCCTTACTTTTTTAGGAACCAGGCTAACCCCTTTTCATTAATTGCATAACTGGAATAGAATCATAGATTATAGGAGACAAAGAAAAGGAAGAGAGAGTTCAAGAACAACTATGAAACCCACTACACATGCTTGCATTCAAGACGTGCACCATGGGTCATGCTATATCCTTACATAACTTAGTGATTGTTCAAGCTGTTTATTTTCTCCCTTTATCACTTATGGACATAATTGTTTTAATAGTTAAGAGTCATGTGTTTTTGTTGTTGTCATGCTATTAATTTCCAAAGACGGTTGGACATAATCCAGCCAAAAGAATACATATGATAAGCACTAGAGTCTAGAAATAAATAAATAACACTACAAGTTGGACGTGGGATTTAGAAGAAGAAAAGGGAAAATCAAGAAAAGTAGTTTAAACAGAAACTCAACTATGGATGTGGTAAAGGAGGATCTTCTGCGAGCTTTGTGTCAAATGCAGCAACTTAGGGGAAATTGTTGGCACTTGGTAAACACGGCTAATTTGGCACTAATTCCCGAAAAGGAGGGCTCCGGTCTGCCACGTGACTTCACACCTATAAGCTTAATGCACAGTTTGGCTAAGATCCTATGTAAGTTTTGGCAAATAGGTTGGCACCTTTTATGAAAGACCTCATATCCCCGTGTCAAAGTGCTTTCATAAAAAAGCGGTGCATCCAGGATAACTTCCTGTATGTTAACAATGTCATCAAGGAAGCCCACAGAAAGAAACAACCGTTGTTATTCTTGAAGCTTGATATTGCAAAAGCTTTTGACTCCATTGGATGGCCATACATGCTGAAAGTAATGAAGGCATTTGGGTTTGGGCAAAAATGGTGTGATCTGATATCCTTAATCTTGGCATCGTCTACTTCGAGGGTTCTCCTGAATGGAATTCCTGGAAAACCTTTCTAGCATATGAAAGGATTGAGGCAAGGGGACTCCCTGTCCCCGATGCTCTTTATCTTGGCTATGGAACCTCTACAAAGGCTGCTTGAGATGGCGACACTCAGAGAGATCCTAACTCCACCCACCACGAAAGTAGCCAGGATTAGAGTGAGTTTTTACGCGGATGACGCAACGGTGTTTGTCAACCCAATCAGAGACGAAGTTAAGGCAATCAGAGATATTCTACAATGCTTTGGGGAGGTGTCGGGTCTGAAGGTAAATATATCTAAGTGCACTGCTTACCCCATAAGGTGTGATGGCATAAACTTAGATGAGGTCCTTGAGGCATTTGGAGGCACGACTGCAAACCTTCCGTGCAAATATTTAGGACTACCTTTGAGCATAAGAAAGCTGCGTAGAGTGGAGATTCAACCGCTCCTGGACAAATCATCTGCAAGGTTAAAGCCCTCGAAAGGAAAACTGATTACAAGGCCAGGGAGGCTGATCCTCGTCAACTCCGTGATCACTGCAATGGCAACATATTTCCTAACAATCTTCACTGCAAATGTCTGGGCTGAGAAGAGGCTAAACAAGATCAGAAGAAATTTCCTGTGGAATGCGGATGAAGAGGGCAATGGGGGAAAATGTTTGGTTAACTGGAAAGCAATCTGTGCGCCTAAACACTATGGTGGTCTGGATATAAAGGATATTGGGAGTTTCGGAAGATCGTTGAGGCTAAGATGGTTGTGGTATGAATGGCAAGTGGAGGACAATCCTTGGAAAGGGACAACCATGCCTTGTGACACGATTGACAGACAATTGTTTGCTGCCTGCACCACGATCACAATCGGGGATGGTTCGATTACTCGTTTCTGGAATGAAAAGTGGCTGATGGGTCAGGCTCCAAAGGATATTGCTCCCAAAATGTTTTGCCTAGCGCGAAGGAAAAACTAGACAGTAAAAGATGCTTTGACTGAGGGGAGATGGATGAAGGGATTGCAACAAATTGAGTCTCCGGAGGATATCGATCAGTTTATTAACCTCTGGGAGCTCATCCAGAACATTCAGCTAACGGCGGAGCGCGACTGCATTAAATGGAATTTAACAGGGGATGGATTCTACTCTGCAAAGTCAGCTTATCACTTCCAGTTCCTGATGGCTGGAAAATGTTTGGCGTGCTAAGGCTGAACCAAAAGTCAAATTTTACATTTGGCTTCTGCTCCAGAACCGCAACTGGACCTCTGATAGGCTCCAGCACAGGGGCTGGCCCCATTTCGACAAATGTGTACTCTGCGACCAGATCATCGAGACGGCTGTACACATCACCCTCACGTGCCCTTTCGCAAAAGAGGTTTGGCATTCCTTTGCTAACACACACGCTCCCATGGTGACAGTCGCGCTGGTTGCACCAACAGTTAACTGGTGGTGGAATCGACTGCAACGAGGTGCGTCCGTGCAGGATACAAGAACCCAGGTAACCACAGCGATGTACATTGCATGGCACATTTGGAAGGAGAGAAACGCTCGAACTTTCGAGAACAAGAGCACAACAGCGAGCATTGTAGTTGTCAAGGCAAGAGCAGACATTACGCTTTTTCATCAGGCCAGGAGGATGTAATATCTTGCCTGCATATATGTGTAATGGGAGGTCCAACAGCTAATGCGGGTCTCTCACCATTGTTGTAACAGTCAGTGTATCTCTCTTTACTCTCCTTAATGCAAAGCAGGGCTACTGCTAGTTCGTTCAAAAACTATGGCACATCATTTGGGGTCGCGATATCACACGGAGAGTTGTCCAGTGGCTAACAAATGTGGCATCACTTTCATAATTGTTATGTAGACCCTTCCACGCTTGCACGTCTTTGTCAAGAAGAGATTTGTCATATTATCTTGGAAAGATATTGTAAAATCCAATCAGTTCACTCCCAGAGTAAGTTTGTGCTCGTGGAATTTACTTGCGATATACACACGGTTGTGCTAATGATGGCTATAGTTTACTGAGTGCGCTCAGAGTCATATGGAGGTTGATGAAGTTTTTTTTGTGTGTGTGGGTGTGTGTGTGGGGGGGGGGGGGCGAGGGGTCGACGGTAATGCTAGTTATAAACTTAAGTAATGGAATGGTTCATAAAGAAGCAAGAAGTGACCCTTAACAACTCGAGTGATAATGTTAGCCATCTATTAGATCTATTTAACACTTGGAACGACGACCCTCGCAATAGGTTGTATGATGTTGTGATTCTCTAAACAAGATAGAATTTGTCAAGAAGGAACATCAGTTTTCAGGTTGTAGTTGTTGATTTGTTAAGATGGTTCGATAGTCTCTTGATGATGAGCCACACTGTAGCTATTGGGTGTTTTTTCTTCTTTGGAGCTATTGGGTCCTGTGACAACATGTTTTAGCGAGGCCAAACATCTCATGGAATAATTTATGTCCACTTGTAAGAATAATAAGCATAGCTTGTATGCTTGGCTGATGTTTCTTCCCGAACCACTCATAATAGTATCTATATCGTTTTCGTGTGTTCCCAAGTACGGTCGGTTTTGTCTCGCTACTCAATGTATATATTATCTTTTTTTGGGATATGAATTGATTATCTAAGGCTTCCACCATGTGATGATGAGCGTAGCGAAGCCAGGTTCATATGTAAGAGAATACTTGTATGCAAAGCAAATTGACATGTTGCGATTTCAGATTTTCCTGTCATCCAAAAATGGTGACCTCTCCTTCTGCCACCCCCTGTATTTGGATCTCTTTTGCATAATGAGGTCATCTTGCTTAGGACTATGGTTACCTAACTTTGGATGATTTTGTGCCTATATTATATGCAACACTTCCAACCCGCACTAATTACTACGGAACTTAGCTGCTCGACACTCTACAGTGCATGCCGCGGCTACTGCCTGGTCTCGACTTTCCTTCAAAATTAGATAATTCATCACGCGTTGCTGCAGGACATTTTAGCTTCTCTGAAGATATCCGAAGAAAATCATAGATAGGATGAATGAAAAGTAAACACACCATCAATTAAAGATCCAATGTAATAACCATATTTACATTTGAATTGCTTAAAAACATATATTTCTATAAACACGAAGAGATTTAGCACTAACGTGGAAGGACTGGAATAATTCTAATACACGTGCTGGCCTGTAGTGAATTCGGCATAGACATAAGTTCATCTAAATGCAAATTTTCAATATGTGCATAAAGTCTTATGCACCGGAAAAATAAAATGGACATGAAAGTACACTATGAATGTATGATAGTAAAACTAAAGCGCACATGAAAGTCATAGTTTCATCTAGTGACACATGAGCAGCCACCTCAAATATATGTTACAAATATCCCAAAAGGCTTCATGAAAGACATACATATATACATATTTGTTATGGCATGAGAGTTATTTTTGAATGACTTATAGTCCTAGGTCGTACCTTGGGTACAGAATTTATTACTCACAATGCATTTATATTTCCTAATCCGATCAAAGCAACAATTATAAATTATAATCAGTAAATGATGTTTTGGGATATGTATTTACCTTGATCAGATGATCCAAATTAATTATGCACAAAAAAAGATGATCCAAATTAATTAGATGATCCATGCAGCTAGTTCATCCACGATTTTCATTACAACTTGCAGCCAACACTTTAGGCTTACATGAACTAAAAGGTTTATTATTTGTATACTTGCATGGATTGTCCTTTGCAATCTTTGTTCATGAAATTAACTGAAATAAAGAATAAAATTGGGGAAAATGAAAAATAATAATGCGAGAATGGATTCTTCATATTTACTACAAATATTATGATTCATGGCCACGATCGCCACTGGGTAAAGGCAGCAAGATCTCCTGGTAAAACCGAGAAACGATGGTTAGACAATACATGTTGGCACAACTGGAAGTAAACTTTAAACATGGATTATCTCCGATGTCCCATAAAGATAGGGAAACAATCTGTGGTACTCAAGAATTGGATGACAATCAGATATAATATTTCTCTTCTTTCCACTTTGTGTATGTCAAAGTAAATCATATAACTCATACCCTCCAAGTACCATTACCATATATGCTTCCACGTCCTTATGTAGGAAAGCGAGTATCACAATTTGACAACAATCTAGAAGAACAACCATTAAACATGCATAGTTGGATGGCAAACAATAAGAACATTCATTCATCTATGAACATAAGTGTAGAAGGCATGGCAAAAAATAATCAGCAAATCATGCAAGATAAGCTCATTGTAAAAGAGCAAGATAGTTGAGAATGATTAGGAATGTATCAATGGAGGAAAATAATTACTTGATACAAATAAGATGCTACAGGACTTGAAAGTTCACTTGTAACTTAGCAGAGTTGTGCATGAAGCAAAAATCAACAACATTTCGTGCAAGGTTAATTTGTCATATATAATTGGGGATTGACATAGTTACCTACTCTCGAGCGAGTTCCTCGATGCTGTCAAAGGAAATAAAATAGGGGTACATGTTCTTGATTCAACATCCCAGCTTCCACCCAGGAGCGCATACACGACGACCTGGAGGCACATTGTCATGAAGCCCTTCGTTGGTTCTCGGAAAACCTTTAGATCGACACCTCCTCCTGATTCACCCTATCCAAAACTGTTGTGGGGGAGGCATGGGGGCAGTACAATGGGTGTCGACGACGGGGATTCAAATTCTTCGGTCCAGGACTTTGAGTTTCTACCAGCAAAAGCTGATAACCTAGATAAACCTCTCGAGCAGGAGTGCTAATTACGATGAAGACTATGGGGATGGAGCAGATTCGTTCCTTACCGGACAAGATGGAGATTAACTCCATCCATTACTCTTGCATTTTCTTATTGGAGAAGATTAAGAGGATTTGGCGTGGAATACCAAGAGAGATTGAAAAAGTAATCAGTTCGGTGGGGAGTAATTGGGGAGACAACAAACTGACAACTACCTTTTATTTCCATGGGCTTCTAGTCCGTTCCACCAAAAAAAGTTTTCAACTATATACACATGGGTTGGAACGTCCAAATACGTATCTATAAATCCCACAACTTGACTCTGACGGCCTAAGCCTATATAAAGAACATCATAAGTAGTTTTTGTAATTCATGGGACACAGTGAGACGTAACCCGAATTTTGATGCATGGGAGGAAAAAAGCATGACATGGAAGTATTTTTTTTCTTAGATGACATGTGTGGGTTTGGGTGATGAGGTGGATAGGACGCGTGTCAAGAAAAATAGGATAGTGGGAATGAATTATTTAGGTATTATAAATATGAAAAAGCCCAACCAAACGGGATTATCACTATCCTGATGGCACCAGACACAAAGTAGGTTTGTATCACTATTCATTTCTACTTGAATAAAGCCGAACATGGCCTTATATAAGGTCAAGATAATGCATGTATATCATGTTGCCTAAATTGCTATGACAATACAAGCGTACCCGAAAATATGAAACAACAATAATGAAAACATATCCAATACACCACACATGCATGAGTTTAGGCTTCATGCAATGGAAGAATCATAGCTAATATCATGCATGTTAACTAGAAATTTTTAATAAGGTGACATGAAATTAAATGAAGAAGAGAGGGTTTGATGAGGACATCAATACCATTGTTACACCAACAGCCCCTTCTATTATACACACTGGACCAATTACTAGAGCTCGCGCACGCCAATTAAATTACCAGGTACTTTCGTTTCTTGCTAACAATTCTAATGTTCATGAGAATATAATGCTGCCTAAAATAGATACATTTGTGTTGATTACTAATGAAGGGCCTGGCATGGACAAAAGGGATGGACAGTGGAGTAGGAACAAGCATGGAGATGAAGGCATGCATAAAACGAACCAAAACGATGTTTCTAGTGCAGATTTCTGCACTTTGAAGCCCCCATGATGACATACAAGGACATGTACGGAATATACAAGATGTCTATTCATAAAATCCACCCATAGCTTAACATAGGTGATGCACCGTCTTATTTTTGGGCCAGACCCATGTAATTTCGAAATACAACTGAATAGGCTGGTTTTAGAGTCTGTATTATAGGGGAAACGACTCAGGAGGTGTCTTAGTCACACCTTGCCAAAGGTGGAAGAAATCCCCTCATTTTTCCTCTATAAATACAGCCCTTAGGGCACCATTTAGACTTGGGTGTTGTTTATATTAAAAGTTCACCATAGCTGCAACTTCGCATCCTTCGTTTATGTTCTACGACCAGACCAAGACGTCACACAACCCCACTTCTATTAATAAAGCTTTCCTCTTATATTTGCAATATTCAGATTGCAATTTAAGTTTCTTGCTTATTCTTCGTTTGCGTGCAGGAAATAGACCCTTATGGTCAGGTTTATCGTGCTCTGGCATGGTCAATAACCACTCGAAGTTGGTTTAAGGATTGCTAAAGCGCGACGTCCTCACACGGTCATAGTCGGATCGTCAAAGTCGACTTCCACCAAAAATGATAACCACCATCACATACAAACATCGGGACACCTTCACCTCTATCAAGTGGTATCAGATTTCAGGTTACTCGGTGAGCTTCGTAGTTTAGATCGCCTCTGTTCTTCATACCTACAGTCAACGAAAAAGCCACAAAAAAATTAGGGTTAGATCATCATATCTAAACCAAATCTGAGCCCTTTTGCAACTTTCTGTTTGGTGTTTTGCTTTGTTGAATTTGCGGTTGCATCGTCGTGTCGAGTGCTGGTCTTAGCATCTAGTCTTTTAGAGTTTTGAGTTATGTTTACAAGTTGTCACGCCTCCGTCGTCGCACAATCTTCATCATCGCTGCCATATATCACACCACTGTCATCACCTCTGCCATATACCACCACACCATCGTCATCTCCACTGCCATATACCACCACCCTACCATCATCATCACCGTTGCCATATACCACCACCACAGATCCGCCATCAATCAGAGTCCAGCTATACCACCACATATCCGCTACCAATCCGAGTCCACATATACAACCGCATATCCACCACCAATCTGAGTCCTTTCAATATTTGGTTTGCTTTCGAGGTTGATTTGTCATCAAATTCATTTTTCCTTGCCTAAGTAGGTTTTGAAAAAAAGGTTTGATGTAACAGCCCAAGTGCTACCCTTGCCATTTATGGTCATCTAACTCTTGTGAACCTATGTTGCCATGTGTTTGAATGATATGATTTTGCTCGTTGCCATTCCAGCTCATGCATCATGCATCATACATCATGCTCATCATTTCATTTGCATCTTGTGTTGCTTACTAGTTGGTCTTGTGTGATGTGGATGTGTGCATGTGTGGTGCAACAACTCCCGTCCTCTCCTTCATTTTCAAAACTTTGCCTAAACCTTTTAATCCTCTTGTTTTCTACATGAGAATTAACTTGATAATAAAATCTGTTAAAAATGTTCTGTTGTTAGGGATTTCATATAGAGTAGGAATGTGGTGCTCTTCTTGTTGTTTGAAATTTGGTCTCATGGGGTTTTGCAACAAACAGGGGCTGTTTATTTAAAAAGTAATTAATTTACTTGTCGTAAACAATCATTTTTGTAATTTATTTAAATAGGGCATATTACTTTTCGTGTCAAAATATTTTTGTTTAAACTAAAATCCTTTTCTTTTTCTTTGTTTTTTTTCTTGTGTCATTGATATTTTTAAAAGGAAAACCTCTTGTTTATTTCCTGTGAGAGAGCTAGCAGGAGCTGGGCCTGTTTTCCCTTCCGCGGCCCAGCTAGACGAGCGCGCGTAGCCCAGCCCGCGCGCAAGACGGTCACCTGCTCCGTTACGTGTCTCCGTCGGGTTCAGAGAAAAAGCAGAGAGGAGCGCGCGCTGCCGTGAACTTCAGACGTCAAGTTGCCGTCATTTCGCGCCTATTTAGCCCCCTCGACGTCTGTGCCGCCCCCCTAGGGTTCCCTCTCCCTCCTCGCGCCACCGCCCTTCACCTCTCCTCCTCTTTCGTCCCAGGTAAGGTGAGATTCAGAGTGAATTCTGAGAGGTTCAGAGAAGGAGCTCGTCGCCGCGGGAGCTTCTCCGGCGAGCCCCCCCCCGAGCAGGCGAGCGTCGGGGTCGCTCCGCGCCGATCCCCTTCTTCCTCGTCGTCCCCTGCTGCCTCGAGGGACGCCAAGAGCCGCCAGTCTGCTTCTCCTTCCTCTACGCCCGAGCTCATTGCCGTCCGCAGTTCGCCGCCGCGGTTCTTCCCCAAGCCCGTACGGCGACGTCGAGCCCGCTATGAGGATCTGCACATCTTCCTCCCCTCCCCGCTTCATCCCTCATAGTCGCAGTCGCCGTTGCACTCGGTTTGCTGATGCATTCGCCGTGGCAGAGCGCCGACGAGCTCGTGCCGCTCTCCCCCTCGCTACCGTGCCTCCCTAGCCCCGGGAATGGATCCTCCTAAGGTTCCCGCTTCCCCGCCGAGCTTCCTCCTCGTCGGAGAGGCCCTGTAGTCGTCGGAATCTCGCCGTCGTCGTGCCTCTGTCGCCGGTGTTGTATTTCTTCAGTTTCGTCAGTGTTAAGCCGTGCGTGTTAGTAGATTTCAGCAAGGACGCCCTCTTGTGCAGACGAGCGTGGCTAGCGTAGTGGCATTCGACTCGGGCGTCGACCGTGAGGTCTGTGGATCGAATCCCCGGCGCCATGTTGTTACATGCAAGTATATGGGTATGATATATGATTTTGGGGTAGAATTACCCAAGGAATCCATTGATGCAATTTGTTTTGTCATTTGAGCAAGTTTGAAAAAAAATATCATTTTGTCCCAAAGTGTCATTTTGTCATTTTAGTTGTAATTAATCCAAGCATGCTATGATAATCGTGCCAATATGGAAGTGGTAGTATTTCATGAGTAGAATGCCATGGTATTTTCTTTTCACATGATAATCTTGCATATGAGTGGGAACCATGATCCAAAGTGGCTATTAAAATGTTGCTATTTTCAACATGCTAAATATTTCTAAGTCTGAGAATTTGTTAATATTTTATGCCATGATGAGTGGGTGCTACCAAGTAATATGTGTGTTTTAGCTCAAGCTCGGTACTAGTGTTTTTAAAGTAGATGTTGCCCTCTACCATCCTGTTAATTTTCATGCCATGAAGTGGTCTCTATCACCATTAGTTTCTGCTGTCAACTTGCTATCAGCTTAACTCAGATTACAGAAAACTGTGATTTTCACGAAGTCCCTAAAATCTGTTTCATCATGCCAACTTGTGAGCTTCATGCTTATTGATATGTGATTCCTTTTCAGTTTGTGTAGTTGGATAATTTGATAAGCATGTCATGTAGTTTCTGTGAATGCTTTGTTTGAGGTTGGACACTTCCTGTAGCTCTAAATAATTCCTGTGAAAGTTGCCATGTTGCTGTTTTGAGGCAGAATGTTTGTTTTAGTGTTTTGTGACTTGTGGGAGCTATGCTCCATGAAATTTCTTGATATTTGACTCTATTGTGGTTGGTTTTGCATTGCCTAACCAGTGGATATCTTGTAATACCAAGGAATATCCTATGGCCTTCATTGTCTTGTATTTTGCCTTCGTAACTTGCCGTGAGCGTAGCGTGAGAACCGTAACTCCGTTTCCTACGTTCTACATATGCATTTGTATTGATTTTGCATGAAGCGTCCATATTTTCCATGATCATGCATGTTCAAACAACTTAACATGAGGTTCTGTCCAGAATTGTAAATAACTTAACTATTGCATGTGAAACATGACTAGTTCAGGATTGCCATGCTAAATACTTCAAATGAATCATGCATCATCTTGTTTGTGCATAGCACCTTGGTTGGTTGTTTATTGTTGCTGTTTCTCTTGGGTAGATGCGAGTGTTGAACCTGGGTACGAGGATCCAGGAGAGTACCACTATGAGGACCCCACTCTTTGCCCCTCTGAAGAACCAACAGGCAAGATGATCGTACCCAGATCCCGACACTATTTTTGCTTTGCTAGATGTCTTGCTCTTATTGTTACATATGCGTTGCCTAGCACTTGAATTTCAAGCCTCCTACATTGCCATGATGACCTCTAACCCCTCCACATCCTAGCAAACCTTGTTTGGCTAAGTTATCGCTACTCAGCCCCTCTTATAGCGTTCTTAGTTGCAGGTGCAGGTTGTTTCCATGTGATAACATGTATATCTAGAGATATCACAATATTAACTGTTATTTATTTTAATGCACATATATATCTTGGTATGGTGGAAGGCTTGGCCTTTTGCTCGGTGTTTTGTTCCACTTTTACCACCATAGTTTCTTGTTACTCCATACTTTGCGCTCCTAACATGCTCGGTGTTGTTATGGGGACCCCCTGATTATTCGGTTGAGTTTAAAACTTGTCTAGCAAGACCCAATATCGGTACTATTTTCTTAAAGAACTTAATAAAATTGCATAGGGCTTAGCTACCCCGTGGATAATTAATCAACAACCCGGGCCAGTGCTCCTCCTGAGTGTTGATCCAAAACGGGCTACCTGCAGGGCCGCATCGAGGAAACTTGAGGATTGGTTTTCCCCGTAGCTAGACCCATCTGGTAGTGCCCTGAGACAGAGATATGCACGGCTCCTATTGGGATCTGGCCTGCCGGGCGGTCTTGCTGGACTTGTTTTACCTTTCTCGAGTGGCTTGTGTGAGGGACTCTGATTTTCTTCGGGCTATCTCGAGGTGTTGGATTTCCTTTGGAGTTATCTAGGATGATCATGAGATCCGTGGTCGAGGTTATTCCCGCGGAGTATGGTTAATTTATGATGGACTAGTTGGAGCACCCCTGCAGGGTTAAACTTTCGGAAAGCCATGCCCGCGGTTATGTGGCAACTTGGATATTTGTTTAACACCCGGTTATAGTTAACTTGAAGTAAACTCTAATAAAATACACCAACTGTGTGAGTAACCGTGATCGTCTCTGCTCGTGAACATGATCCGAGAGAGAACACGGTGGGGTTATGATTGATGTAAGTAGGTGTTCAGGATCGCTTAGCGATCATGCTAGTTCTCACTCATTTGTCGTAGACCACATATTTACATTCATGTTCTCATAAGATTAGCCACCATAAATGCTTAGTGCTGCTGCAAACTAAACACTTATCCCCCATCCAACCTATAAGCTTGAATAGTCTCGGTACCCGGTTGCGAGATTGCTGAGTCCCCGTGGCTCACAAATTACTACAACAAATACAGGTGCAGGTACAGATGAGATCGTGCCAGATGATGTGACGTAGCTTCGGTGGGAGTATGATGAGGAGCGTGGCAGGATGTACGTCACATATCCAGACGAGTAGAAAGGCCTTGGTCGTGATCTTCAGGGCTAGCAAGCCAGTGTCATTGCATCCTTTTATCGTTTGTTTTCATCCGTAGTCAGACCCTGTCTTTGGAATGATGTTTGAATAAACTGTGTGGAATTATAATTTAGCATGTGACGAGTGTAAGCCAACTCATATACTCCTCTCTTCATAAATGTATGTGATGATACTGTACTTGCGAACGACAAGATACACCTCTATCCCTGTCGAGGCCCTCGTGCCTAAATATGGATAGGCGCGCATCTTGGACGTGACATTTGAAGACCCTCGGGACATTTTTAGGCCAAAATTTTGGTATGTGAACATATTTTTTTCTATCATGTCTTTAGGCTTTCTTGAGCATTTTGAGACACTCGCCATCATAGTGATTTTTTGTCACACTTTTTGGTCGTCGGAGCACCAAAACTTTCCAAAAAAATAGTCATTTTTTGTGCCTATCTTGTTTTTATACCTTCAGAAGATTTTTGAGACACTCACCATTATAGTGATTTTCTAGAAAAAAGAGCAAAGAAATCAGAGTGTGTTTTCCTTGATTACGTGTCGCACCATGATTTTGTTGGTGTTCTAGGCTCACGTCTCTAGTACAGTCTAGCCTAGGACCAGCACAATACCGTCATTGAACGTTTATACAACTTTGCATACCTGAACTGATTATTGCTAACCCTTTTTGCTACCATATTATAAGCCATCCCAGCTCCACATACACCTACGTCGTGTGTTTTGACTCCATCTGGTAATCTCTCTATCCAAGCTTTTGAGAGTTTTTTTACTACAACGGTTGCTGCTCACCGCCTACTGCTTGGTAAGAACTGGTAAGAATTTGAGATTCGCTTGACGGATTTGGGACACACCACCACCACCACCACTTCCTAGTAGTCTGTAGGTTCATATTCTTGTGTGTTCCTATTACTGCTAGCCATGATAGGATCACAAGCCGAAGAGATCAATCGGGAGAGCATGACAAACATGGAGGTCCATGATAGATTGCAACAAATGATGGGTGAACAGGTGCAAGACGCAATGAATAGCTTTGGATAGGCCATGGACAATCTAGATGGTTTGGAGAAGACGTTCAAGACCAAGATTGAGGCCAAGTTCAGTGAAGTACTCGCACGTCTACCACCGGTTGCACCTGTCGCACCTCTGCAAGAACAACGTCGCCTTCTGAATCACGCGGGGCGCGCACGACGTGTGCCCCTTGAGGAAGGACAACATTCTGGTGCCATTGGTTCTGTGGCTGCTACTGCTATTACCGTTTGAGAGTGTTGACTAAGATGGTGATTGCAATGAGGAAGAAGAGGTTGCTCCAAATCAGAATTAAGGGCAACCACCAGCACAAGCACGAGGTCATCTACGTGGCTACGATCGCAACGATAAGGCTGCACCCCCCTCAGGTACGGGATCATGATCATCTCCCTAAGATCAAATTGAATATTTTACCGTTTGAGGGTAGATATATTCCTGATGTATATCTTACTCGGGAGTTAGAAACAGAACAACGTTTTACATGCTTACAATTTTCTGAGGATAGACGTATTGCTGCTGCTGTTTGTGCATTCACTAGTTTTGCTTGGGTTTGGTGGTCTGAACATTGTAGAATACATCATGATAATATACCTGCTACTTAGGCTACTCCGAAAACTGCTATGCGTACTCGTTGGGTTCCACCAAATTATTAACGTGAATTACTTCAAAATTTGCAGCGTTTACGACAAGATTTTTTCTGTAGAGGAATATTATCAGGAATTACAAACTGACATGATTAGATGTGGTATTGTTGAGGAGAATGAATCTATTCTTGCACGTTTTATGGGTGGATTAAATAGGAAGATTCAGATTATCTTAAAGTATAAGGAGTATAACACCATCACTCATTTATTTCATCTTGTTTGCAAAGCTGAACGTGAAGTCTAGGATCGACAGGCACTGGTGAGAACTAATTTTTCTACATGTCGAACTTCATCATGGACACCACGTACAACATCTACTTCCACACGTCCTGTTGTAGCACCCCCTACTTCACCTGCCACCTCCAACCAAGTTACAAGAAAACATGAACCTCTACCACCCTCCACCAAGGGCACACCTTCAGGGTCTGCACAGATCTCTTCTTCATCCATGGCATCCACATAGCAAACACATGAGGTTATTTGTTATCGTTGCAAGGGTGAAGGTCACTATGCGAGAGAATGCCCATCAAAGCGTGTGATGATTCTTACTGAGGATGATGGATATGCGTCTGTTAGTGATTATGATGAGGAGACTTCGACTCTTATTGCAAGTGAATAACAGAGTGCCGAGGATACTGAACCAGAGACATAATACATGGTTGGTGACTATGCTGACAGGTATGAAAGTTTAGTTGCTCAACATGTGATACGGACATGACTAACCCTGGTGTTTTTTCTATACATAGATTGTCATGTGTAGAAGGATTAAAGGTCAATGATATTAACGTGCCAAAAATATTCCAATTTAGTGAAGATGATACAGAGGTCAAGACTTTAAGTGCTACAGGTGACATGCATCAACCTATAGAAACAGTGCACCTGAGTAGTTTGAGCCAAATTTATATGCATCCATTCAAAGAGAAACATCCATGTATATGTGCATACGAGAAAGGGTTGCACTGGGGCTATACTTACGGAGAGAAAATCAGCTATAATTGTTTTGGGATGTCCCGTCCACTAGAAAGAAAACTAGCCTTGAGAGAGTTTGATTTGTTCCCTAATTACAATATTTGTTGCATGCAATCAGGAGATACAAATCAGAGAGAAGTCCTTGGCTGCTACTACTTTGCACCCTCACGACCACCTGAGCTACATGTGCTTAGTCGGAGATCTCAACCAAAGGACCTGATGTGCTTGTGCACTATAGGCTGGGGTCCATCTGGAAAAGATTTGGTCAACATGACTCACCGTTCACGTAGGTCTAAAAGTGGACTTAGTTTTTTTGTTAGTCTGTACAGATTACGAGCTAGAACTATAAGGCATGCAATCTAATTATTTTAGAGAGTCCACAATTGTATTTCCTTTTAGTTGATACATATAGTTAGGAAATTTGAGTCCGCCAACTTGCAAGTTAAGATAGGATATCTACTATTTAAGTTCTAGTCTATGCATTATGTAAAATTAGGTTATGTTATGATGAATTAGACACCGCCGTGTGTTTCGGTCGTCGGCCATTGATCATTATTGAGTTTCGAGAAACCTTGTTATAAATCTCTATTGGAGCATGAATTCCTGCGAAGCGACACATGGGATATTGCAAGATGAGCGAATACGGTTTGTCCATGTTATTCCTTCTGATTGAGGGGTTGGCGTGTTGTTTTTGCGAGGTTTGTGAACATGTTCGTAAACCCGTATTTATTTCTTGCCGTGATGGAGTTTTGTGCCGTGAAAGATCGGGCCTATAATGGATCAAACCTCGTCTCGATGTTCGGTTCTCATCAAGTGCTATCAGAGCCCTGCGTTGCTCATGGCACTTCAAAGGAGACGACCGACGCGTCGTCATCAAGGAGGATCTATTGGAACTTATCTGGTGACTTTTTGCTCAAGGAGACAGGCTACGGCGCTGAACTTTTTCGTACATATTATAAAGTGGGAGACAAAATTTGCGTCACGACGATCGACCATGACAGTTCGATCAACGCGGCCGGCGTTAACATGATGGAGAAGCTGCAGCTATTGATGATACCACATCCACGACCATACTCACTGGGGAGGTGCTACAGCAAGCTCCACATCATGCACAAAACTACGTTATTGTTTTCATTTGGAATTTTTTTGGGTGAGATTTTGTGCGACGTAATTGTGACATTGATGATTTCTTGTCATATGCTGCTGGGAGAGCCATGTTTCAAGAAAAATAATACTACACACGACTATCTCGCCAACACGTACACTATTGAGCGGGATACAAAATACGTTCTCATGGCCATAGAGAAAAACTTGTTCAAGATTTGGAGAAAAGAACGACTGCATAAGTTGAAGGAGCAAGAAAAAAAAGAAAAAAGAGGCCGAAGTTGCTGATTTTTTTACCGTGCATGTTCAATCTACAGATTACATTGTTGCCTTAGAAACGGACTCAAAACCGAGGACGGTTTCGCTTGAAGAGAGAAAGGATGATACGGACATGACTAACCCTGGTGTTTTTGCTATACATACATTGTCATGTATAGAAGGATTAAAGGTGAATGATATTAACGTGCCAAAAACATTCTAATTTAGTGAAGATGATACGGAGGTCAAGACTTTAAGTGCTACTAGTGACATGCATCAACCTATGGAAATGATGCATCTGAGTAGTTTGAGCCAAATTTATATACATCCACTCAAACAGAAACATGTACGTATATGTGCATACGAGAAAGGGTTGCACTGGAGATATACTTATGGAGAGAAATCAACTATTATTGTTTTGGCATGTCCCGTCCACTAGAAAGGAAACTAGCCTTAAGAGAGTTTGATTTGTTCCCTAATTACAATATTTGTTGCATGCAATCATGAGATACATGTCAGAGAGAAGTCCTTGTCTGCTACTACTTTGCACGCTCACGAGCGTCTGAGCTACATGTGCTTAGTCGGAGACCTCAACCAAAGGACCTGATGTGCATGTGTGTCGGTGCACGATACCTATGGGATCGTGTGGATCCCTTTATGTTCGGCGGGGAGAAGGTATGTGTAAAGAGCAGATCGAACAAACGATGCGAGGGGAGATTTTTACCCAAGTTCGGATCGCTGAGAAGCGTAAAACCCTATTCCTGATTTAGTGTATTATGAGTGTTTTCGGGTTCTGGCTACAGAAGTGTTATGAACAGCTGCTACGCGCGTGAGCCAGAAGGTGGAAGAAAAAGTCCCTTCTCGTAACACCTTGGGCCTCCTTTTATACGACTAAGGGGATCCCAACAGTGGTGTACGGTATGCATAAGGTGCACAGTGCTACAGTGTTATCATACCTAACACTGACGGTGTAGGACAAATGAATTTAATGCTCCGTCAGGTGTCCCTGACCTTCTACGGGACGGGACAGGAGCCCGCCCCATCGGCACTGCTTAGCCTTTCCATCGCCGGCGCCTCGACATGTATCTTGGTGGGTCGACACCTGGCCTCTGCGTTGGCAGGGTGGCGAGGCCTTGCTGGGTGCACTCCTTGCCAGGGCTCCGCAGGTCACCCCCGGCAAGATCTTGCCGGGGTTCCAGCCTTTGGCCTTCGGTCTTGTGCTTGTTCACTTGAATGTTCCTTGAAGTATTTATATTTGCTTCTAGCAGTCCCCTGGTAGGCCTCGCCACTAGTGTGGCTAAACTGCCCATGCACAAGTATGGGGTACTAAAAAGCCCAATTTTTAGTAAACCGATAGGAGCCCCCGGGCCTGGGCCACACACGGGTGCGAGGCGTTGTTGGGACAGTGCACGGGCATGCGTGGCAGGAGCCTGCGGTTGCAATTATTCCGCTTACTGCCTCTCATGATACGCGTTAAGTGCACGACGTGGGAGACGTGCGTGGAGCGGCCGTAACGGTAGCGCGCTCGCGAAGGTGTTTATCATTGGTCAGTAAAGAGGCAGCCTCATGTCTTCCCCATAAAAAAGGATCCGCAGAGGCACTTGCACATTTACTTCCTGTCTTTTCCAATCTGAAAACCACCGTCATCTCCTTCCTCGAGCCCGAAACAGAGCTTCTCCCACTCAACCTCCGCCTCCGCCCTCTCTCCGTTCTTAGCCTTCGCGCCCACAACCGCCATGCCGCCCAGGACGAGCAAGGGCAAGGGAACGAAAGCCGCCGTCACGGAGAAAGATCTGGCAAAGATGAGGAAGAAACGCGTCGTCTTCCCTCCAGTGCTCGACGCGAACGCCTTGAAGGAGCGGTACCAGAGCATGTTGGCAAGGGATACGAAGGCGCATCCCGCTACCCACGTGAGTCCAGGTTCTTCCAATGGTGTCCCTGACAAATTCCCCTTCTTCGTCGATTTATTTTTACTACGGGCTTTGTCCCCCATTTTCCGATTTCTTCAATGACATCATGTACACATATGGCTTCCATCTCTTGGATTTCATGCCGAATGCCGTAACATGTATGTCCATCTTCGCCCACCTCTGTGAGAATTTTGCCGGGGTAGTCCCGAACACTGCCCTATTCCGCCACTATTTCATCCCTCGTATCCAAGGGGGGAAGCCCTTTCTGGTTCTATCGCTTGGATTCCAAGGGGATGGAACAAGGAAATATACTCAGCCGGGGCTTTCCATGATAAGTGGGACGAATGGAGGGCCATGTGGTGTTGGATTCGGAAGGATGATCCGCAGTCTTTCTGTTTGCCCCGACAGACAAAAATGGTGCGCGGTGATGGCCGGAGCGACTTCGATCTCCACGACGAGAAGCTCACAGTCGTAGTCACCAGGATCCACCGCCTCAAGGTTGTTGGGCTCACAGTGGAGATGATCGGGGCCGATTTTCTCCATCGACACATAGCCCCTCTACAGAGCAAAGGGAGGCCAGCCTGAGAGTTCAGGAACGCGACAGACATGATGAGGTTGCGCCCTGGCCTGAATAATAACTTGACGGTGATGCAACACGCAATTCTGTGTCTGAAGTTGTTCAGGTCTGACGCGAGACATAATTTGTCGGTCGGTGTGATTCCCCTGTGCAACAATTCCGCCTTGGTTTCGATCCTCGCCATGATGTCGGTGTGCAATTCTCACGGTCTTGATGGAACTTGGGAAGAGGCGTCCGCAGAACGGGTACATGAGTTCTTCAACAACTTGTCAGAGAAGGCCATTCGGAAAGAGACGAACCTCGTCCGTGACACCACCGAAGAAGAAATGGCGTACATCGCCAGCAGGGTGGAAGAGGCGACTCTTGCCATGGAGTCTGGCAGCATAGGCTTCATAGAGGAGGAAGCCGATGAAGGAGAAGTGGTATCGGAGGAACAACTTGCTGAGCAGGGCAAGGTTGTCGGGGAACAAAGCGGCACTGCTGCTGGGGGCCCTTCCGCCGAAGACACAACTGAAGAGCAGTTGCACGAGGAGCCCCCAGCCCTCGAGAGGAAGAAGAAGCGTGTCCTTCGGAAAGCTTCCTCTGGTGCCCCAGCTCTCCAACCTTCCTCAAGTAGTGTAGCTCCCGACAAGGGTGTGACCGACAAGGCTATGCAGTGGCAAGAAGCTCAAAGAAACCCCTCTGCTCCAGCCGCAGCCAAGCGACCCAGGACCGCCCCTTCTCCACCTCTAGACACCGTGGCGGAGGTGGACTTCAATCTCTCCGCCTTCAGCTCGGGGGAAGAAGAGTAAGGATTCTGCCACATCTCTTATCCTTCGATTTTCCTCGGCTTAGCTTAACTTATTTGTCTCGCTTTGGCCTGCTCTCGCAGAGATTCGGAAACGCAAGCGCAAAGGATGGCGAAGAGGGCGAGGACTTCAACGGGTGATGTGCCGCTAGCAAGCACCACAAGCGCACCGGAGCTGATAAGCATCAGCCCAGAGTCCAGCCCACGACGCAGCCCCCAACACAACCCCCACCCTGAGTCCGTTACTCATTTCCCACTGGCGAGCGTTGCGACATGTAGCTTCATCGCTGACATCATCAGGCTTGTAGAAGAAAGACGACAACAAAGGGATTTCACCGACGAGACGCCTCTGTCATGTACGCCGCCCAGAGATGGATCTCCGGCTAGGGATTCCGCCGACGAGCCGATTCTTACCGAGGAGAGGCAGGCAAGCGCTGGTGCCAGCAGTCCTACACCGGCAACCGAAGTTGACGAGGAGGGAGCAGTCACCTCCTAACAGCTCAGTGCAGGTAAGACCGGTTACTGCAGAGCACTTGTCATTTCGTCCTTATATATTATTTTCTTGAACCTCAACATCAGCCTCATCTTGCTCTCCATTTCTGGCTTTCAGATCTCCCCCTGACGGAACAGATGGACGTCGACATCACCATTGAGGAGACCGCCAGGGACGCTGCCGCTGAGGCCACCGGGGTTGCCGCCGATGAGGCCGCCAGGGACGCACAAGAAGACACCACCGAGAGATCTTCTAAGGGGGTCAATGAGGGGTCCGATGACCGTACTGACGGCGTCCCTGCTATAGGAGCACCAGGCGCTGCATCGGCCACGGAGCCCTCAGCCGCCGGTGGGACGGTTGTCAAGGATCAGTCGTCATCATCCGGAGTCCCCTCTTCGAGCAGATATCTCAAGGTTGGTGAGAACATGTTCGTCAACGCGCCAGGAACGACAAACATTGGAGAGCCCACTAAAGGAGAGGCCCTTGATGGGGAAATCACCGCTGCTGCCGGACCCGAAGCTCTCGACGAGGCGGACATCAACGGCCAACCCAAGGAAGATCAACTCCTCCAAGCGATGGGCGATAACTTCCAAAAGCTCCAGGCGCTCTACCGCACTCAGAAGGAAAAGCTGGACACCAGGGCGGCAGTTATGCAGGCGACGGAGGCGGATTTCCAGGGGCACGTTGAGGAAACATAGGCCTGGTTCGCCGAAGCCTTCAAGGAGTTGAATACCGGTCAGGAGCAGCTAGGCAAAGGCTGGAATGAGCTCTTCCTACAGTAGTCTGACGTCGAGAGAGTCTGAGAGGTGGCTTCACAATAGGCTGCCATGGAGAATGCTTGCCTGACGAAACGCCACATCGGGCTTGACGCCCATGAGGAGGACCTTGCTGCTCATGAGGGGGCGCTCACCAACAAGCTTCATCGCAAGGATGAAGAAATCGAAAAGCTCGTCGCGTAGTGAACCCATGAGTTGGAGCAGAAGCACAAGGAAGCCCTTGAGGCTCTAGTCATTGACCATGCCGACAAGCTGAAGGAAGCCGTTGATGTTGCCGAAGCCGCAGAGGCCACCAGAAATGTACTTGCCGGCAAGGTGAAGAGGCTCGAGACAGACCTTGAGGAACACGGCAAAGAGATCTCGATGCTCAAGACCAATAGAGAGAAAACTCTTCACAGCTTGACGGAGATACAGGTCGCCATGTCCGAGAAGACAAAACAGTTCTCCTCATTCAAAGAGTCCATCGTCGATTTGGAGCTAAAGTTGGATACGCTGAAGGAGTTTCTTGAGAGCAGCACAACTCATGAGAAGGCTCTGGCCAAGGATCTCTGGAGTGAGCAAGACTTGCTCAAGAGCGCCGCCACCTCTCACAATGACTATGTGAAAGGTGTAGAGATTTGGACCGAGCGCCTTGTGGATGTGGCGAAGAAACTTGATGCACAGTTGTCCGCCTTGGGCTTGCAAAGCTTCAACTTCTCCTCAAGCGAGAGGGTGTCTTCGAGCACCAGGATAACCATGTTCTTCGACGGCATAATCGACGCCCTGAAGCAGCTCCAGTCCGATCGGGCGATCCATTTAGCCAACGAGTCACGCAAGCTCTGCCAGTCGTCCTCCTTAATGTGCTCGTCAAAGTGGCGCACAAGAACCCCGACATCAACTTCACCAACGTCCTCGACCGCTTGCCGAAGGACGTGGACGTCAAGGCGCTTGAGGAACTTGTCGCGCCCATCGTTGACAAGGTAAACCAAGTCAAGAGGGTCGAGGGCGATCGCAGGGACTAGCCGCTCCACCTTTTCTTGTCACCGCTGTTTCATGTCAAAGACGATTCTATCTTAAGTCAGAACTGCGGCAATTCCTACAACCGTCTGTGTTTCAAACGGATGCATGTTATTCCTCTTGTCTGATTTTCCTCTGTATGGTGTGCCCCTTACGTTTTACCAAAAACTTGCCAGCGTATGCAACGCCGCCGCGAGTGCTTTGAGGAGTGGATCCTTAGCAGCCTGTTGGCGGTGCCACTGCCGGCAAGATATCTTGACATGTTTAGTGCAGCCACTTTAAACTATTGAGCGGACTCAAAATAGAGTAAGGGCGTGAACAATCATGACAAGTTACCTTGACGTTTTCAGTGCAGCCACTTAAACTGTTGAGCGGACTCGAAACAGAGCAAGGGCGCAATCGATCATGGCAAGGTTCCCTTGCATGCAATTTTCCCATACAAAAGCTAAAATCGTCCAGGGAAAAATAATCTCATAGTAAAAGTTTACTTAGAGTTTTGTAACTTAGGTTTTCGTTGATGTACTCCTTCTCGCAAGGTGCCAACTTCGAGCGTCGCCCATAAGTGTCCACACTATCTCATCCCCCCGGCAAACTTGTACACGAGGGAACCTTCTATCCTTTAAGGAAAAGAAAGAAGAGAAAATAGAAGTATTGAACCTTGGCAGTTCGTTAGCACTTGCTAGGAATAAGCGTAATGCAACATCTTAGATAAACATGCATGTAAAGAAACATGGGAATCGACAAGAGTTGTAAGACGCCTAATCTTATTCAACTATGCACAGGGTCTACGCCTGGCTTTGTACAAAGGATGACATGCCCTGTCGGCAAGACTTGTACAAAAGGTGGTTGTCGGGGGCCCAACAACCACACCTTATGGATAGAACTTACGAATATGTTCGATGTTTCAAGAGTTGCTCACTGGGACACCATCTTCGGTCTCAAGGCGGACTGCGCCAGGCCTGGTGACTCGTACTACCCGATAAGGGCCTTCTCTCACTTTGGCGTCAACTTGTTTGAATTCTTGGCCGACTGAACGCGCCGAAGAACAAGGTCGCTTTCCTCAAGACTTCGGGCATGAACTTTGCGGTTATGGTAGCAGCGCAAAGCTTGCTGGTAGCATGCAACTCGCACAATAGCCTGAAGACGATCTTCCTCCAGGAGCATTACGTCATCTTGGCGCAACTGCTATTGCTCAAGCTCATCATAAGTGAGCACTCGAGGTGATCTATATATGAGTTCCATGGGGAGAACTACCTCCGTCCCGTACACCAGGGAGAAGGGTGTCTGGCCGGTGGCTCGATTTGGTGTTGTTCTGATCGACCAAAGAACCGTCGACAACTCATCAATCCAACGTCTTCCGCACTTATGCATCCTGTCGAAAGTTCTTGTCTTAAGCCCTCGTATCACTTCAGCATTTTCCCTTTCCGCTTGGTCGTTGCTCCTTGGATGAGCAACAGAAGCAAAACAGATCTTGCCGACAAGGTCTCGGACATACTGCATGAAGGTGCAACTTGTGAACTGTGTGCCGTTGTCAATGATGACCCTGTTTGGTACACCAAAACGGCAAACTAGTCCTTTAAAGAACTTGACGGCTGATTGCGCTGTCACCTTTCTCACTGCTTCCACTTCCAGCCACTTTGTGAACTTGTTGATTGCAACGTACAAGTACTCAAAGCCCCCGGTAGCACGGGGAAAGGGGCCCAAGATGTCGAGCCCCTAGACCAAAAATGGCTAGGAAAGAAGGATTGTCCGAAGAGCTTGAGCTGGTTGATGTAGCTTCTTTGAATGGAACTGGTACGCTTCACACTTGGTTACTAGCACAGTTGCATCCTGGAGAGCAGTAGGCCAAAAGAAACCTTGCAGGAAGGCCTTCCCGGCAAGTGCTCTTGATCCTATGTGGGAGCCACATATGCCTCCATGTATCTCTGCCAACAGCTCCAGTCCATCCTCCCGAGGAATGCACTACAATTTCACATCGTTTGGTCTCTTTCTATACAGGACGTTGTCCACAAACTGGTACATACTAGACTGACGGGCTACTTTCTTCGCTTCTTCCTGTTCTTCTAGGAGTTCCCCTGTTAGAAGGAACTAAACTATGTGGTGTGCCCATGATGGGTCCTGAGGCTCGACGACAAGGACTAAAGGCATATCTTCTACCACGGGGGCACTTGTCTCTACGGCAAGGGCTTGAGGCCTTGCCGGAGCCTGTTGCTCCCCGACAAGATTGGCGTCGATCCTAGCAACTTCCTTGCTAGCAGCTTCTGTGAGCTCTGCCGGGAGTACTGGCCTTCTCTTGTTCTGCTTTTCCGACGGCGATATGGATGTCCGAGTCAGTCGGAGCACAAAAGTCCATGGTTCCACAGGTAACTTGAGGGCAACACGTTTCAACAGTTTGTCAGCAACACTGTTCTCTGCACGAGGAACATGCTATGTTTGCAGACCGTCAAAGCACTCCTTCATATTCCTCACTTCATCTATGTAAGCTTCCATCAACGGGCTCTGATAATCCTTGTTGACTTGCTTGACGACAAGCTATGAATCTCCTCTGATAATAAGCTTCTTGATCCCAAGGTCTACCACAATCCCGAGACCGGCAAGCAGCCCCTCATATTCTGTGGTGTTGTTTGTCGACTTCTCCCGGGGAAAGTGCATCTGAATTACATATTTGAGGTGCTCTCCGGTGGGTGCGACAAGCAGCACGCCAGTGCCGTCTCCCTGCAGGGAGAAAGCCCCATCAAAATACATAACCCATTCTTGGCTTGTTTCCTTGTTGGGGAGGGTCATTTCTTGGATCTCTTCGTCTGGCATTGGAGTCCATTCTGCAATGAATTCTACCAAGGCTCTGCTCTGGATGGTTGAAGTGCTTTCAAACTTGAGGCCAAAGCTTGACAACTCCAAAGCCCACTCCACAATCCTGCCGGTCGCGTCTGGGTTTCGCAAAATTTGTTGCAACGGAAAGCGAGTGACGATGGTAATTTCATGTGCTTGGAAATAATGGCGCAGTTTCCTTGAGGCCATTAGGAGGCCAAAAAGTAACTTTTGCATGTCAGAGTACCTTGAGCTGGCCCCTTGCAGAAGGGAGCTAACAAAGTACACTGTGGATTGCACCATCTTCTTCTTCCGTGTCACTTCGTTCATCTACATAGATCCTGACTTGTCGGCACCAGACCTTCTCGGGGAAGATCCCAGTTCGTCGCTTGGCGGTCCTACCCCTGTTGCTGCTTCTTCGTCGGCTTCTCTCTGCACCACCAACGTAACACTAGCCACTTGATTCGTTGCCGCCAAGTATAGCAACAACGACTCTTTTAGTCTAGGCGCGACTAGTATTGGCGGAGAGGAGAGGTACCTCTTCAAATCTTGCAGCGCCGCCTCTGCTTCCAGAGTCCACTTCATTAGACCCGCCTTCTTCAAGATTTTGAAAAATGGCAGGGCACGCTCAGCAGACTTTGAGATGAACCTACTCAGATCCGCGACGTAGCCGGCAAGGCGACGCACATCCTTGACGCGCTTTGGTGCTTCAATCTACTCGATTTCTTTCATCTTGTCAGGGTTCGCCTCTATCCTGCGCTGAGACACAAAGAACCTGAGAAGCTTGCCGGACGGAACACCAAGTACACACTTCTCAAGATTGAGCTTCAAGTTGATCTTGCACAGATTTGCAAATGTCTCTTCCAAATCTTGTATGAGCGTTGCTTTGTCCTTGGTTTTAACCACTATGTCATCCATATAGGCTTCCATATTTCTATGTAGCTGAGGCTCAAAACCAATATGAACTGCTCTTGTAAATGTCGAACCAGCACTTTTCAACCCGAAAGGCATACATACAAAGCAATACGTACCACATGGGGTGATAAATGCGATCTTCTCTTCGTCCTCCTTGGACATGAAGATCTGGTGGTATCCTGAATAAGCATCGAGGAACGATAGCAAATCACAGCCTCCAGTGGAGTCCACAATCTGGACGATGCGCGACAAGGGGAAAGGATCTTTTGGACAGGCTTTGTTGAGATCTGTATAGTCAATGCACAACCTCCATTTTCCATACGCCTTGCACACTACAACTGGATTGACCAACCATGTTGGATGGAGCACTCCTCTGACCAAGCCCGCCACTTCCATTTCCTGATTTACTCGGCAATAAATTCTTGCCGCTCCAAGGCTTGCTTCCTAACTTTCTGCTTGACGGGCTGCGCATGGGGACAGACAGCAAGGTGGTGCTCAATTACCTCCCTGGGAACACCGGGGACATCAGATGGTTGCCATGCAAACACATCGATGTTCGCCCGCAGGAAGGCAATGAGCGTGCTTTCCTATTTGTCGTCGAGGGTGGAACTTATGGTGAAAGTTCCTCCCGTGCCATCCTCTTTGATGGGCACCTTTTTGGTTTCTGGTGGAGCTGCCTTGGATTTCTTGTTCTCGCCGATGGAGCTCTCTGGCACATCGTTAACGGAAGTACAACACTCCGGAGAGGTGCGCTTGCCAGAGTGTGCACCAGAGGCCTTGCCGGTCTTCTTCCTCCCAGGAGATTCAGCGGTAGGAGCAGGTGCCTTGGTGGCTGGTGCTGCAACTGCCTCCCGGTAAAGTTGGTCGGCACAGATAAGTGCGTCCTTCTTGTCAGAGTTGATCGTGATGATGCTGATCGGCCCGAGCATCTTTAACACATTATAAGCATAGTGTGATGCCACCATGAACTTGGCCAGCATCGGGCGTCCAAGGATCCCATTATACGGCAAGGGTATCTTGGCGACATAAAAAACAATCTTCTCTGTCCTGATGTTCATGTCGCTTCCAAATGTTACCGGCAATGTGATCTTGCCCTTCGGCTGAGTCCTACCCGGATTGATCCCGTGAAAAGTGCCCGTTTCCTCGAGATCTTTGTCAGGAATTTGCAACCTCTTGATCACATCAGGCGAGATCAGATTCAGACCGGCCCCACTGTCAACTAACATTTTCGTCACTTTGAGGTTGCGAATTGTAGGTGAAACCAACAATGGCAGACACCCGACCACTATTGTGCGATCAGGGTGATCCTCAGTGTTGAAAATGATAGGCGCATGGGACCATCTCAGAGGTTTCTGGGCTTCAACAGATGGTTCTATCGCATTAATCTCGCGCGCCCACTGTTTGAGTTGGTGGCGGGAAGAATGCAACGAGGCGCCTCCGTCGATGCACATGACATCTATAGCTCTCTAAAACTCGTGCTCGCTGGACTCATCGTCCTCTTTGTTGCCATCATCATCATCCTCTTCCTTGTCACGGCCTCGAGCGGGCCTCTCCTGCTGCTTGGTCTTGCCGCGAAGACCTCCTCAGCCGCCACGTTTCTTGCTGGATCCCTCTACACCTTCTTGGGCCTTCTCCTTGTCTCGCCTTACGTACTCAGCTTTCTGCCTCTCAGCAACTTGATCGACTTGTCAGCAGTTTTGGCGATTGTGGCCCTTGGTGCGATGGATCTTGCAATACTGCTTGTCGGAGCCCTCCGTCTTGTCGGTAGCCGCCAAGGCCTGACAAGAGGTGCACCCGGCAACCTTCTTGCCGAGGCTGTCAACCTTTGTCTTCTTGGCGGCGCTAAGGTTGCCGGATTCCTTGATGGCACGCATGGCCTTGTCCTTGTGTTTCTTGTTCCGCCGCCGGCCTTTCCTTGCCAGGGCGATGGTGTCTTCATCAGAGTCGACTCCAGCACCAGCATCCTCACTGGGGAGCCTCATCCCTTCTTCAGCTCGAGCACATCTATCAGCCAGAGCATAGAGCTAGGCGACATCCTTGACTTTATTCATCGCCAGTTCTTCACGCATCCTGCGGTTACGCACGTTCCGATGAAACACGCTGATAACAGCAGAAGGATGAACATCTGGGATGTTGTGATGTATATAGCTGAATCTCTGAATGTACTTGCGCAAGGTTTCGCCTTCCTTCTAGGGGATGATATGGAAATCGCTTGCTTGGCCAGGAGCTTGGTGGCCTCCAGTAAAGGCGCCAACAAACTCATGGCACAGGTCTGCCTAGGAAGAAATGGAATATATGTATCAACCACGACCTAACATTGGGCTTGAGCACCAACGGGAAGTAGTTGGCCAGTACCTTGTCGTCGCGAGCCCCGACAGGCTGCACCGCAATGGTGTAGATGCTCAAGAACTCCGACGGGTGGGTCTTGCCGTCGTATTTCTCCGAGAGCTCCGGTTTGAACGTTCGGGAATTGGGCCACTGGACTCGCTGCAGCTCATGCGTAAACGCTGGACAACCTACCTCATAAGGTAGGTCGATAGGATACCCTGGCGCAGGCTTGTCTACAGTGGGCCCTGCACGCTTATCGGATTGATGGCGCGTTTCCTGCCGCCGCTCGATGGTGGTCCGAGTGTCCTCTTTGGTTCGCTCCCGAAGAACTTGACGTTGATCGCAACAAGTTCGTGGATCAGACGACACCATGGATTCATCACCACCAGCACGTACCGACTGAGTCAGTGGCCGCCGCTGTCGCCGCGGAGGAGAGTGCACCGTCGTTGTGCCACCTCCGGCCTTGTCGCCATTAGTGCGCGCCGACTCGACGGACCACTGCTGCGAAGGCTCCGCCCGCTGCAGTCCACCCCTATCAACAAAGCTGACGAGGCTCTGGATAGTAGCTCTTCACTCATCAAGCTTCTCCACCGGAGGGGGGGGGGATTCAGGAGCAACTTCGCTCACGCCAATGCTTCTGCTGATGAGGTTGGCAGCGGAAGGTGCGATGAACGTGAGGTGCTCTGACTCCTAACTGTGTTAGAAGGAGCTCCATCACGGTCCCGTGACCGCGCGCCATCTCCGTCAGCATTTTGGCGCGCATGTTGGTCCCGCGCAAATCGGGAGTGATGCACAGGGGCCTTTCCATGAGGGCGCTTGGGACCACCAATGTCATGGTACTGCTCATTGCACGCGACCTAAGAAGGCCGCGGTGTATGCGCCAGCATAGGTGTCTTGGAAGGTGCCCTACCATCTATGGAGTCCACCGTGTTGCCCATAGGCCGCACAACTCTGTCTTGAGATCCAGCAGTGCGTGGATTGCCACCGTCGCTGCGAACGGCACCACTGACTTGGCCTTGATCGCCAGAACATCGTGGAGGCTCGAGGCATCCGCTTGCATCCACACCGTCGCCCGTCTGAGTCACTACGGGCACGCAGGACATGGATGGGTCAACCGTCGTGAAACCCTTCTTCTTGGGCGGCATGGCGATGAAGACAATGAAGGAACTGGCGCATCGATCGTGTGATTTGGTTCACACAACTACCGTCCCCCTACTTGGCGCGCCAAAGATGTCGGTGCACGACACCTATGGGATCGCGTGGATCCCTCTGTGGTTCGGCGGGGAGAAGGTATGCGCAAAGAGCAGATCGAACGAACGGCGCGAGGGGACATATTTACCCAGGTTTGGGCCGCTGAGAAGCGTAAAACCCTACTCCTGCTTTAGTGTATTATGAGTGTTTGTAGGGTTCTGGCTACACGAGCGCTATGAATAGCTGCTACGTGCGTGAGCCAGAAGGTGGAAGAAAAAGTCCCTTCTCGTAACGCCTTGGGCCTCCTTTTATATGACTAAGGGGATCCCAACAGTGGCGTATGGTGCATTCACAAGGTGCATAGTGCTACAGTGTTATCATACCTAACACTAACGGTGTAGGACAAATGCATTTAATGCTCCGTCAGGTGTCCCTGACCTTCTACGAGACGGGACAGGAGCCCGTCCCATCGGCACTGCTTAGCCTCTCCATCGCTAGTGCCTTGACACGTATCCTGATGGGTCAACACCTGGCCTTTGTGCTGGCAGAGTGGCGAGGCCTTGCCAGGTGCACTCCTTGTCGGGGATCCGCAGGTCACCCCCGACAAGATCTTGTCGGGGCTCCGCAGGTCACCCCGACAAGATCTTGTCAGGGTTCTAGCCTTGGCCTTCGGTCTTGTGCTTGTTGACTTGAATGTCCCTTGACGTCTTTATATTTGCTTCTAGCAATTCGCTGGTAGGCCTCGCCGCTGGTGTGGCTACAACTACCCATTCACAAGTATGGGATACTAAAAAGCCCAAACTTTCGTACACCGACACTATGCATTATAGGATGGGGTCCATCTGGAAAAGATTTGATCAACATGATGCACCGTTTATGTAGGTCTAAAAGTGGACTTAGTTTTTTTAGTCTATATAGATTACGAGCCAGAACTATAAGGCATGCAATCTATTTTTTTTAAAGAGTCCACGTTAGTCTTATTTCCTTTTAGTTGATACATATAGTTAGGAAATTTGAGTCCACCAACATGCAAGTCAAGATAGGATATGTACTATTTAAGTTATGGCCGGTGCATCATGTAAATTAGGTTATGTTATGATGAATTAGACACCGCCACATGTTTCGGTCGTCGGCCATTATTGAGTTTAGAGAAACCTTGTCAAAAATCTCTACTGGCGTGTGAATTCCTGCGACGTAATGTATGGGATATTATAAGCTGATCATATACGGTTCGTCCATGTTATTCCTTCAGATTGAGGGATTGGCGTGTTGTTTTGTGAGGTTTGTAAGCATCTTCGTAAACACGTATCTATTTCTTACCATGACGGAGTTTTATGCCGTGAAAGACGGGTCCTATAACAGATCGATCCCCGTCTCAATGTTCGGTTCTCATCAATGTGTTTTAAGTGTGCAGGTAACACATGCTGAGCAAAGTTAGAGGCACAATTTGTTCCATACAAAGGGAGTCATGACGGAACATTCTGTTCGGGTCATCATTGATGGAGGGAGTTGCACAACTTGGCTAGCATGGAGATGGTGGAGAAGTTGTATCTAACCATCAGACCACATCCTCATTCTTATTACACACAATGCTTCAACAACAGTGATAAAGTTAAGGTAACACAGAGTGTTTGTGTGCATTTTAGCATTGCAACATATGCTGATTATGTTGATTGTGATGTGGTACCCATGCAAGCATGCTCCATTTTATTTGGTAGACCATGGCAATTTGATAGAAATTATGCACACCATGGTAGGACAAATCAGTATACTCTTGTTCATAAAGATAAAAACATTACATTGCTTCCTATGTCTCCTAAACATATGTTGAAAGATGACATTGCAAGAGCTAGTAAAGTACTAGCAAAACAAGAGCAAAATAAGAGTGAAAATCAGATTGTGACTAATGAGTTTCAGCAACACAATAAGCCCATTAAGCCATAATCTACTGTTGCATCTAAGATAAAATTGAAAAGTGGATGTGCACTTGCCAGCAAAGCTAATATTACTGACATGGACTTCACTAAATCTGTTTGCTATGCTTTTGTGTGCAAACAGGTATTATTTTCATTTGAGGATATGCCTCCTCCTTTGCCTCCTGATGTCACTAACATTTTGCAGGAGTCCGTTCACGCCTTTCCACAAGAAGTGTCACTTGGGTTACCACCTATCCGAGGGATTGAGCATTAGATTGACTTAATTCCCAGTGCATCGGTATGCAACCGTGCGCCATACCATACCAATCTAGAGGAGACGAAGGAGGTTATGGTCCAAGTACAGGAGCTGCTCGACAAAGGTTATATATGTGAATCCCTAAGTCCTTGTGTTGTTCCTATTATTTTAGTGCCGAAAAAAGGATAGTACATCACCCATGTGTGCTGATTGTAGAGGCATTAATAATATTACTATTCATTATCGTCATCCTATTCCTAGGATAGATGGTATGCTTGATGAATTAAGTGGCTCTATTGTTTTCTCCAAAGTTGATTTGCGTAGTGGATACCATCAAATTCGTATGAAGTTGGGAGATGAATGGAAAACAACAATTAAAACTATGTTTGGATTATATGAGTGGTTAGTCATGTTTTTTGGGTTAACTAATGCACCTAGTACTTCCATGAGATTAATGAACGAAGTTTTACGTGCCTTCATTGGGCGATTTGTGGTAGTATACTTTGATGGTATAGTGATTTATACCAGATCTTTGGAAGAACATTTGGAACACTTATGTGCTGCTTTTATTGCTCTATGTGGTTTATGTTTGTTTGGTAACCTTGGAAGTGCACCCTTTGCACCGACCGAACATCTTTTCTTGGCTATGTTGTTACTCCACAGGGAATTGAAGTTGACAAAGCCAAGATTGAATCTATTGAGAGTTGGTAGCAGCCAAAAATGGTCACACAAGTGAGGAGTTTTCTTGACCTGGTTTCTATAGGCGTTTTGTGAGGGATTTCAGCACCATTGCTGCACCTCTCAATGAGCTTACAAAGAAGGATATTCCTTTTGTTTGGGGTACCACAGCGGAAGAAGCCTTCACGGTCTTGAAAGCTAAGTTAATAGATGCTCATTTACTCCAACTTTCTGATTTTTAATATGAATTTTGAGCTTGAATGTGATGCTAGTGGAATTGGATTAGGAGGTGTGTTATTACAAAATGGTAAACCTATTGCATACTTTTCTAAAAAATTGAGAGGGCCTAGCTGAATTATTCTACTTATGATAAGGAGTTATATGCTCTTGTTTGGACTTTGGAAAACATGGCAACATTATTTATGGCCCAAAGAATTTGTTATACATTCTGATCATGAATCTTTGAAACATATTAAAAGTCAAGAAAAACTGAACCGTAGACATGCTAAATGGCTTGAATTCATTGAGACTTTCCCTTATGTCAATAAACACAAGAAGGGTAAATAAAATGTTATTGTTGATGCATTGTCTCGTTGTTATACTATGCTTTCACAACTTGACTTCAAAAGATTCGGTTGGAGACCATCAAAGATCAATATGTGCATGTGCTGAATTTGACAATCTGATGCAGAATTGTAAAGAAGTGAGAACATGGAGCAAGTTTGTCATTAACAACGGATTTGTGTTCTGTGCTAACAAGCTATGCATTCCAGCTAGCTTCGTTTGTCTTTTGTTGTTGCAGGAGGCGCATGGAGGAGGATTAATGGGACACTTTGGCTTGAAGAAGATGGAGGACGTACTTGCTACACTTTCTTTTGGCTAAAGATAAGACGGGATGTTGAGCGATTTGTTGCTCGCTGCACTACATGTCAAAAAACTAAGTCACAACTCAATCCTCATGGTTTATATATGGCTTTGCATGTACTTAGTGTTCCATGGGAAGATATATCTATGGACTTTGTGTTAGGTTCGCCTCGAACAAAGAATGAGAGGGATAGCATATGTCATGGATAGATTTTTGAATGGCACACTTTATACCATGTCATAAAAGTGATGATGTTGCTGACATTGCTGATTTGTTCTTTCGTGAAATTATTCGCTTGCACGGTGTGCTAAATACAACTGTTTCATATCGTGATACTAAGTTTCTTAGCCACTTTTGGAGACATTTATGGGCTAAGTTGGGGACTAAACTGCTTTTTGGTACTACATGTCACCCCAAACCGATGGACAAACTGAAGTAGTCAATAGAACATTGTCTACTATGCTTATAGCTTTTTAAAAGACTAACCTGAAAATGTGGGAAGAATGTTTGCCTCACATGAATTTGCTTATAATCATTCACTGCATTCTACTAATAAGATGTGCCCTATTGAAGTTGTGTATGGTTTTCTACCTCGTGCACCTATTGATCTCTTGCCTCTTTCATATTCAGAGAAGGTTAATTTTGATACTAAACAATGTGCTGAATTGATCTTAAAAATGCATGAGTTAACTAAGGTAAACATTGAGCGTATGAATGCTAAATATAAATTTGCCAAGGATAAGGGTAGAAAACATGTTGTCTTTGCACCTAGAGATCTTGTTTCATTACATTTGCATAAGGATTGATTTCCTGATATGCGAAAATCAAAGATAATGCCACGTGCTCATGGTCCTTTTAAGGTCTTAGAGAAAATAAATGATAATGCATATAAACTTGACCTGCCTGTAGATTTTTGGGGTTAGTCCCACTTTTAACATTGCAGATTTTAAGCCTTATTTGGGTGAGGAAGATGAGCTTTCTTTGAGGACGACTTCATTTAAAAAAGGGAAGGATGATGAGGACACCAATACAATTGTTACACCCACAACCCCTGTTGCTATACATATTGGACCAATTACTAGAGCTCGTGCATGCCAATTACATTACCACGTACTTTCGTTTCTTGGTAACAATTCTAAAGTTCATGAGAATATGATGCTGCATAAAATAGATACATTTATGTTAATTAATAATGAAGGGCATAAAATGGCAAGAGGGATGAACAATGGAGCAGGATCAAACATGGAGATAAAGGCGCGTGCGAAGGGAACCAGAACGGCGTTTTTAGTGCAGATTTCAGCACTTTGAAGCCCCCATGATGATATAAAGGACACGGACGAAATATACAAGATGTATATTCATAAAATTCGTCCATAGCTTAACATAGGTGTTGAACCACCTTATTTTTGGGTCAGGCCCATGTAATTTCGAAATACAACTTAATAGGCTGGTTTTAGAGTCCGTATTGTAGGAGAAACAACTCAGGAGGTGTCTTAGTCCCACCTTGCCAAAGATGGACGAAACCCCCTCCTTTTTTCCTGTATAAATACAACCCTTAGGGCACTGTTTAGACTTAAGTTTTGTTTAGATTAAAAGTTTGCCATAGCTGCAACTTTGCGTCCTTCGTTTGTGTTGTACGACCAAAACAAGACATCATAGAACCCCACTTCCATTAATAAAGTTTTCCTCTTATATTCGTAATATTCAGATTGCAATTTCAGTTTCTTGCTTGTTCTTCATTTGCGTGTAGGAAATAGACCCTTGTGGCCAGGTTGATCGTGCTCCAGCGTGGTCAATAACCTCTTGGAGTTGGTTTAGCGATTGCTAAGGCGCCACGTCCTCACACGTTCATAGTTGGATCGTCAAGTCGACTTCCACCAAAAACGATAACCACCATCTCAGCGAAACATTGGGACACCTTTGCCTCTATCAAGGTTGAGTATCATATATGATATCGTATAATAATAATTTTATGCTGTGTGTGATGCATGACAATAAATATAATCATCTAAAATATTAATTTATAATACTATACACTATGAAGATAGAATTATATATTAGTATCATATACATGCCACTCCTTGCTATGAGTAGTCTTAGCATACATGAAACGCCAACGTATGTAAACTGTTTGAGATGTCCTTTTTCCATAGTTCGCCATGCAAGATTATTATATTTTTAACATCTTTTGTGCAAGATCAAAAGCATATATTTCTACATTTTACGCAAAGGGCAAAGCATCATTAGGATGCACTTTCCATGCCCTCACACAAATAAAATAAAACATAAAGTCGGAGTCTTATGTTCGTCAACATCAATGTTGTTGTTAGTTTTCACCTTTTGACAAACAAAGATCATTCATTTCATGTTGTGCAGTGGGGTTTACGAGTCAATCTGGCAATCGGTTCGGGTTTGATCGGGTCGACATCTCCCAAACACATGCCCAAATATTTTATCGGGCCTACCATCCACCCACAACCCTACCCATGGGCAATGAATCAAACCCATGCCCAAACCCATTGAGTAACCTGACCCATCGGGTATGACTGCGCTGCACTTATGTTCATGTTCTCGTCTATTATATAAGCATCGATATATTCACTTCTTTGTTTCTCTAGCGAGACGGTACTATTACGAGCTTATGAGCTTGCTAGATGCATGAAACATTACGGCATGGGCCTATGGCTGAATCAGTAAGGTGGCCTAATGGAACATGTGAATGGTTTTGTTTGGCCTGCTAGTCGTGGCTTGTTAATTCTTTTACTGCTACTAGTTTAGTTACCATATACTAGTATTTAAATTTCAGTCACATGTAAATTAATCGGGCGACCCATCAGGCGACCCATGGGCAAGAACTTATGTCCATACCCTACCCATGACTAATCGGCCTACCCATGGGTGAACATGCCGACCCATACCCTACCCATCTGGATCAGGTGCCCATGGGTGTCGTCCTAAATGGGTCGGATTGCCGGGTTGATTTATGTGTATCCAACTTCAGCCACCAAAATAGATATGATAGTGTCATGCATGATGCACCCATTGAATCGGTGTGATGCCATGTGGAAGTAAATGTTGATAATTTTGCATTGTGTGATCCAACTCATTTAAGTATGTGGTCCCATGCATGGACTATGGGCACATGCCCCCACAAACACTAATTAAAGCACTCATTAAAAAGTGGAGTTTTTGAGATCAAGCTCAAATGATCTCGGTGAACAGTAAAATAAAAAAACTGATTTCTTTGGTGATTGACAAAAGTTTCACGTGCTCATAAAATTTCATCTTGAAATCACCGTCTTGGAAGTCGTCGAAAAAACAAAATTGATGCTCCAAAAGTGTTATTTTCAAAAGCATTTTGGAATGCTAATTTTTCTTGCCATGACTTTCGTGAATGTCTTTTCAAGATGAAGTTTTGTGGGCACATTAAACTTTTATCAATGTTTGTACCAGAAAGAACTTAGGATTTTGTGAAAGTTTTTTCATTTCTTTCTGATTTTACTGGTCATCCCGAGCTCAAATGAGCTCGGGAGCAGAAGATGACTTTTGGTCATGCACACCATATACTCGCACAATGTCCATTGAATGAAGAATGAAATTGTGTACGTAGAAAAATCTGGTTTTAAGCATGTATGCCATGAAGCTTATTTTTTTCTTAATGAGTAAGGAGTACAATCGGCGCCACAATATCCATCTAAGTAAAACTTTGGTTCTCCAAAGGTGGTGTCGAGCATCGCATGGTCATCCTCATGGATCCTACACCAATCCATCAAGCTCCAAGTGGACCTATGAAAAGAGCTCGCACACGGGCCATCAAATCCGAGGTGACGTCCCTCCTTCTCGAGCTACCCACATCTTGTCATGTGACACATCCGCTACCTCAAGCAAAGATGTTGTGCGTGATCAGGTACATTGACCACCACCGGAGCTCGGGAGCGCAAGGAGAAGAACCGGGCGAAGAAGAGAAGACAAGCGTCAAGGGAAACTACCAGGCCAGCACAGAACCTCTGGCCTTCAAGCATCCAATACTAGAGCCCGGGTGTGCAAACTCTCTATGTATCTCGGAACCTCCGGCGCCTGGAACCTCCGGCCTACCCAGAACTTCCAACCTCGGTGCACCTTCGATGTCCCGGGGCATTCCAACTCCCTGGATAGCCCGGACCCCGGTCGGAACCTGCCCGAACTTTCGGACCTTCCGTCCTGGCCTGGAACTTTTGGCATGCCTACGTGCAGCCCCTCGAGCTCGAGGCCCATGTACCCCTCTCTCCCTCACATCTCGCCCTAGACTATATATACCGCATCCCTTGGACAAATTAGGGTTAACTTATGTTTAGCATTAGAGATTATTGAGCATAGCTTCTTCCACTTACCACCTCCCATGGAGATGCGCAGGATCAATAGAAGTGTATGTCTAGAGGGGGGTGAATAGACTATTTGCAGGAATTTAAAACTACCTCAAGCACAAAACAATTGTTGGCAGTTTTTAGCATACATAGAAAATCTAGAACACCCTACACATGCCAGTCATCAAGTACAACAGTGGAAAGTAAAGACATTGCACATGGAAGTAAGGAGTAGAGATAGAGAGATCAAACGCATGAGGGACATAAGCTTTTTCCCATGGTTTCGATAGGTGGCGCTATCATACATCCACGTTCATGGAGTCTTCAACCCACGAAGGGTAACGGTCGCGAGAGTCCACGGAGGGCTCTACCCATGGAGGGTTCCATGAAGAAGCAACCTTGACTAACTCGGGGTTGATCTTCACGAAGTAGGCGATCTCCTTTCCCTTACAAACTTCCTGGTTCACTCCACAACACGAAGTAGGAGGCTCCCAAGTGACATCTAACCAATCTAGGAGGCACCACCCTCCAAAAGGTAAAAGGCTCGATTTGTATCGATGAACACATTGCTCTTGTGCTTCAAGATGATATACTCCTCAACACAAAATCACTCTCTCACAGATTTGGCTTGGTAGAAGAGATTGATTGGGTGGAAAGAAACTTGGGGAGGCTAGAGATCAAGATTCATATGGTAGGAATGGAATGGCATGATCTCATCACATGAGTAGGTGTCTCTCTCTCAGAAAATCAGTAGGTATGAGTGGGGAACTGTTCTGAGTGCTTCACTTGTGAGTGAGTGGTGGTGGAGGGGTATATATAGGCATCTCCAAAAATCCAATCGTTACACACAAAATGACCAACTCGGTGAGACCGATGTGTTAATCTCGGTGGTACCGAAGTGACCAAAAGGTGGCAACATTTGAATCTCGGTGAGACCGATATAGGAATCTCGGTTGCACCGATAAGGTGACCAATGGTTAGATTGCCCAGTCTCGGTGATGCCGATTCACAAAAATCGGAGGGACCAATTTTGTAAACTTGCGTAAGGGAAAGTTGGCAGCCTAACTCGGTGGCACCGAATGCAGAATCGGTTGCACTGAAGAGCTAGAGTTTGGCTAACTCTGTCTAGGGTTTGGAATCGGTGGCACCGAGTGTAGAGTGTTGGTTGCACCAATTTTGAGTATTTTGCTTTGGACAGACTTTTGTGGAAGAGCTTGTGGGTGTATGTGGTGACTATCACTTGTGCACGTATGAGAATTTTGTTCACCAACAAAATCTTACCCCTTTTAATAGCATTGGCTTTCCTATGGACTCAAAGTGATTTCTCAAAATGTAAAATGTAGAGTCCTATTGCTTGAATCTTGGCCAATGCTATTCCTTCTCCTTCTTCTTCATGGGGATACTCTCCACACTCCTTTTTGCCAGCTCAACACTCTCTATGGACTTTATCTAAAATACACTAGATGAAAGTATTAGTCCAAGAGACAATGTATGTTGTCATGAATTATCAAAACCACCAAGGGAGCACATTGTGCTTTCAATCTCCCCCTTTTTGGTAATTGATCAAAATATACAATCAAAGATTCAAATAAAGATATGTATGTATATAATGAAGAGAAACACATGACTTAGACTTGCTCCCCCTAAATGTGTGCAAGAAGCAAGATATCATCTTGATCAAAGATATGATGCATATACTTACCTTGAGTTCTTGAGCATTCTAGTAGTAGAAACACACTTGAGAAAACAATGTTAGGAAACACAAGAGTATTCTACCAACCAAAGACAGTAGAACTCAAAATACCAAGATACAGAGAACATATATAAGATAGTATTCATTAAGATTGATATGTCTCCAAGATCATTTATGACTTTCTCCCCTAGATATGAAAATGTAGGACATCCTCTCCCCCTGAATCTTAGCATGTAGGAATTGGGACTGGATAAGGTGAGAAAATTCTAACATGAGAGAATTAAATGCAATAAATAAATGAGTATTCATGGAAAAATATTTGTTTATTCTCCCCCTACTTTGGTATTCTCCCCTTGTTTATGTAAGTATAAACTTTTGATATTCTCCTCTCCCCCTAAATTATATCCCCCCTTTGCATAAGCATGTATTTCCCTCTTTAGCTTTCAAGCTTTGTATATATCTCCCCCTTTGGCATTAATTTCCAAAAAGGCAGACCGAGGGTCAGATACAGGGATCATCGAATAAGAAGGGATCCTTGAGAACAAGAGTCATTGATAGTAGGATTCATAGAAATGAGAATTTGACGAGATCATGGAAATTTATTTCTCTCCCTTTGGATAAACTGAGAATTTACAAAACTTCTCCTCCTTTGAGTTAGGGATCCATGAATAAAGTTTCTCCCCCTAAGAGTTTTTTTAAGAAAAGGGATCATTGAAGTATCAGGGACATCACTAGTAAGATACCAATTAAAAAATCACTAAAGAAACAAAGACAAAGAAAAACAAAATCGGTGACTCCGGAACAAATCTATCGGTGGAACCGATATGAAGTTTTGCAGTTGATCTACTAAATCGGTTGAACCGAGTTCTTTGAATCAGAGGCTCCGAGGCAAAAAAACAAAAACTTGCAAATAACTGAAAATCAAACAGGGAAGAGAAGCGAATAATTACCATTTGCAAATAATTTACATAGAGGTATCAACTATAAAAGATTTGAATGGTTCCAAGAAATTTGCAAAAGAGAATGGACCAAACAAGATTCTCATCTAGATGATGGGCGGTGACTAGGTCACCTATATTAGAGTATATTGACTTAGGAGCCAAGCAAGTATACTTGATCATAGGTCATACTCATCGTTAAGCTCAAAATGGGGTTACCATTTTTTGATTCAGAATTTTAATGTCTTCATATCACTTTAGTTGCTTTATCTTATGACTTGGAGTAAATGTATATCAAGAATATGAGTACATACCTTTGAGTGATGTTGTTGACATAGCTTGTAGGTGAACTTGATGAGGATCCTCAAAGTTGATGAAGATCATATTGATTTGGGAGCAATCCTTGTTGTTTTCGTTCACTTTTCACCTACATGGGTTAGCCACGCAAGGAAAAACATGATATATCCAAATGACATGTTACCAATTTGTGAGTTGATACCAAATGACAAATATATGTCAAGGATATGTTTTGTTGTCTTCTTCCTTCCATCATCAAAGTGAGGTTGCGGATACTTGGTCATGACAAGATTGCTCAAGATATGAGTTGTTGGCAATCTTGTGGAGTGGTGTTCTTCCAAGTACCTACAAAAAGGTTAGATGCAAGCCAAGGGAGCATAGAATTCCAAGATATATGATATTCAAGATAATGGCATGGAATAAACAATGAAGCTCATATCCTTGCATGCATCTAAGCGAGCTTAGCTCAAGTTTGAAGCATCAATGATGTTCAACTCACTCCTCAAATGACAAAACGCTTTTTCATCAAGTGGCTTAGTAAAGATGTATGTCAATTGCTTGTTAGTGCGAACATGCTTAAGATTAATATCTCCTTTCACAACATGATCACGAATGAAATGATGTTGAACTTGAATATGCTTGGTTCGAGAATGTTGCACAGGATTATGACCAATCTTAATAGCACTCTCATTGTCACAAAGTAATGGCACATTTTTAACATAGATTCCATAATCTTTAAGCGTTTGTGACATCCATAACAATTGCGCACAACATGATCCAACAGCAATATATTCAGCTTCAGCGATAGATGGAGATACTGAGTTTTGTTTCTTGGAGGACCAAGACACAAGAGATCTACCAAGAAATTGACATGTACCCGAGGTGGATTTTCTATCAACCTTGTCTCCGGCATAGTCCGAGTCGGAGTAGCCAACAAGATTAAAAGAAGATCCCTTGGGATACCAAATGCCAAGTTTGGTGTATGTATCAAGTATCTCACAATACGTTTCACAGCCTTAAGATGACATTCTTTGGGTGCAGCTTGATATCTTGCACACATGCACACACTAAGAATAATATCAGGACGGGAGGCACATAGATAAACAAATGAACCAATCATTGATGGATAAACCTTTTGATCAACCGGTTCACCCTCCTTAGTGAGATCATCGTGTCCGCTAGTGGGCATGGGAGTTTTCATACCTTTGCACTCTTGAATGTTGAACTTCTTGATTAAGTCCTTGGTGTACTTAGTTTGAGAGATGAAAGTTACTTCTCTTGATTGCTTAATTTGCAAGCCAAGAAAGAATTTCAGCTCACACATCATAGACATCTCATACTTCTCTGACATCAACCTTCCAAACTTCTTGCTAAATTCTGGGTTAGTAGATCCAAAGATAATATCATCCACATAAATTTGGCACACAAACAATTCACCATTAACTCTCTTTGTGAACAAGGTTGCGTCAATTTTACCAATTTCAAATCCCTTTTCAATAAGAAACTTCGTTAGGCATTTATACCAAGCGCGAGGTGCTTGCTTAAGTCCATATAGACCTTTGCGAAGTTTGTAAAGATGGTCAGGTATCTTAGGATTTACAAAACCAGGTGGTTGCCTAACATAGACCTCTTCTTCAATCTCACCATTTTAAAATGCACTTTTAATGTCCATTTGATAAAGCGTGATATCATGGTGGTTAGCATAGGCAAGAAGAATTCTAATAGCTTCTAATCTAGCAATAGGGGCGTAGGTCTCACCATAGTCCATACCTTCAACTTGTGTATATCCTTGGGCTACGAGACGTGCCTTGTTGCGAACGACTTGACCGTCTTCATATTGCTTGTTCTGAAACACCCATTTGGTCCCGATGATGTTTTGCTCATTCTCGGGCTTCTCCATGAGTGTCCACACTTCGTTCCTCTCGAAGTTGTGTAGCTCTTCATACATAGCGTTCACCCAATCCACGTCTTCAAGAGCTTGTTCTACCTTCAAGGGTTCAATGCTAGAGATGAAAGAATAATGCTCACAAAATTTAGCTAGATGAGTTTTAGAGTGAGTGATTCTCCCGGTATGTATGTACCAAAAAATTGGTTTAGGGGATGGTTCTTGGCCACTTCTGCTTGAACTCGGGTCAGGTTCCGATTGTTGGATGGTGGAGCTTCTTCTTCTTCATCATCATCTCCTTCGTCTTCATTGTTGTCAACGTGATCATCTCCTTGAGCTGGTGGTGAAGGAGGTTGTGGTGGATCTTCATGATGCACCTCCTCCTCCTCTTCATCTTGTCGTGTACTGCTTGTGGATGCTTCCATGTTGTATTGTCGGTAGCCTTGATCCAAAGTAGGAGCTTCCACTTGGGTTGATGAAGTGCTTTACTTCACCTCCATGGGATGAATCTTGCCAATAGACAAGTCTTGGATAGCTTCCGAAGAGTCCTTATCACCTACATCATTTGGCAATTGTTCGACTTGTGAACCATTACATTCATCAAACTTCACATCTACCATCTCTTCAACTTCTCGAGTGGAATTGTTGTAGACAGGGTAAGTGTGAGAGTTAGATCCATAACCAAGTAGGAATCCTTCATGAGATTTAGGGGCAAATTTAGTAGGATGATGCTTATCAAGAATGTAGCACTTTGAGCCGAATACCCGAAAGTATCCAAGTTGGGGTTTGTTACCGGTGAGAAGCTTGTATGCCATTTTACCCGAGAAGCTTGTGCAAGTAAATTCGGTTTGTGGCATGACATGTTGTTTCCACGGCTTCTGCCCAAAAGTGTTTTGGCATCTTGTATTCGTCAAGCATCGTTCTTGCCACCTCAATGAGTGTCCGGTTCTTCCTCTCAACAACTCCATTTTGTTGAGGTGTGTACATAGCCGAGAACTCATGTGAGACACCTTCTTCGTCAAGAAAGGTATACACATGGGTGTTCTTGAACTCCGTTCCATTATCGCTTTGAACCTTCTTGATCTTCACTTCAAACTGATTTTGCGCTTTGCGAGCAAAGTTCTTGAAGATCTTTTGTACCTGCGACTTATCATCAAGAAAGAATACCCACATAAATCTGGAAAAATCATCAACTATAACTAGACCATAAGAGTTTCCACCAAGACTCTTGTAAGCATTGGGACCAAAGAGATCCATATGAAGTAACTCGAGTGGTCTCCTAGTAGTCATGATATTCTTGACCAGATGACTTCCACCTAATTGCTTTCCTACTTGACATGCACTACAAAGTCTATATCTTTGTCAAAGATAACATCCTTAACACCTAGAATGTGATCGCCCTTGATAAGCTTATCTAGATTGCGCATGCCTACATGTCCAAGCCTTCTATGCCATAGCCAACCTTTAGATGATTTTTCAATGAGACAAGTATGCGGTTGGGCCTTTTTAGTGAAATCAACAATGAATAGATCACCTCTACGAATACCGGTAAAGACAATTTTATGATTATCAAATTGAAACACTTGGCAATCTACTTTTGTAAATAGCACATTGAAACCGAAGTTTGTTAGTCTAGATACGGAAAGGAGATTGTAGCCAAGGGATTCAACAAGCATCACATTTTGAATTGAGCTATCATGAGATATGGCCACCTTTCCAAGGCCAAGTACCTTACCCTTAGAGTTGTCTCCAAAGGTCACGTACCTTCGAGGACCTTGATTAGGCGTGATCTCTTGGAACATGTCTTTATCACCAGTCATGTGATATGTGCATCCACTGTCGAGAATCCACTCTTTTCCATCGGCTATGTAATCCTTGAAGTTCGCCATTAGACTTATATTTCTCATGATCTTTTCATGCTCGATGTCGAACAACTCATCTTCATCATAGTAGCCATGTTCTTCATTGTCATCATTTGGTGGAATCTCCTCGTCATAGAAACCAATAGACTCATTAGAATCATAACCGTGACAATGTTCTAGTTTATGAATGTGAATGGCTTCAATAATAATGTTGTTAATAGTTGTGAAATCTCCTTTAGCACGCATAAGATTATTGAGCTCAAATAGGCATTTATCAAAGTTTGGATCACTAGGCTTCATTTTGTGAAAAGCAATGGTTTTATGAAGAATTTTATAAAAATTTCCTAATGAAAGATTTGAATATTGTTTCTCTAAGTCATTCCACAAAGTATAAGCACATGCAAAGTTCTTCAATTGAGAAAGCACGAATCTTGGTAAACCTCTAACAATAAGATTGACAGTTCTAAGGTTACCGAGCATGTTAATTTCCTTTACGTGTGTGGGATGCAATTCATCAATGGGGAGCACATAGGGTTTTTCAATATGTTTTATCAAATGGAATTTATCAAATAGATCAATCATGGCATTCTTCCATCGACTATAGTACTCTTCATCAAAGAATGTGAACTCTACAATAGAAACTCTCCACACTAGACACGTCCATCTTCCTCCATGGTGTTGAAACTGAAGCAATGGAGACCAAAGCTCTGATACGAATTGCGGGACCACTAGAAGTCTATGTATAGAGGGGGGTGAATAGACTATTTACGGGAATTTAAAACAACCTCAAGCACAAAACAATTGTTGGCAGTTTTTAGCATACATCGCAAATCTAGAATACCCTACACATGCAAGTCATCTAGTACAGCAGCGGAAAGTAAAGACATTGCACATGGAAGTAAGGAGTAGAGATAGAGAGATAAAACGCATGAGGGACATAAGATTTTTCCCGTGGTTTCGATAGGTGGCGCTATCGTACATCCACGTTCATGGAGTCCTCAACCCATGGAGGGTAACGGTCGCGAGAGTCCATAAAGGGCTCTACCCACAGAGGGTTCCACAAAGAAGCAACCTTCACTATACCATGATGGCCTACGTCCATGGAGGACTAGGCTAACTCAGGGTAGATCTTCACAAAGTAGGCGTTCTCCTTGCCCTTACAAACTTCTTGGTTCATTCCACAACACGAAGGAGGAGGCTCCCAAGCGACACCTAACCAATCTAGGAGGCACCACCCTCCGAAAGGTAAAAGGCTTGATTTGTGTCGATGAACTCCTTGCTCTTGTGCTTCAAGATGATAGACTCCTCAACACACAATCACTCTCTCATAGATTTGGCTTGGTAGAAGAGATTGATTATGTGGAAAGAAACTTGGGGAGGCTAGATATCAAGATTCATATGGTAGGAATGGAATGGCATGATCTCAACACATGAGTAGGTGGCTCTCTCTTAGTAAATCAGTAGGTACGAGTGGGGAACTGTTCTGAGTGCTTCACTTGCGAGTGAGTGGTTGTGGAGGGGGTATATATAGGCATCTCCAAAAATCCAACCGTTACACACAAAATGACCAACTCGATGACACCGACGTGTTAATCTTGGTGGTACCGAAGTGAACAAAAGGTGGCAACATTTGAATCTCGGTGAGACCGATATAGGAATCTTGGTTGCACCAATAAGGTGACCAACGGTCAGATTGCCCAATCTCGGTGACGTCGATTCTGAATAAGGGAAACTCGGAGGGACCAATTTTGTAAACTTGCATAAGGGAAAGTTGGCAGCCTAACTCGGTGGCACCGAATACAGAATTGGTTGCACCGAAGAGCTAGGGTTTGGCTCACTTGGTCTAGGGTTTGGAATCAGTGGCATCGAGTGTAGAGTGTTGGTTGCATCGATTTTGAGTATTTTGCTTTGGACAGACTTCCATGGAAGAGCTTGTGGGTGTATGCGGTGACTATCACTTGTGCATGTATGAGCATTTTGTTCACCAACAAAACCTTACCCCCTTTTAATAGTATTGGCTTTCCTATGGACTCAAAGTGATTTCTCACAAATGTAAAATGTAGAGTCCTCTTGATTGAAGCTTGGCCAATGCTATTCCTTCTCCTTCTTCTTCATGGGGATACTCTCCACACTCCTTTTTGCCAGCTCAACACTCTTTATGGACTTTATCTGAAATACACTAGATGAAAGTATTAGTCCAAGAGGCAATGTATGTTGTCATGAATTATCAAAACCACCAAGGGAGCACATTGTGCATTCAAGATGACCTCTATGTGAGAAGATCCAAGTGGATTTCAAGGACCCTCGTGTAGGGAAGATCCTCTAGGATATCAAGGCCCCTATCCAGAGTGGGGAGACTATCTCATTACTTTGTATCCCATGTTGAATGTGGATCACTGTATCCTCTTATGTTCTTGTGGATTTAGTGTATGTGTGATCGGAATTGTATTGAGCATTTTCTTGATTCCTCCCTTTTTCCCCTCCAAGTGAGAAAATATAATCACCGAGGGCTTGGCCCCATATCATCTTGGTATCAAGAGCCACGTTGATTCGCATCTTGGAGTCTCATCCCCCATTTGTAGCTAGTATTTGTTTGATTTGACCTAATTTCAAAAATCCCCACAAAATAGCCATACCAATATTTCTTGGATTTCTTGGTTTTGATGAGATTTTGTTGATTTTGATCCGTTGGTTTCGTGTTTGGCAAGTGGATCTAGCTTTCCCTCCATCCAATTTCCCCCACTTTTTCCTGTTCACCATCAGATTTGGGTTTTTATCTCCAATTTTTTGCCCAAGTCTCAGATTTGGGAATTGTGGTTCGTCCGAGTTTACTGACCCTCAAAACTTCTGGCTCCACCCGAAACTTCCATGCCCCGGACCTTCCGGCCCCCAGAACATCCGGCAGCAGCAGAAACTTTCACTTCCGCATTCTCGCATTGTTTTCGCCTTTGATATTTTGAGCAGCGGGTTTCCCGCTTCCTAAGGTGTTTCGGCTACTTAGGAGTGGATCATACGTCACCGCCGCTCAACTTTGCCGGAATCATCCCCGAGCAACTCATCGATGACACCACAACCATAAGCAAGGACGGTAACCACATCGACACTCTTGTTTACACCCTTGCCATTGCATTATTGTACCGAGCCTATTTTTTTACTTGTTTGTCGAGACTAGCCATTGAGTATTGTCGGGCTATGCTACTTGCGCCCTTTAGTGGTAAATAATAGGCATGGTTTTAATTGCGTGCATATATTATCGTATCATCTCTTATGTTACAAATTGTCCCCATTTATACAAAATTGATATCTCGGTGTGCATGTTCCGCATAGTGACCATACTCAATATCATTGCCAAAGAAAAAGAAAAGCCAAGATTTTAAGCAAAGAGCAAAAGCAATAGCATCGCCAAATTGCATATCATACTAGATCATCTTGGACCACTTGAGCGAATGTCATCATGCCTCATACATAGCATAGTAGGGATAGAAAGACGAATCATTTTGTTTCTTATAGGTTGTGCACAAGTTCATATTGCGCGCAATTTAGCAATCATGTCGTCTCTCTAGTGTTATGCAACACGAGCTTTTTCCATGGATTCCACATTTTGTACTCATTCCTTGGCTGCAAGACCCCTAATTATCTATCCATGTGTGTGTGTGTGTGTTTCCTTTTACTTTCATTCCTATTGATCTATTTGTCTCACTTGCGAATTTGTGAATCTTTTTCAACATTATTGAATCTTGACTTACAAATTGCTTGTTTTTTGTCCCAGTATCCTAACCAAGCTACAACATAAGACTTATTTGTGTAGGCGTGAGAGTGACGAACTCTGGTACCAATTCTACTACTTCCATAATGTACATTGAGTGATCTTTGATCCATTTTCAACATACAGAACGGTAATTTGGTATTGTTCTTCTCACTCTTCCACTCACATTTTTCTTGAGTACCATGGATAGGTCAAGCATTCCGAACCCAACATTTGAGGAGCACGACGACGACGTGAATGACTACATCACAAAGATGCACTTCTTCGGCGCGCAAAAAACCATGCACAAATCACAAGATGTCTTGAATGACCGCATTGAGCAACTCACCACCGACTTGCGGCAATCGGAGGAGCGTACGCGGGACTACTTCGACATCAAGCTGTCAAGCCACATGGATGAAATTCGTACCTTGATGGTTAACCGCACTCCTTACACATCCACATCGTCAAGGTGGCGCCACTCAAGTCACCACTCTTCGAAGTACTCTTCCGGCGCAAGTCCACCTTGAGCACGTTCTCATCTTTGAGACGATCGCTCCGGCCCAAGCTCACCACATGATAGACAACATCAAGCTTCGAATAATCCATTTCATGGAAATGGGTTACAAGACCGCCTACGAGAGCGCGATCGACGTCATAAACAAGAACAACAACGCCATGAAGAAGACGAACATTGTCGTCAAGAACAAGCGCTTCAAGCACAACGTCAATGTGCCCTCTGTGATGCAACTTGCGCCTTGCAAGAGCTCAACTGCCAAGCGTGCAAAGAACAAGAAGCCCTCCGGCGTGAACGCCACGAAGAAGCCAATTGCCAAGAGCAGTGCCAAGAGCAGAGAAACCCAGTGTGTGTGCCTCATCAACACTCTCAAGTTCACCATGACGAGTCAGATGGAGAAGAAGCACCAAGGCAATAGCAACATCAAAACAATAACGATAATGATGTGCCACCTCCAAGACAGGGGCTTCTTCATCACCAGCAAAACGATGAACAACTCTTCAACAAGCTCAAGTTCACCATGCCTAAGTTCTCCAAAAGCAATGATCCCAAACACTATCTCTCATGGGCACTTAAGGTTGACACGATCTTCTATCTCCACAACTATGACAAAGAAAAGAAGATCGTCATGGATTCACTTGAGTTCCAAGACTATGTTCTCATTTGGTGGGATCAAGTCATCAAGAGGAGAAGAGAGAAAGGAGAACCCCCAACCACAACTTGGAATCAAACAAAGGATCTCATGAGAGCTTGCTTTGTGCCTACTCACTACAAGCGTTACCTTTTCATGAAACTTCAACTCCTCAAGAAAGGCATGAAGACCGTTGAACAATACTATCAAGAAATGTAAATGGCCATGATCCAAGCCAATGTCAAGGAAGATGATGAGAAAACAATGGAAAGTTTCTTGAATGGCCTCGGCTACCATATCAAGAAGATCGCCGACTTCCAACCCTACTGCAACCTTCTCAAGATAGTACATCAAGCATCCAAGGCGAAGCACCAAGTGCAAGATGACTACAAGTACTACAAGTTTTCTTCCAAGACCTATGACTCAAGTACTCAAGCTTCTCCAACTTCAATGCCTTCAACTACAAGAAATCCAACAACTACCGGTGACAGGTCAAGTTACAAGGACAAGACGACTTCATCAAGCCTCCCTCCTACAAGCAACTACTATTGGAGAACGTTGCATGGGAAACAAAAAAAATTCTACGCACACGCAAGATCTATCCATGGTGATGAGCATCTATGAGAGGGAGAGTGGATCTACATAGCCTTGTAGATCGCTAAGCGGAAGCGTTAAGAAACGCGGTTGATGTAGTCGAACTTCTTCGCGATCCAAATCGCAAGCCATCCCGCGATCCAATCACGATCTAGCGCTGAACGGACGGCACCTCCGCGTTCAACACACGTACAGCTTGATGACGTCCTCGCCTTCTTGATCCAGCAAGAGGGGCGAAGTAGTAGATGAGTTCCGGCAGCACAATGACGTGATGATGGTGGTGGTGAAGAACAATCTCCGATGGGCTTTGCCAAGCACAACGGAAACTATGGCAAAGGATAATTTAGAGGGGCGGGGTTGCCAGAACATGGCTTGGGGAAATCTTGTTGTGTTCTGGGTGCTATCCTTGCCCCTCTTTATATATGTTGAGCCCCGGGGTCGAAACTTGGAGAAAGAGCCTCCTCAAAGTTGGTTTGGCACGCAAGGCAAGGGTCCTCCTCGGACACCAGAACCAGACGTTACGGTTCATGGCCTCTGGCCCCAGACGTGAGTGTCCCTAGCGTCTGGCCAATTGCCTCCGCAAAAATCCTTTTTGCACCTTCCTAAAGCCTCGTGGGCTTTACCCCTGGGCACAAATAAAGTATTATTGTATCCGAACATTTCAGGAAACATTTGAAACCCCTTGCGGTGAATTCCGGAACCCTTCTGGAGACCAAACACTAATATCCCATATATCAATCTTTACCTCCAGACTATTTCAGAGCTCCTCGTCATGTCCGGGATCTCATCCGAGAATCTGAAAAACTTCAGGTCACCAACATAATAACTCAACTATACTTATATCGTCACAAAACGTTAAGTGTGTAGACCATGCGGGTTCGAGAACTATGCAGACATGACCGAGACACCTCTACGGTCAATAACCGATAGCGGGACCTGGATGCCCATGTTGGTTCCTACATATTCTACGAAGATCTTTATCGGTTGAACGTCTATGTCAAGGATTCAGTTAACCACGTATGTAGTTCCCTTTGTTCATAGGTATGTTACTTGCCCGAGATTCAATCGTCGGCATCTCCATACCTAGTTCAATATCGTTACCGGCAAGTCTCTTTACTCGTTCCGTAATACAAGATCTTGTAGCTAACTCTTTAGTCACTTTGCTTGCAAGGCTTATTGTGATGTTGCATTACCAAGTGGGCCCTGAGATACCTCTCCATCACACGGAGTAACAAATCCCAGTCTTGATCCATGCCAACTCAACAGACACCCTCAGAGATACCTATAGAGCACCTTTATAGTCACCCAGTTACGTTGCAACATTTGATACACACAATGTACTCCTCCGATGTCAGTGAGTTGCATAATCTCATGGTCATAGGAACAAATACTTGACATGCAGAAAACTATAGCAATAAACTGACACAATCATATGTTATGGTCATAGTTTGGGTCTTTTCCATCACATCTTTCTCCTAATAATGTGATCCCATTATAAAATGACAACACATGTCTATGGCTAGGAAACCTTAGCCATCTTTGAGCAATGAGCTAGTTTGGTAGAGAGTTACTAGGGACACTTTGTTGTCTATGTATCCACACATGTGTCTGAGTTTCCAATCAATACAATTGTAGCATGGATAATAAATGATTATCATGAACAAGGAAGTATGATAATAACTAATTTATTATTGCCTCTAAGGAATATTTCCAACACACTCCCACTTGAACTAGAGTCAATAATCTAGTTCACATAACCAAGTGATTTACATCCGATGAGTTCTGGGTTTGATCATGTTTTGCTTGTGAGAGAGGTTTTAGTCAACAGGTCTGCAACATTCAGATATGTGTGTACTTTGCAAATCTCCATGTCATACCGTAGATGTTGCTACCACGCTCCACTTGGAGCTATTCCAAATGGTTGCTCCACTATACGTGTCCGGATTGCTACTCAGAATCATCCGGATTGGTGTCAAAGCTTGCATCGACATAACCCTTTACAACGAACTCTTTATCACCTCCATAATCAAGAAACATTTCCTTAGTCCTCGAGTTACTAAGGATAATTTTGATAGCTGTCTAGTGATCCACTCCTGGATCATTCTTGTACCCCTTGAAAGACTCATGGCAAGGCACACACCAGGTTCGGTACACAGCATGGCATACTATATAGAGCCTATGGCTAAGGCATAGGGGACGACCTTCGTCCATTCTCTTTCTTCTGACATGGTAGAGCTTTGAGTCTCACTCAACTTCACACCCTACAAATCAGGCAAGAACTCCTTATTAGACCGATCCATTTTGAACTCCTTCAAAATCTTGTCAAGGTATGTGCTCATTGAAAAATCTTATTACGCGTCTTGATCTATCTCTATAGATCTTGATGCCCAATATTCAAGCAGCTTTATCCAGGTCTTCCTTTGAAAAACTCCTTTCAAACAACCCTTTATGCTTTCCAGAAATTCTACATTATTTCCGATCAACAATATGTCAACCACATATACTTATCACAAATTCTATAGTGCTCCCGCTCACTTTCTTGTAAATACAAGTTTCTCATAAACTTTGTATAAACCCAAAAACTTTGATCATCTCATCAAAGCGTATAGTCCAACTCTTAGATGCTTGCTCCATCCTATAGAAGGATTGTTGGAGCTTACACACATTTTAGCACCCTTAGGACTGACAAAACCTTCTGGTTGTATCACATACAACCTTTCCTCAAGGAAACCGTTAAGGAAATGATGTTTTGACATCCATATGCCAGATTTCATAATCGAAAAATGTAGAAACTACTAACATAATTCCAACAGACTTTAGCATCGCTACGGGTGAGAAAGTCTCATCACAGTCAACTCCTTGAACTTGTCGGAAACTTCTTTGTGACAAGTCGAGCTTTATAAATGGTGACATTTACCATCAGCGTCTTTCTTCTTCTTTAAGGTCCATTTGTACTCAATGACCTGTCGTTCAATGGGCAAGTCTACCAAAGTCCATACTTGGTTTTCATACATGGATCCTTTCTCGGATTTCATGGATCCTAGCCATTTGTTGGAATCCGGGCCCACCATCGCTTCTTCATAGCTCGTAGGTTCACGGTTGTCTAACAACATGATCTCCAAGATAGGATTGACGCACCACTCAGGGGTGGTATGAGTCCTTGTCGACCTAAGAGGTTTGATAGTAACTTGATCCGAAGCTTCATGATCATCATCATTTGCTTCCTCTTCACTTGGTGTAAGCATCGCACAAACATCTTTCTACTTCGTGCTACTATCCAACTAAAGTGATAGTTCAACAACCTCATCAAGTTCTACTTTCCTCCCACTCAATTCTTTCGAGAGAAACTCTTTCTCGAGAAAGGACCCGTTTTTAGCAAAAACATTTTGCCCTCGGATCTGAGATACAAGGTATACCCATTTTTTTCCTTAGGGTATCCTATGAAGATGCACTTTTCCACTTTGGGTTCGAGCTTATCACACATAAGCATCACATTCCCAAATTCTGAGAAATGACAGCTTAGGTTTCTGCCAAACCATAATTCATACGGTGTCATCTCAACGGGTTTAGATGGTGCCCTATTTAATGTGAATGTAGTTGTCTCTAATGCATAACCCCAAAATCATAGTGGCAAAACGATAAGAGACATCATAGTATGCACCATATCCAATAGAGCACAACTACGACGTTCGGACACACCATCACACTATGGTGTTCCAGGTGGTGTGAGTTGTGAAACAACTTCCATATTGTCTTAAGTTATATACCAAACTCGTAACTCGGATATTCACCTCCACGATCATATCATGGATATTTTATCTACTTGTCACGATGATCTCAAACTTCACTCTGAATTTGCTTGAACTTTTCAAACATTTCATACTTGGGTTTCATTAGGTAAATATACCCATATCTACTCAAATCATCTATGAAGGTAAGAAAATAACAATATCCACCGCACGCTACAACACTCATTGGACCACATACATCAACATGTATCATTTCCAATAAGTCACTTGCTTGCTCCATCATACCAGAAAACGGGGTCTTAGTCATCTTGCCCATGAGGCATGGTTCGCATGTCTCAACCGATTCGAAATCGAGTGAGTCCAAAGATCCATCAGCATGGAGTTTCTTCATGCGCTTTACACCAATATGACATTTAGCGTCAGTGCCACAAGTATGTGGTACTATCATTATTAAATTTGCATCTTTTTGGCATCAATATTATGAACATGTGTATCATTATGATCGAGATTCAATAAACCATTCACATTTGGATGCATGACCATTGAAGGTTTTATTCATGTAAACGGGGTAACTATTATTCTCGGACATAAATGAATAACCGTATTGCAATAAACACGATCTAATCATGTTCATGCTCAACACAAACACCAAATAACATTTATTTAGGTTCAACACTAATCCCGAAGGTAGAGGGAGCATGCGATGGTGATCACATCAACCTTGGAAACACTTCCAACATGCATCGTCACCTCACCCTTAGCTAGTCTCCGTTTATTCCGTAGCTTTTACTTCGAGTTACCAATGTTAGCAACTGAACTGGTATCTAATACCCAGGTGCTACTAGGATTACTAGTAAGGTACACATCAATAACACGTATATCAAATATACTTGTGTTGAAGTTGCCAGCCTTCTTATCTGCCAAGTATCTGGGGTTGTTCCGCTACCAGTGACCGTTCCTCTTATTATACAAGCACTTAGTATTGGTTTTTGGTTCAACCTTGGGTTTCTTCACTGGAGCAACAACTGGCTTGCCATCCATGAAGTTTTCCTCCTTGCCCCCTTCTCGAAACTAGTGGTTTTACTAGTCATCAACACTTGATGCTCCTTCTTGATTTCTACCTTCGCGGTGTCAAACATCGCGAATAGCTCAGGGATCATCTTTTCCATCCCTGCCATATTTATAGTTCATCACGAAGTTCTAGTAGCTTTGTGGCAGTGTCTTGGAGAACTATATCAATCACTATCTTACCTGGAAGATCAACTCCCACTTGATTCAAGCGATTGTAGCACCCAGACAATCTAAGCACATGCTCACCCATTGAGCTATTCTCCTTCATCTTGCACACAAAGAATATTGTTGGAGGTCTCATACCTCTCAACATGGGCACAAGCCTGAAATCCAATTTCAGCTCTTGGAACATCACATATGCTCCGTGGTGTTCAAAACATATTTGGAGCCTGAATTCTAAGCCGCAATGCATGACGCACTGAACTATAAAGTAGTCATCAAAACGTGCTTGTTAGATGTTCACAACATCCACAGTCACCATTTGAGGGGGTGGCACACCGAGTGTTGCATTAAGGACATAAGCCTTCTGTGTAGCAACTCAGGACAATCCTCTGATCATGGACCTAGTCCGCATAATTGCTACCATCATCTTTCAACTCTATTTTCTCTAGGAACGTATCAAAAACACGGGGGAGCTACAGTGCGAGCTATTGATCTACAACATAATTTTGCAAAGACAACTTAGACTATGTTCATGATAATGAGTTCAATTAATCATATTACTAAAGAACTCCCACTCAAATCAACATCCCTCAGGTTGTCTAAGTGTGACATGATCCAAATTCACCAAGCCAAGTCCGATCATCACGTGAGATGAGGTGGTTTCAGTGGTGAACATCTCCATGTTGATCATGTCTACTATATGACTCATGCTCGACCTTTCGGTCTCTTGTGTTTCAAGGCCTTGTATGTACATGCTAGGCTCGTCAAGTTTTAACCCGAGTGTTCCGCATGTGCAACACTAACTTGCACCCGTTGTATGTGAACATAGAGTCTATCACACCCGATCATCACGTGGTGCTTTGAAACGACGAACTTTCGCAATGGTGCACACTTGGGGAGAACACAATTTTATATTGAAATTTTAGTGAGGGATCACCTTATAAGGCTACTGCCTTCCTAAGCAAAATAAGATGCATAAAAGGATTATCATCACATTCAAATCATAAGTGACATGATATGGCCATGAACTTGTGCTTTTGATCTCCATCTCCAAAGCACCGGCATGATCTCCATCATCACCGGCATAACACCATGATCTCCATCATTGTGTCGCCATCAGGGTTGTTGCGCCCACAATGCTTATACTACTATTGCTACCGCTTAGCGATAAAGTAAAGCATTACAAAGCGATTAATGATTGACACACAGGTCGTACAATAATTAAAGACAACCCTATGGCTCCTGTCGGTTGCTGTATGCATCGATATGCAAGTCGATATGAACTATTACAAACATGATCATCTCATACATCAAATATATCTCATCGTGTCTTTGGACATATCATATCACAACATACCCTACAAAAACAAGTTAGACGTCCTCTAATTGTTGTTGCATGTTTTACGTGGCTGCTATGGGTATCTAGCAAGAATGATTCTTACCTACGCAAAACCACAACGGTGATACACAAATTGTTATTCAACCTTCTCAAGGACCGCCTTTGTCAAATCCAATCCAACTAAGGTGGGAGAGACAGACACCCGCCAGCCATCTTTATGCAACAAAGTCACATGTCAGTCGATGGAACAGGTCTCTCGTACATGGACGAGTAAGGTTGGTCCGGGCCGCTTCATCCCACAATACCGCTGAATCAAGAAAAGACCAAGGGAGGAAGCAATCTGAGCATCAACGCCCACAAACTCCTTTGTGTTCTACTCGTGATCTCATCTACGCATAGACCAAGCTCATGATGCCACTATTGGAGAACGTTGCATGAGAAACAAAAAAATACTACGCACACGCAAGATCTATCCATGGTAATGAGCATCTACGAGAGGGAGAGTGGATCTACATATGTAGGATCAAAAGTAGGTCTAGAGGGGGGGGGGTAGACTACTAGACCAATAAAAGTTTTGCCTTTTTCCCAATTTTAGTTCTTGGAAAGTTTTAGCATTCATAGCATATCAAGTAACACCCTACACATGCATGTCTAAGAGTGTAGTAGCGGAAAGTAAAGACATTGCACATGTAAGTAAAGAGAGGGTTAGGAAAGCAAACACAAGTGATGACACGATGATTTTTCCTATGGTTCCGATAGGTGGTTCTATCGTACGTCCATGTTCATGGAGTCTTCAACCCACGAAGGGTAATGGTCGCGAGAGTACACGGAGGTCTCTACCCACGGAGGGTTCCACGGAGAAGCAACCTTGACTATTCCATGCGCCTTTCGTCCACGAAGGACTAGCCTCACTATGGGTAGATCTTCATGAAGTAGGCGATCTCCTTGCCCTTACAAACTTCTTGGTTCACTCCACAACACGAACCAATCTAGGAGGCACCACCCTCCAAAAGGTAATAGGCTCGATAATGACGATGAACTCCTTGCTCTTGTGCTTCAAGACGATAGGCTCCTCAACACGCAGTCACTCTCTCACAGATTTGGCTTGGTAGAAGAGATGGGATTGGTGGAAAGCAACTTGGGGAGGCTAGAAATCAAGATCCATATGGTTGGAGTGGAAGATCTTGACCTCAGCACAAGGGTATGTGGTTCTCTCTCAGAAAACTGAGTAGGATAGGTATGGAATAGTTCTAAGTGCTTCTCTTTCAAGTGGGTGGTGGTGAGGGGGTATATATAAGCATCCCCAAAAATCTAACCATTACACACAATAAGTCAGACTCGGTGACACCAATGTGTAAATCACGGTGGTACCAAAGTGACCAAAAGTGACAACTTTTGAATATCGGGGGGACCGATATACAATTCTCGGTTTCACCGACAAGGTGACCAACAGTCAGATTTACCAATCTCGATGACCCCAATTCACCATTCTCGGTTGGACCGAAAATGTGAACTTTCGTAACAGAATCTTGGCAACCCAACTCGGTGGCACCGAGTGCAGTGTCGGCTGCACCGAGGTGTTAGGGTTTGGCTGAGTCTGTCTAGGGTTTAGAATCAGTGGCACCGGGATAGGAATGTTGGTTGCACCGATTTTGCATATTTGGCTTAGGACAGACTTTGGTGGGAGAATTTGTGGATGTTTTGGTGATTGTCACTTGTGCACGTTTGAGCATATTGTTCACCATCAAAACTTTACCCCCTTTTAATAGTATTGGCTTTCCTATGGACTCAAAGTGATTTCTCACAAATACAAAATGTAGAGTCCTCTTGCTTGAAGCTTGGCCAACCTATTTCCTTGAATCTTGGGGTAATTCCACAATCCGTTTGCCATCCCTATCATTGAACTTGTCCTGAAATATACTTGGTGAAAGCATTAGTTTAATGACTTATATGTTGTTATTAATTACCAAAACCACCAAGGGAGCAAATGTGCTTTTAGTCTCCCCCTTTTTGGTAATTGATGACAACATATAGATCAAAGCTTTGATAAAGATATAATCATGGAATATAATCGTCGCTTTGAGAAGTATGTGATAGGCAAGAGCTCCCCTAAATTTCTGCATTATTTTTAAATTTGCATTTGAATGCAAATGCACAATCGATTAGGTACATGGTCACTTCTTACATGTCACATACCACTTGGTGGTGTGCGAGAGTAATTAGAATGAATATCATAGCACAACACAATCAACCAAAGATGAATGATCATCACATAAGCATTAAGATGATAGGAAATAGTAGCATCATACATCAAAGCATATGATCAAACATCATCAAGCGTGTCACACGCAAAGCAAAAGAGTATCACGGCAACCAAAAGCAATTGTTTTTTGAAAAAGCAACAAACACCAAACGCTCTCTCACTCAAAGCCTAATGATCTATATACACTTCTCCCCCTTTGGCAACAAGTTACCAAAAAGTTCGAAGGCATATAACTAATCGTTCTTGGGATGATCTCCTCCAGTTGTCGATGAAGGAGTCGAGATAACGGCATCGGCAAAGATCTCTATAGATGTCGTGGATGGAGCTGGAGTGGACACAGGAGGAACTGGAGCTGATGGAGCAGGAGTTGTGCTGACAGTAGCAGGAGCTGATGAAGAGGGACTCAAGTCTGGTGCAGGCACTGTGGATGATCTAGTCTGAGTCGTGAACTGGGTGCCTGGCCTGAGAGGTGATTCATCCTCAACATCATCATCATCATCATCATCTGAAGTAGAAGAGACCCGAGGGATGTGCACGGAGTCAACTTCCTTCTGAAGCTCTATAACAGTCTTGGACAACTTGTCCACCTTATCACCAAGAACCTTGATTCTTGTCTCGAAGATCCTCACTAGACTGTTCTGGTTGTCCAGAATCCCCTTAATATCCTTCTGCATGCCCTGGACGGCTGAGATCAGAAAATACATTTGCTCGTTTCTGGATCTGGGGGCTTGAGCCCCAGCGGCTCGAATAGCTTCTTATTCTGCCTGTGTTGTACCAGATGTGGGATGATCTGGGTCCATCACCATGACATTATCCTTAAGATCTGGCTGTAGGGGCAGATGTGGATGATCTAGAGCAAAAATGTGCTTCTCCAACTAAGAGTTGATAAGCAACTGGATGTAGGGTGCATAACAGCAAGAGCGCTTTTGATCAGCAGCAACCCTCTTGATTGTCTCAACAATCAAATCCATGACTCTAATCCTGGTGTTCCTATCAAGGTGGATCAGCATGTTAATGGAGTAGCCTCGGATCATCTTGTCATCTCCTGCCTTGGGCATCAAGGTATGCCTCAGAATGGTGTTCATTGTATAGAGGTCTGCTTGCAGATGATTGATGGATCCTAGCTTGTGTGATTGCACCTTGTTAGCAGGGATAAGAGTATACATATCTTTCATGTCATTGTGACTTGCCTTGGGTTCTGAGTATACATCCAGATCACCTTCCTGAGCTTCTGGAACTTCTAGAAGTGCAGCCCACTCCTTAGCAGTGGATTCATACCTTGCACCTTCAGTCATCCATACAATTCTACCATCTCCATAGAAGTGTGCAGTGGAGTAGAATTGCATGATCATCTCGTCATTCCATGCAGTAAGCTCTTTGCCAATGAACTTGTCCAGACCAATGCAATGTAAGTTATGTTGTACACTTGGGAAGTAGTCCACATTATATTTAATGAACTTCCAATTGACATATCTCATGTCGCTAACATCTGGGCTCTTCTCAAGCAACATTGTCTCATAAAAATCCTGTTGCTCTCTTGTGTAGAACCTGTAGTCAACAACAGTTTTCCTCCTCTGAGCATAAGGATCTATGACTCCCCAGGCTCTCAATCCTGAGTCTTTCCTCTTCTTCATGTCTTCAGCAACTAAGTGGCTGGCATCATGCACTGGAAGATGTGGTCTGAGCTTCATCAAAATAGTCAAGTCATCATCATCGTCAGGTCTGGAGGCAGTCCCCTTGTTCCTCTCAGAAGCCGGGATGTCTCTAGTAGTCCTCTTGGACTTTTGTGCAGCAGCTTTCTTGGAAGTAGGCTTGGTGCTCTTGGAAGTGCCAGTCTTTGGCATAGCATTAGCCATCAGCTTCTTGGCTTTCTTCTTGGGAGGGGCTCTCTCAACATGTTCTTCCTCCTCTTGCTCAGCAGCAGCACCAGCAGCCTCCTCTAGATCTTCATACATAGAGGTAGGCCTGCCAATCACATGGACAATCCTCTTCCTGGACTTCTTCTCCCCTGCCTTCTTAGGCAAAGCCTTCCTTGGGGGATCTATAGTCATAGTGGCCTGTGACATCCCAAGTGATGTCCCTACCTTATTTGGCATGTAACCCCATTGTATGACCTTGTGTCTTGAGCTTATGAGATGTTTCACCTTGTCATTCATTGTGTTGTTGCATCCATGCATCATGGCATCCATCTTGTCATGTTGGTTTCCTTGTGCCTTGTATGATGTGTTGGTCATGAGTGTCTGGTGTGTGTTGGTGCTTGTATGTGGGTGGATCCATGTGTGCAACCCTCTTCCTCCCCCTATCTTCTATCTTTCAAAAACCACCCTCTCTTCCCCTCTCTTCCTATTAATAATATGAACAGAATTAACTTGTTGTTTTAATTGATTAAAAATGTCCAAAAGGTGGCCCCATTATTCTTATGAATTTTGAGCTTGGTGTTTTTGTCATTTGGATTTGTTTCGGTTTTGAATTTCATTTAAATAGGGGCTGCTCTTTTATTAAAGATTTAATAACTTGTGCTATAAATCAACCTAATATTTTTATTAAATAAGGCTCTTTATCTCCTTCACAAAAGTGTTTTGGTTTTTCTCAAAACCCCTTAATATGCTCTAGGATTTATTTTAGATGTGTCTGTTTTATTTAAATGAAAAGCCTTCTATTTTTTTCTGTGTGAGAGGGAGTGTGTGCGTGTGGGCTTCTGGCCCATGAGGCCCAGCAGGACCTGACGCCTACCTGCTCCCCCGTTCCCCTCCGTCAGAGCAGAGTGCGAGTGAGAGTGCAGAGAGAGCGAGAGCGCGCCGTCGAGTCGCCGTTAGTCGCTCCAACATCGAGGCCGGCCCCCTATTTAAGCGTGCATCCCTAGGGTTCCGCTGTTCCCGTCGCCGCCGCCGCTTTCCTCTTCTTCCTCCTTCTCCTTCCCTCTGTTTCTTCCTCTGTCGCGGGTCCTATCAGGTGAGGTTCAGAGAGGTGGAAAGCGAAGGGCTCATCACCGGCGCCCTCTGGTGGAGCCCCGCCACCTTCAAGATGGTCTGCGGAGAGCCGGAGCCGTCCGCGTCCCGTTCCCGGCGCTAGGAGCTCCCAGGAGGCCTTCTTCTTCCTCATCGCCGTCGCAGCGCCGCCGAGTCTTCTTCCCCTCCGTCGTCGCCGCGTCCCCGAGCATCTTCTTCCCCTGCTTCCCCTCTGTCGAGCTCGTCTTGCGTCGTTCGAGCCCTCGGTGAGCAGCCCGTTCCCGATGTCCCCTCTTCTCGCCGTAGCTCGCAGCGCCGTCGCCGTTGTGTTCGTCGCCGCCGTGAGAAAGGCTCGGGCTTGAGCACGCCTCCGATCCCCCTCTTCGCAAGATGAGGCGAGGGATGAGTTCCCCGTAGTTCCCCCGTTTGATTCCATCTGTCCGTGTCGCCGGAGATGCCCTGTGCCATCGTGTAGTCGCCGGAGTTGCCGCGTCTTAGCTCTGTCGCTGGTGTCGAGTCAGGTTCAGTTTCGACAGTTAGCGCCGCGCGCGTGTATTAGAGGATGTAGGTCCCCTTCTCTTAAGAACCGAACGCGTAGCCGAGTGGCAACCGGCTTGGGGTGTGACCAGGAGGTCAGGGGTTCGACCCCCGAACCCTCCCCTTTCTTTTTTTGCGTGTTTTTTTTTCTTTTCTTTTTCTTTTTTTCTTGCTTGTATTTGTGTGGTAGTGCAATGGCACATGTGATTGTGTGTGTATGCACCTGATGGTGTATATGCACATGTGTGCATGTTTATGTGTGTGTGTGTCCTAGTGAGTGTGTGTGCTAGCTGGAGTGTGTGTGCTTTGCACACACTTGTGTGAGTGTGTGTGTGGTGTAGTGAAGTGTGTGATCATGCTAAGCATGCACATAGGTGGTGTGTGTGTGCATATGCCAAGGCATATACACATGTGTGGCTTGTGTTGTGGTGTGTGTATGTGCTTTGCACATACACATATGTTAGTGATGTTTGCATAGGTGTAGGTGGTATGCCTTCATATATATATATATATATATATATATATATATATATATATATATGCATATGGGAATGTATGTGTGTGCACAAGTAGCTCCATGTATAGGTCTCTCTTGTGCATATGAGCATGCCCCTTCTTCTAGCTAGTTTCACCTTGCCTATTGATGCTATGCCATGATATCATGCCCTAAGATGTTAAATTAACCGTTTCCAACATGAACCATTAGATCACATATCATTTGGGGCCATTTTCATCAAATTCTATATGTGTCATAAGTCACTTATGACTTGTACGGTCAAATTTCGACCCTCCCTTTTTCTCCCTCTTGTTCCATGCAAGAATATGGGTATGCGTAATGCATTTGGGGTAGAATCAACCCATGTATGCACCTGTGAAGTCAGATTTGACTTTGGGGCAACTTGACAAAACTGCATTTTTATGCTGTGATGCCCTTTTGTCTTTTTAATATGAATTAATCTATGCATGCTTTTAAGTTCTTGCCAACATGATTTTGTTAGGCTAAGTTGTTGGGAATGTCCTAGTATTTTTTTTATTTATGTTAAGTCTCTAGATAAGTGGGAACCATGCTATTTAGTAAGCTACTTTCTGTTTCTGCCAACCTGCTTGAAAAAATGGCCAAGTCTGGAGAGTCTGCTGTTATGGTTTTGCCATGTTGAGAGGATGGTATCTTGTAATGATTTGTGAATTTGACCATGCTCAGTGTTAGTTATTTGTAGTAGATATTGTCATATACCATCCTGTTAATTTTCATGCCAATCGGAGCTCTCTGCCATATTTAACCAGTGCTGTCAACTTGCTACTTTGTTAACCCAGATTCCAGAAAACTGGAATGTTCACTAAGTCCCAGAAAACTGTTTCATCATGCCATCTTGGTTGCTTCTTGCTTATTGATGTGTGGCTCCTTTGCTGGTGGTGTAACTGGATGAGTTAATGTGTGTGTTGATTAGATTCTTTCAACATCTTCTTTGTGGCTGTAGGCTTCCTGTAGCTCCAGATGTGAGCCGTAGAAGTTGCTATGTTGCTGTTTTGTGGTAGATTGGGTGTTATTTTGTTTTGTGACTTGTGGGAGCTATACTCCATGGAATGGATTGATTATTGAGTCTATTGTGATTGATTTTTCATCACCTATTCAATGGCTACCTTGGAATGCCAAGAATTAGCCCAGGTATTGGTGGTCTTGTGTTTTGCCTCCATACCGTGTCGTGAGCGTATCTCGAGAACCATAGCTCCGTTTCTTGCGATCCTTATATGCATTTCCATCAATTTTGCATGATGCATCCATATTTGTCATGTTCATGCATGTCTAAATAACTTTACATGAGGTTCTGTCCAGATTCATTAATAAACAACTTTGCATGTGAAACATGACTAGTTTTGGATTGCCATGTTATAATTCTTCATAAATGATCATGCATCATTTTGATTGTGCATTGCACCTTGGTTGGATGTTTATTGTTGCAGTTTCTATTGGGTAGTCGCGAGTGTTGATACTGAGTACGAGGACCCAGGAGAGTACCTCTACGAGGATCCCACTACTTGTTTCTCTAAAGAACCAACAGGCAAGATGATCGTACCCGGATCCCGATACTATTTTTGCTTGCTAGTTTCTCGCTCTTATCATTACAATTGCGCTACCTACCACTTGATATCAGCCCCCATGATGCCATGACAGCCTCTAACTTCCACATCCTAGCAAACCCTTGTTTGGCTAAGTTACCGCTGCTCAGCCCCTCTTCTAGCGTTCTTAGTTGCAGGTGCAGGTTGTTCCATGTGATAACACGGATTTGGATATCATAATAAATTCTGCTATTTAATTTAATGCACATATATATATCTTGGTATTGGTGGGAGGCTTGGCCTTTTGCTAAGTGATTTGTTCCGCTATTACCGCCATTAGTTCCTTGTTACCGGTGTTATGTTTTCCATATTTTGTGCTCCTAACATGCTCGGGGTTGTTATGAGGACCCCCTTGTTCCTTAGATTGAGATTAAAACTTGTCTGGCAAGACCCAACATTAGTGCTACATTTGCTTAACAACTTCATAAAATTGCATAGGGTCTTGCAAACCCGTGGATAATTTAATCAACCCCCGGGCCAGTGCTCCTCATGAGTGTTGGTCCAAACTAGAGCACTGTGCGGGGCCAACCCAGGGCAACTTGGGAGATTTCTATCAGGCCTCCGTATGCATAGCTTATCCGTCGTGTCCTGAGACTGAGATACGCGGCTCTTATCGGGTTCGTCGACACGTCAGGTGGTCTTGTTGGATTTGTTTTACCTTTATCGAGTGTCTTGCGTGTGAAGTCTGACTTTCTTCGGGTTTACTCGAGGGTTGGAATTCCTTTGGAATTACCTATGATGATCGCGAGATCCGCGGTCGAGGTATTCCCACGGAGTGTGGTTAATTTGGTAATGGATTAGTTGGAGCACCCCTGCAGGGTTAAATCTTTCGGAAAGCCGTGCCCGCGGTTATGTGGCAACTTGGATATTTGTTTAACACCCGATTATAGCAAACTTGAAGTAAACTCTAATTAAAATACACCAACTGTGTGAGTAACCGTGATCGTCTCTGCTCGTGAGCATGACCCGAGAGAGAACACGGTGGGGTTATGTTTGACGTAAGTAAGTGTTCAGGATCTCATAGAGATCATACTAGATTCGATCATTCTTCGTAGGCCACTCATGTTTATTTCATGTTGCGTAAGCGAGCCACCATATATGCTTAGTGTTGCTGCAAACTAAACACTTACCCCATCCCAACCTTTAAGCTTGAATAGTCTCGGTACCTGGGCACATGATAGCTGAGTCCTCTGTGGCTCACAGTTTACTACAACAATCCAGGTACAGGCTCAGATGAGTTTGTGCAGGATGATCTTACCCAGCTCTAGTGGGAGTATGATGAGGAAAGAGGCAGGATGTATGTGACATATACAGATGAGTAGAGGACCTGGTCGTGATCTTTGGGATAGCTTGATAGTATCATTTGCAACTTCTTTATCGTTGATTTCGTCTGTAGTCGGACCCTGTGTTCAACTTGATGTTATGATTTGGGTGACATTGTAAGTTAGCATGCGGCGAGTGTAAGCCAACTTGTATACTCTTCTCATTCAGTATTGTATGTTGTAATGATAATATTCTTGCTAACGGCAAGATGCACCTTTGTCCCTTGCGAGGCCCTCGTGCCTTAAATGGATAGGCGCGCATCTTGGGCGTGACAAGTTGGTATTCAGAGCCATACGACCATAGGAGCCTTTGCTTTGTCCAAACTTGGCCGAGTCGTGTCTAGTAAAACTATTTTGAGTCTAGTTATATCGGAGAGTAGGATTCTTTTTACTCCTCTTCTATGCTCTGGTGAGGTATACGACTTAGGAATTTTGACTCTACTCCTCTTCTCGCTCAAAAACATTTTAGGATCACGTGGGTATTTTGGAGTCTATATGATGCCGATGTGACAGGATTCTGTCTTGGTGCCTCCTGTCTGACTTGATTTCTTCCGGGGAGTCGAGCTCTAGGGAATGTTGGCACATCGTTATCATTCAGCTTTCTTGATATCTCAGGACGGAGAATGTTCGAAATTACTTCAATACTTATCGTGGTGAGATAAGATCGGAGTCACCCAGTACTGGGGAGATGTCCGGGGTACCACCATGGGTTAGTATCGTTGTGAGTTCGAGGATTCGAGATTAGACGAGTTTGCGGAATTTCTTGAATTATGGTGTGGAAGGTTGCGGATGCAGTTGCAGCTGATTGCCTAGGGCAGGTTCCTGATTCCGCAACCCGAATCGCATAAACAAGAAAGTTTCGGAAGTTCATAGGTGGGAAATCTTGTAGTCATCTAGGATCATCTTCTCCAGGTGTATTGGGCATGTACATTTGTTCCGAGCGCGTAGCTCAATACTTTTGTGTTATTGCAAGTGGCTTCTAATTTCTGATGATGTTATCATAACCGAAGAAGCATTCTTACTAATTTTTCAGTAGGAAGGTTATGTTGTTAATTGTTCAATTTCTTTCAAGCATTTGATTAAGCTTATGTTTCATCTTATCAATGAGGTGCTGATGCATTTTGTCCATCTTCAGGATGGCTCCACCAACTCGCAACAATCCGGGTCGTGGTGAGAAGCAGACTGATGTTCCACCGCCTCCTCCACCTCTTCCTCTAGAAGCTTGGCAAGCTGTGATGGGCGCGACCAATGCAAACACTCAGATGTTTCTTAGGTAGTTGCAAGAAAGGGAGCACGGTCGGCAAGGTTTTCAAGGGATTTTCCAGAATCAACTGCAGTTTGCGACTCTCAATCAGTTCCTTACCAACCAGCCCAAGACTTTCACCTGTTGTGAGCAGCCTCTAGATGCTGATGATTGGCTTCGTGATATGAGTAAGCATTTTGAGTGCAGCAATGTCAGGCCAGAGGACTTTGTCAGGTTTGCATCATTAAAGCTAAAGGGTCAAGCAGCTGATTGGTGGCAACAGTACAAGGATTCCAGGGGCGATCGTGTAGTTACTTGGGACGATTTCCATCGTGACTTCAGGGCTCATTACATTCCAACAAGCTTTGTCGAGGAGATGCGTGATAAGTTCAGGCACCTGAAGCAGGGAAGCAAGTCTGTCTACCAGTACAACATCGAGTTCCAGAATCTACCTCGTTATGCCAAGCAAGATGTTCCAGATGATAAAGCTATGATCTATCAATTCAGAGGTGGTCTCAAGGATGAGCTTCTGCCAGACTTAGTTCTTCAGGAGCCTCGTGAGTTTGATCAGTTCTATAACATGGCTTTGAAGATTGAAGCAGCTCGGCTCAAGTTGGAGAACTCTAAGAAGCGTTCAAGGGATTCATATTCTTCTTCTTCCGGCTCTCAAATGGTTCCCAAGCAGCAGAAGTATTGGGCGCCAAATCCTCTTCCGTTTCGTCTTCCTCAGCAGCAGAAGAAGTTCGGTGGGCGTGGTTCTTCCCACCCACCCAACCCAGGTTTCTAGCAGAAGAACCAGGCGTCCAAGGCAGTTCTTGTTCCTCCTCCAGGCAATGTTCGTCCGCTTTCTGAGGTGACTTGTCACAAGTGTGGTCAGAAGGGCCACTATGCAAACAAGTGCAACCAACGGCGTCTTCCGCCTCCTCCTCCTCCTGTCAAGCCTCCAGGCAATGCTATGGTGAAGCATAATCCCAAGTCAGTCAGAGTGAATATGGTGAATGCAGCCGAAGCAGAGCAGTCCAATGATGTGATTATGGGTAATCTCTCAGTTAATGATTTTCCTGCTAAAGTATTGTTTGATTCTGGTGCATCACATTCATTCATTTCCAAACCTTTTGCTTGGAAGCATGATTTCAATTCAGTAGTTCTTCCTAGTCCTTTTCGGGTTGTGTCCCCAGGCCAGTTGATGAGTTCCAATGTGGTTGTTCCGGATGTTTCTATCAAGATGGGAAATTATTCTTTTCTGGTTTCTCCAATTGTTCTTGGGAAATCTGATATTGATCTCATTTTTGGCATGGACTTCCTGGCTATGAATAAGGCTTATATTGATTGTCAAGCAAAAGAAGTCAAGCTGACACATCCTTCAGAAGACGTGATTATTTTCGCAGCTTGCGATGACACAATCCGTCTCTTTGATCTTAATGAGAAGGGTGAAATCTCGGCGATTTCTCAAATTCCGGTGGTTTGTGACTATGAAGATGTCTTTCTAGAAGAATTGCCAGGAATGCCTCCGCACCGGCCAGTTGAGTTCGTGATTGATCTCGAGCCCGGAACTGAACCGGTCTGCAAGCGCCCGTATAAACTTGGTCCCGAAGAGCTGAAAGAGTTGAAGAAGCAGCTAGATGAGCAAGAACGTCTGGGTCTGATCAGACCAAGCTCTTCTCCGTGGGGTTGTGGTGTTTTGTTTGTCAAGAAGAAAGATGGCACGGATCGTCTTTTTGTCGACTACCGTCCATTGAACAAGAAGACAATCAGAAACAAGTACCCACCTCCCAACATCAATGAGTTGTTTGAGCAACTGAAAGGTGACAAGGTTTTCTCGAAGCTTGATCTTCGCATGGGTTATCATCAGATTCGCATTCGCGAAGAAGACATTCCCAAGACCGCTTTCAGGACGAGTTTTGGCTCTTATGAGTACACCGTCATGTCGTTTGGTCTTGCTAATGCTCCTCCAACCTTCTCAAGAATGATGAATTTCATTTTCTCTCCTTTCAAGAATGAGTTCGTCTTGGTCTATCTGGATGATATCCTTGTGTTCTCGGAGACAGAAGAAGATCATGCGGAGCATCTTCGTCTTGTGCTTGACAAGTTAAGAGAACATCGGTTCTATGCCAAGTTTTCCCAAGTGTGAGTTCTGGCTCAATGAAGTGGTGTACCTCGGGCATGTCATCTCTGCCGAGGGAATTAAGGTGCACCCTCAGAAAGTTGAGGCAATCTTGAAGTGGGAGCCTCCTCAGAACATGAAGCAGCTTCGGAGTTTCCTCGGGCTTGCTAGTTATTGCAGAAGGTTCATGGAGAACTTCTCTCAAATTGCTAAGCCTTTGTCCAATCTCCTCCAGAAGAGTGTCAAGTATGTTTGGTCTCCTGAATGTGATGTGGCGTTCAATACACTCAAGCAGAGACTGACTTCAGCTCCAGTTCTTGTTCCTCCTGAGCAGTCCAAGCCTTTCCAAGTTTTCTGTGATGCTTCTCTCCAAGGTCTTGGTGGTGTTCTCATGCAAGACAAGAAGATTGTTGCTTATACCTCGCGTCAGTTGAAGCCTGCCGAGAAGAACTACCCCACTCATGATCTTGAGTTGGCGGCAGTTGTGCATGCTCTAATGACTTGGAGGCATTTGTTGTTGGGTAGACCAGTTGAGGTGTACACCGATCACAAGAGCTTGAAGTACATTTTCACTCAACCCAATCTCAATCTTCAGCAATCTCGTTGGGTGGAAATGCTTGAAGACTTCAATCCAAGCATTGAGTATACTCCTGGGAAAGCAAATGTCATTGTAGACGCGCTCAGCCGTAAGGCGTACTGCAATAGTCTCATTTTGAAGCCTCTTCAACCCGAGCTTTGTGAAGCCTTCCGCAAGCTCAACCTTTAGATGATTCCGCAAGGATTCCTTGCCAATCTTCAAGTCTCTCTGACTCTGGAAGATCAGGTTCGCCAAGCGCAGCTTCTTGACGCTATGGTGAAGAAAGTGAAGAAAGGTGTGGCCAAGAGCATTCCAAAGTATAAGTGCTTTCGTATTGATGACAAAGATACCTTGTTCTTTGAGGACCGTCTTGTGGTTCCGAAAGGTGATCTCAGAAAGGTTATCATGGACGAAGCACATAACTCTCTTCTTTCCATTCACCCAGGCAGTTCCAAGATGTATCAGGATCTCAAGCAAACCTTCTGGTGCACTCGGATGAAACGTGAAATTGCTCAGTTCATGAACGAGTGTGATGTTTGTCGCAGAGTGAAGGCGGAACATCAAGGTCCAGCAGGTCTTCTTCAGCCTTTGCCTATCCCAGAGTGGAAATTCGATCATGTTGAGATGGATTTCGTAACTGGGTTTCCCAAGTCCAAGAGAGGCAACGATGCCATCTTCGTGGTTATCGACAAGCTGTCAAAAGTTGCTCATTTCCTGCCAGTCAAAGAATCTATCTCGGCAGCTCAGCTTGCAGAGTTGTATACGTCAAGGATAGCGTCTTTGCATGGTATTCCTCAGCTCATCTCTTCTGACCTGGAAGTCTCTTCACTTCCAAGTTTTGGGAGTCATTCCAGACTGCTATGCGTACAAAGTTCCGTTTCAGCACTGCGTTCCATCCGCAGACAAGTGGTCAAGTTGAGAGAGTCAATCAAATCCTTGAAGATATGCTTAGAGCCTGTATGATTTCGTTCGGCATGAAGTGGGAAGACTACCTTCCTTATGCTGAATTCTCATACAACAATAGCTTCCAAGCAAGCTCGGGCAAGGCCCCTTTCGAGATTCTCTATGGCAGAAAGTGTCATACCCCGCTTAACTGGTCTGAAACCGGTAAGCGTCAGATATTGGGCAATGACATGATCACTGAAGCAGAAGAAATGTGCCATGTCATTCATGAGAACCTCAAAGTAGCTCAGTCCAGACAAAAGAGTTATTACGATAACAAACATCGGGATGTTTTTTTCCAAGTGGGTGATCTAGTCTATCTCAGAGTCTCTCCCATGAAAGGCACTCAGCGGTTTGGAATTAAAGGGAAGCTAGCTCCTCGTTTTGTTGGTCCTTTCAAAGTTGTTGGCAAGAGAGGTGGTCTTGCATATCAAATAGAGCTTCCTCCAACTTTCGCAAATGTGCACGATGTCTTCCATGTTTCGCAGCTCCGAGAATGTTTCAAGACTCCTGAGCGGACCATTGACCTCCAAGACATCGATCTTCAAGAAAATCTCTCTTATCGTGAGCATCCAGTTGCTATTCTTGAAGAAACTGAGCGCAAGACTCGCAACAAGTCTATCAAGTTCCTCAAGGTGAAGTGGTCTCATCATTCCGACAAAGAAGCCACTTGGGAACGCGATGACCTTCTCTGTTCCGAATTTCTAGACTTCTTTTGTTCCTAGATCTCGGGTCGAGATCCTCTTGTAGTGTGGGAGAGTTGTGACATCCCAAGTGATGTCCCTACCTTATTTGGCATGTAACCCCATTGTATGACCTTGTGTCTTGAGCTTATGATATGTTTCACCTTGTCATTCATTGTGTTGTTGCATCCATGCATCATGGCATCCATCTTACCATCCATCTTGTCATGTTGTTTCCTTGTGCCTTGTATGATGTGTTGGTCATGAGTGTCTGGTGTGTGTTGGTGCTTGTATGTGGGTGGATCCATGTGTGCAACCCTCTTCCTCCCCCTCTCTTCTATCTTTCAAAAACCGCCCTCTCTTCCCCTCTTTTCCTATTAATAATATGAGCAGAATTAACTTGATGTTTTAATTGATTAAAAATGTCCAAAAGGTGGCCCCATTATTCTTATGAATTTTGAGCTTGGTGATTTTGTCATTTGGAGTTGTCTGGGTTTTGAATTTCATTTAAATAGGGGCTGCCCTTTTATTAAAGATTTAATAACTTGTGCTATAAATCAACCAAATATTTTTATTAAATAAGGCTCTTTATCTCCTTCACAAAAGTGTTTTGGTTTTTCTCTAAAACCCCTTAATATGCTCTAGGATTTATTTTAGATGTGGCTGTTTTATTTAAATCAAAAGCCTTCTGTTTTTTTCTATGTGAGACGGAGTGTGTGCGTGTGGGCTTCCGGCCCACGAGGCCCAGCGGGACCTGACGCCTACCTGCTCCCCTGTTCCCCTCTGTCAGAGCAGAGTGCGAGTGAGAGTGCAGAGAGAGCGAGAGCGCGCCGTCGAGTCGTCGTTAGCCGCTCCAACGTCGAGGCCGGCCCCCTATTTAAGCACGCATCCCTAGGGTTCCGCTATTCCCGCCGCCGCCGCCGCTTTCCTCTTCTTCCTCCTTCTCCTTCCCTTTGTTTCTTCCTCTGTCGCGGGTCCTGTCAGCTGAGGTTCAGAGAGGTGGAAAGCGAAGGGCTCGTCATCGGCACCCTCCGGTGGAGCCCCGCCGCCTTCAAGATGGTCCGCGGAGAGCCGGAGCCGTCCGCGTCCCGTTCCCGGTGCTAGGAGATCCTAGGAGGCCTTCTTCTTCCTCCCCGTCGTCGCAGTGCCGCTAGGTCTTCTTCCCCTCCGTCGCCGCCGCATCCCCGAGCGTCTTCTTCCCCTGTTTGCATAGGTGTAGGTGGTGTGCGTTCATATATATATATATGCATATGGGAATGTATGTGTGTGCATAAGTAGCTCCATGTATAGGTCTCTCTTGTGCATATGAGCATATCCCTTCTTCTAGCTAGTTTCACCTTGCCTATTGATGATATGCCATGATATCATGCCCTAAGATGTTAAATTAACCGTTTCCAACATGAACCATTAGATCACATATCATTTGGGGCCATTTTCATCAAGTTATATATGTGTCATAAGTCACTTATGACTTGTAGGGTCAAATTTCGACCCTCCTTTTTCTCCCTCTTGTTCCATGCAAGCATATGGGTATGAGTAACGCATTTGGGGTAGAATCAACCCATGTATGCACCTGTGAAGTCAGATTTGACTTTGGGGCAACTTGACAAAACTGCATTTTTATGCTGTGATGTCCTTTTGTCTTTTTAATATGAATTAATATATGCATGCTTTTAAGTTCTTGCCAACATGATTTTGTTTTTTAAGGTTGTTGGAAATGTCCCGGTATTTTTTTTATTTATGTTAAATCCCTAGATAAGTGGGAACCATGCTGTTTAGTAAGCTACTTTCTGTTTCTGCCAACCTGCTTGAAAAAATGGCTAAGTCTGGAGAGTCTGCTGTTATGGTTTTGCCATGTTGAGAGGATGGTATCTTGTAATGTGTTGTGAACTTGACCATGCTCAGTGTTAGTTATTTGTAGTAGATATTGTCATATACCATCCTGTTCATTTTCATGCCAATAGGAGCTCTCTAGCATATTTAACCAGTGCTTTCAACTTGCTACTTTGTTAACCCAGATTCCAGAAAACTGGAATGTTCACTAAGTCCCAGAAAACTGTTTCATCATGCCATCTTGGTTGCTTCTTGCTTATTGATGTGTGGCTCCTTTGCTGGTTGTGTAACTGGATGAGTTAATGTGTGTGTTGATTAGATTCTTTCAACATCTTGTTTGTGGCTGTAGGCTTCCTATAGCTCCAGATGTGAGTCGTAGAAGTTGCTATGTTGCTGTTTTGTGGCAGATTGGGTGTTATTTTGTTTTGTGACTTGTGGGAGCTATACTCCATGGAATGGATTGATTCTTGAGTCTATTGTGATTGATTTTTCATCACCTATCCATTGGCTACCTTGGAATGCCAAGAATTAGCCCAGGTATTGGTGGTCTTGTGTTTTGCCTCCGTACCGTGTCGTGAGCGTATCTCGAGAACCGTAGCTCCGTTTCTTGCGATCCTTATATGCATTCCCATCGATTTTGCATGATGCATACATATTTGTCATGTTCATGCATGTCTAAATAACTTTACATGAGGTTCTGTCCAGATTCATTAATAAACAACTTTGCATGTGAAACATGACTAGTTTTGGATTGCCATGTTATAATTCTTCATAAATGATCATGCATCATTTTGATTGTGCATTGCACCTTGGTTGGATGTTTATTGTTACTGTTTCTCTTGGGTAGACGCGAGTGTTGATACTGGGTACGAGGACCCAGGAGAGTACCACTACGAGGATGCCGCTACTTGTTTCACTGAAGAACCAACAGGCAAGATGATCGTACCCGGATCCCGATACTATTTTTACTTGCTAGTTTCTCGCTCTTATTGTTACAATTGCGCTACCTACCACTTGATATCATCCCCCATGATGCCATGACAGCCTCTAACTTCCACATCCTAGCAAACCCTTGTTTGGCTAAGTTACCGCTGCTCAGCCCCTCTTCTAGCGTTCTTAGTTGCAGGTGCAGGTTGTTCCATGAGATAACACGGATTTGGATATCATAATAAATTCTGTTATTTAATTTAATGCACACATATATATCTTGGTATTGGTGGGAGGCTTGGCCTTTTGCTAAGTGATTTGTTCCGCTATTACCGCCATTAGTTCCTTGTTACCGGTGTTATGTTTTCCATACTTTGCGCTCCTAACATGCTCGGGGTTGTTATGGGGACCCCCTTGTTCCTTAGATTGAGATTAAAACTTGTCTGGCAAGACCCAACATTGGTACTACATTTTCTTAACAACTTAATAAAATTGCATAGGGTCTTGAAAAACCGTGGATAATTTAATCAACCCCCGGACTAGTGCTCCTCATGAGTGTTGGTCCAAACTAGAGCATTTTGTGGGGCCAACCCAGGGCAACTTGAGAGATTTCTATCAGGCCTCCGTACGTGTAGCTTATCCGTCGTGTCTTGATACTGAGATACGCGGCTCTTATCGGGTTCATCGACACGTCGGGTGGTCTTGCTGGATTTGTTTTACCTTTATCGAGTGTCTTGCATGTGGAGTCTTGACTTTCTTCGGGTTTACTCGAGGGTTGGAATTCCTTTGAAATTACCTATGATGATCGCGAGATTCGCGGTCGAGGTATTCCCACGGAGTGTGGTTAATTTGGTAATGGATTAGTTGGAGCACCCCTGCAGGGTTAAATCTTTCGGAAAGTCGTGCCCGCGGTTATGTGGAAACTTGGATATTTGTTTAACACCCGATTATAGCAAACTTGAAGTAAACTCTAATTAAAATACACCAACTGTGTGAGTAACTGTGATCGTCTCTGCTCGTGAACATGACCCGAGAGACAACACGGTGGGGTTATGTTTGACGTAAGTAAGTGTTCAGGATCTCATAGAGATCATACTAGATTCGATCGTTCTTCGTAGGCCACTCATGTTTATTTCATGTTGCGTAAGCTAGCCACCATATATTCTTAGTGCTGCTGCAAACTAAACACTTACCCCATCCCAACCTTTAAGCTTGAATAGTCTCGGTACCTGGGCACATGATAGCTGAGTCCTCTGTGGCTCACAGTTTACTACAACAATCCAGGTACAAGTTCAGATGAGTTTGTGCAGGATGATCTTACCCAGCTCCAGTGGGAGTATGATGAGGAAAGAGGCAGGATGTATGTGACATATCCAGATGAGTAGAGGACCTGGTCGTGATCTTTGGGATAGCATGATAGTATCATTTGCAACTTCTTTATCGTTTGATTTCGTCCGTAGTTGGACCTTGTGTTCAACTTGATGTTATGATTTGGGTGACATTATAAGTTACCATGTGGCAAGTGTAAGCCAACTTGTATACTCTTCTCATTTGGTATTGTATGTTGTAATGACACTATTCTTGCTAACGGCAAGATGCGCCTCTATCCCTTGCGAGGCCCTCATGCCTTAAATGGGTAGGCACGCATCTTGGGCGTGACATGGCCCTGGCACTCTCAGGTGCTCTCATAGCTACACAAGGTGCATATACTTTGCTAACAACCCTTCTGGAAGAAGTAGCTTCAGTTGCTGACTTCTTAGCAGCCTTTTATTGCTTCTAGGCAAGAATCTCCTCAAGAATGAAATCTGAATCGTCTTCATCATAGATGAGCTTCTTCCTGGTCATGGTGGCAGCCTTGGGCAACCCACGAGAGCTAGGGTGCCTGGATCTAAAAAAGAACTAGCCTCTGGGCTAGTGCGAGAACTCATGTCAACTCCCTGCTTTGTCAAATTCTGATTGTCCTCTGAGCCTGACATACTAACCCTATGAATAGAGTATAGGAGAGCAAAAGTATATGAGTCATCACAAAATGAGGCTAGTTTTCGAAATTTGAACAATGAATTTTCAAGACTTTTGCATTCTGTCAAATAAATATCGGTACAGCTGGAACAGATTTTCCAGTGGGGCCGAGACTGACTGACTCTCTAACAGAACCTTGGCACCCTTTTCGGTCGGACCGAAAAGAGAAACTCGATTCCACCGAGTCAGTTCTCAGTCACACAGAAAATCACATCGGTGAGACTGATATGATTGTTTCGGTTCCACCAAGATTTATCGGGCGGACGGCAAAACCCTAGAAACTTCATTATTCGCGAGACTTTGGAGATTTGAGTGGATAGGAATACGTGCAAAGGGTGTATCAATGATAAACATGAATCTAATGTGCAAGAATCGGACGAGGAGCGCAATAGAGATCGAATCCATACCCTAGCTTGGCGCAGATCCTCTACGGCGGTGACGAGGGAGTGGATTTCATCGGCGACGGCAATTCCCAGGGGCGGAGGAGCGCAGGGAGACAAGGGCGATGACCAGGGGTCTTGTGGGCGGCAGCTTAGGGTTTTGAGGTGCGACGAGATTGAAATTCAAAGCGTCAGGGCCCACAGCTTATATACCCATCACTGTCGGTGACACCGATTCTAATTTTTTGGTGTCACCGAGTTCCTCAACTGTCAATTGACAGGGAAACTCGGTGTAACCGAGAAAATGGAATCGGTGGTACCGATATTGAAAACTAGATCAACCCTAGGCATTCGATGAGACCGAGATTTTGTGGTTGGTTCCACCAGATGCACTTGGGAGGTTTTAATGGTCAGTCCTTGTCGATACGGAACTCCGAGTGATCCACACACAAAGGGATCGAAAAGCACTTATTCAAATTTTGTGATGCAGCATGAATAGAGTATGAGGTGAGAAAGCATAGATAGCTAAAGAAGTGGTCCTAGGCATTCTTGTATATCCAATTGGCAAAAGATAAATTTAAAAAGCCAAATAGCAACAATTCGATATCCTCGAATGAAAAAATAAATGCAGACCAACATGCTCATACAATAGGATGTCAAATGAAATCATGGCAAACATGCACAAACACTCTAGCATCTAACAAGCACTTGGTCGATGACGAAGTCATTTATATATGAGTATTTAACTTAGGAGCCAAGTAAGAGTACTTGATCATAGGTCATACTCATCGTTTAAGCACAAGTGGGGTTACCACTTTTACATGAAGCATTTAATGTTGCCATATACTAAGAGATGCTTTGACTCAAGTCTTAGAGTAAAGCTCACCCTTGATGTGACATCCCCCCATAAGAGGGATAAACTAACCTTGCGTTTTGTCGATGAAGACTTCATGTTGGTGAGGTAGTGGTGGATGCTCAAGGTTGATGAAGATCACCAAGAGTTGGGAGCATCCTTGTTGTTTCCTTACTCTTCTCACCTACATGGGTTAGTCCCAACACACAAGAGACAAATACAAGGATATCTATGGACATGGAGTGCAAACCATGTGAAATGATGTCCATTGATTTGTTGATTACCTTGTCCCTTGCTTACCTTTGAGGGAATGTGTGACTCCTTGATCTATTGCATAGGGTTGATGTTGATTGCAAATAGATCTTGCCAATAATGAATATGAGTGAATTTCATTGGTGGAGTCACCCCTCAAGAACTTTCTAGTTCTTCTTCTTGGGAATCCACATCAAGTTGATGGCGATCCTTGGTGTTGAAGTTGCACTTGTAGAACTTGAGCTTGTAGTAGCCTTGGGAACCAACTTCACCAAAGCTTGGTTTTCATCTTCATAAGAGTCAAAGTCCTCTTGGAGCTTGTTCTTGCCCTTGAGCTTGGTGTCTTGTGGTGGAAGGTTATCTTGAGTGTTTTTCCCTTGGGAAGAGTATTTTCATACTTCTCCTTTTGAGGAACAAACTTGGGATTGGGATATTGACCTTCTTCCCATTCAACTCCATTAGCATTGAAGTAGCCAACACCTCGATTCTTCCGGTATCCTCCATGCTTGCGTACAATCTCATCAAATTGTGTGTACCCTTCAAGACTCTTGTAGATACCTTTCTATGTAATTCCTTTCAATAAAGCATTTTCTTGCTCAACTGTAACTTGGCTAAGAGAATCATCATTAGTGGAATCAATAGAACTACTAGGAGCAACATCATTGGGTTTATCATTTTTATTGTTGCTACTAGATGAAGAACCTTTCTTTCCTTTGTTACTAGTTTGCTTAGATTTGACTTGTGTCATGAATGTAGACAAGAGTAGTCATTTGGCAATATAATATGAAGTTTTCTTTCGGAGATCGTCATTGATAGCCTTAAGAAATTCATGTTCTTGCTCCAAATTGAGCTTCTCGAAGCGTAGCTTCTCATGAGTTCTTACAAGCTCTCTATGATCTTCAAGAGTAGATTCATGAGCTAACTTAAGAGTGTTGAGTTCTTTAGTTAGTTCTTCTATTTTCATCTTATCATCGTCAATTGACTTATCTTGACTAGTATGAGAAATATCAAGTTCATTATGATTAACATCACTAGTTTTATCACATAGCAAGTCATCATCGTAAAGCAAATCATCTTCATCACTATCGAAATCAAGATATTCGGGGTGTGATACCTTGGGGCCTTTAGCCATGAAGCAACTTCCACCTCCTTCATTTGGTGAATCAAATAGATCATAGGATTTGGTTGTCACTAGTGCAATTCCGGCAACACCATCATCTTGACTATAGTCGGAGTTAGAGTGATAGCTTCTCTAGGAGTGGTTGTTGGAGTCGGAGCCGAAAACCCATTCACAAACATGAGCTTGATGCTTTATTGGTGTGCTTGTCCTTCTTCTCCAAGTCCCTACTGCTCCTTGAGGGTCTTCATTCATAACGATCATCTCTACTCCTTCTCACTCTTCGAGGTGATTCGTCTCTCGAGCTTCGTCTTCTTGGTGACTCTTCTCTTCGTTTGTAGGGAGCCGAGCACTCATTGGAGTAGTGCCCGGTCTTCCCATGACTTGACGAACGCTTCTCTTCATATCTTGAGTTGGAGCTGTGATATTTGCTTCTATTCTTGTAGAACTTGTTGAATTTCTTGACCATGAGGCTTATCTCTTCATTTGTGACAAGGTTGTCGCTTGGGGTAGCGGGAGCATCAGCTTTGTAAGCACCACTAGACTTGTGATGAAGGTCTTCCTTGTCTTTGAGTGTCATCTCATGAGCAACAATTCTACCAATCACTTCTGTTGGTTTGAGATCTTTGTAATTGGGCATCATTTTGGATCAATGTGCACACGGTGTCATATCTCTCATCCAAAGCTCGAAGTATCTTCTTGATGATGAACTTGTCAATCATTTCTTCGCTTCCTAAGCCGGCAATCTCATTTGTGATGAGGGCTAGCCTAGAGTACATTTCAGCGACTCCTTCACCATCCTTCATATTGAACTTGTCAAGTTGACCTTGAAGAACATCTAACTTGGATTCTCTCACGGACTCAGTTCCTTCGTGCATATCAACCAAAGTATCCCAAATATTTTTGCGTGTTCAAGACGACTGATTTTGTTGAATTCTTCAGGACATAGGCAGTTGAAAAGAATGTCACATGCTTGAGCATTGAGTTGCAACATCTTCAACTCATCCGTAGACGTTTCACGATCCGGTTCCTTTCCATCCACAAAGAATTCACCTTGCAAGCCAACACAAACAATAACCCAAACGGCAGGATTATGACCAAGCAAATGCATTTTCATTTTATGCTTCCAACTAGCAAAATAGTGTCATCAAAGTACGGACCTCTACGGTGATAATTTCCCTCACTAGATGCCATACTTCTCCTAGGTTGTGAAACCAATGCAATGGAGACCAAAGCTCTGATATCACTTGTAGGATCAAAAGTAGGTCTAGAGGGGGTGATTAGACTACTTGACAAAATAAAAGTTTTGCCTTTTCCCAATTTTAGTTCTTGGAAAGTTTTAGCATTCATAGCATATCAAGTAACACCCTACACATGCATGTCTAAGAGTGTAGCAGCGGAAAGTAAATACATTGCACATGTAAGTAAAGAGAGGGTTAGGAAAGCAAACACAAGTGATGACACGATGATTTTTCCCATGGTTCCGATAGGTGGTGCTATCGTACATCCACGTTCATGGAGTCTTTAACCCACGGAGCGTAACGGTCGCGAGATTCCACGGAGGTCTCTACCCACGGAGAGTTCCACGGAGAAGCAACCTTGACTATTCCATGCAGCTTCCGTCCACGAAGAACTAGCCTCACTATGGGTAGATCTTCACGAAGTAGGCAATCTCCTTGCCCTTACAAACTTCTTGGTTCACTCCACACCACGAAGTAGGAGGCTCCCAAGCGACACCTAACCAATCTTGGAGGCACCACCCTCCAAAAGGTAATAGGCTCGGTAATGACGATGAAATCCTTACTCTTGTGCTTCAAGATGATAGACTCCTCAACACACAATCACTCTCTGACATATTTGGCTTGGTAGAAGAGATGGGATTGGTGGAAAGCAACTTGGGGAGGCTGGAAATCAAGATCCATATGGTTGGAGTGGAAGATCTTGACCTCGACACAAGGGTAGGTAGTTCTCTCTCAGAAAACCGAGTAGGATAGGTATGGAATAGTTCTAAGTGCTTCTCTTTTGAGTGGGTGGTGGTGAAGGGGTATATATAGGCATCCCCAAAAATCCAACCGTTACAAACAATAAGTCAGACTCGGTGACATCGATGTGTAAATCTCGGTGGTACCGAAGTGACCAAAAGTGGCAACTTTTGAATCTCGAAGGGACCGATATACAATTCTTGGTTTCACCGACAAGGTGACCAACAGTCAGATTTACCAATCTCGGTGACGCCGATTCACCATTCTCGGTTGGATCGAAAATGTGAACTTGCGTAACAGAATCTTGGCAACCCAACTCAGTGGCACCGAGTGCAGTGTCGGATGCATCGAAGCGTTAGGGTTTGGCTGAGTCTGTCTAGGGTTTAGAATCGGTGGCACTAGGATAGGAATGTTGGTTGCACCGATTTTGCATATTTGGCTTAGGACAGACTTTGGTGGGAGAGTTTGTGGATGTTTTGGTGACTGTCACTTGTGCAGTTTGAGCATATTGTTCACCATCAAAACTTTACCCCCTTTTAATAGTATTGGCTTTCCTATGGACTCAAAGCGATTTCTCACAAATGTAAAATTTAGAGTCCTCTTGCTTGAAGCTTGGCCAATCTATTTCCTTGAATCTTGGGGTAATTCCACAATCCTTTTTCCATCCCTATCATTGAACTTGTCCTGAAATATACTTGGTGAAAGCATTAGTTCAATGACTTATATGTTGTTATTAATTACCAAAACCACCAAGGGAGCAAATGTGCTTTCAACATACCCTTGTAGATCGCTAAGCGGAAGTTTTAAGAAACGCGGTTGATGTAGTGAAACGTCTTCATGATCCAAATCGCAAGCCGTCCTGCGATCCAATCACGATCTAGTGCTGAATGGACGGCACCTCCGCGTTCAACACATGTACAGCTTGATGAAGTCATCGCCTTCTTGATCCAGCAAGACGGGCGAACTAGTAGATGAGTTCTGGCAGCACGACAACATGGTGACGGTGGTGGTGAAGAACAATCTCCGCAGGGCTTCGCCAAGCACAACGAAAATTATGATGGAGGATAATCTAGAGGGGTGGGGTTGCCGGCACACGGCTTGGGGAAATCTTGATGTGTTCTGGGTGCTATCCTTGCCCCTCTATTTATATGTTCAGCCCCGGCGTCGAAACTTGGAGAAAGAGCCTCCTCAAAGTTGGTTTGGCACGCAAGGCAAGAGTCCTCCTCGGACTCCAGGACCAAACGCCGGGGTCCTTGGCGTCTGGCCCTAGATGCCAGGGTCCCAGGCGTCTGGCCCCTTGCCTCCGCAAAACTCCTTTTTGCACCTTCCTAAGCCTCGTGGGCTTTACCCCTTGGCCCAAATAAAGTGTTCTTGTACCCCGAACATTTCGGGAAACATCTGAAACCTGATGTAAAGGATTCGATTAATCCCGTATGCCGTTCCCTTTGTTCATAGGTATGTTACTTGCCCGAGATTCGATCATCGATATCTCCATACCTAGTTCAATCTCGTTACCGGCAAGTCTCTTTACTCGTTCTGTAATACAAGATCTTGTGGCTAACTCTTTAGTCACTTTGCTTGCAAGTCTTATTGTGATGTTGCATTACCGAGTGGGCCTTGATATACCTCTCCGTCACACGGAGTAACAAATCCCAGTCTTGATCCATGCCAACTCAACAGACATCCTCGGAGATACTTGTAGAGCACCTTTATAGTCACCCAGTTACGTTGCAACATTTGATACACATAAGGTACCCCTTCGGTGTCAATGAGTTGTATGATCTCATGGTCATAGGAACAAATACTTGACATGCAGAAAACTATAGCAATAAACTGACACGATCATATGCTATGTTCATAGTTTGGGTCTTGTCCATCACATCATTCTCCTAATGATGTGATCCCTTTATTAAATGGAAACACATGTCTATGTCTAGGAAATCTTAGCAATCTTTGATCAACGAGCTAGTTTGGTAGAGGCTTACTAGGGACACTTTGTTGTCTATGTATCCACACATGTATGTGAGTTTCCAATCAATACAATTATAGCATGGATAATAAATGGTTATCATGAACAAGTAAATATGATAATAGCTAATTTATTATTGCCTCTAGGGCATATTTCCAACAACTACAAGCCAACAACTCCATCCTCTACATCGCCAACGGATGCAACCGCCAAGTCAAGTTCGATTCAATGTTTCATTTGCAAGGGCCGCGACCATAAGAAATTTGAGTGCCCAACAAGACACACAATGATCCTTCATGATGACAGCACTTATGATTCCATGAGCGACGACAATACAGAAGCACTAGAGCACATGGCCATGCATCGCCAAGTGAATGAAGATGAAGATGTGAAAATCTTTTGCGACAACGATCTGAGCCCCGCTCTTGTTGTTTCCAAGGCTTTGACACTTCAATAAAAGGAAGATGAATACCAACGTTGCCACATCTTCCGCACAAAAGCGGGCATCCAAGGGAGATCCGTCAAGGTCATCATCGACGGTGGAACTTGCCACAATTTGGCATGTGAAGACCTTTATTCCAAGCTACAATTGGTCTAGAAGAAGCATCCACGCACCCGCAAGGTCCAATGGCTAAGTGACTCCGGTACCCTCCAAGTCGACCACGCCGTTCATGTCTTCTTCAAGTTTGGCGCGTATGAAGACACTTTGGAGTGTGACGTGGTTCCCATGTCTGTGTCCCACTTACTTCATCAACGGCTCGGACCCTGGCCGGAACCTTCCCGGAACTTCCGTCCCCCAGACCTTCCAACCTAGCCCGGAACTTCCGGCCTGCCTACGTGCAGCCCCTCGGGCCCAAGGCCCATGTACCCCTCTCTCTCACACATCTTGCCCTAGACTATATATACCATACCGCTTGAACGAATTAGGGTTGGATTATGTTTAGCATTCTAGATTGTTGAGCATAGATCCTTCCACTTACCTCCTCCCATGGAGATGACCTCTATGTGAGAATATCCAAGTGGATGTCAAGGCCCCTCGTGTAGGGAAGATCCTTCGGGATATCAAGGCCCCTCTTCGGAGTGGGAAGACTACCTCGTTACTTTGTATCCTGTGTTGAATTTGAATCATTGTATCTTTGTATGTTCTTGTGAATTTAGTGAATGTGCGATCGAATTTTTCTTGAGTGTTTTTCTTGATTTCTCCCTTTTTCCCATCCAAGTGTGAAAAGATCATCACCAAGGGCTTGTCGCCATATCAAAAGGTATGCAAAATCAACACAAATTAATAACTCACTTCCAATACTGAAGGCTTGAAATAATGTTACACAAAATGTTTGAAAGAGCATTGATTGTAAAAAAAATGTTGATAGCTTACCAAGCTAACCACTTGGTAAAATGTTTGAAAGAGCAAAATGGTGTCATTCTATAAAATAATTGTTATGGCACAAATTGAAAACATGACCTAAATCATGGGGGTGAGGCATAGGAGGGCAGGCGGCGAGTATGAGGCGGCATCGCAGTTTGTTCACCCTCGTGTCATGCATCATGCTTTAATAACGGGGAGACAAAGGGGGCACGACCACAAATTCAACAATATCCAGACATAAGCCAAGCGTTTTCAGCCTGGCTTGCGGGAGACGAAGGGTTTTGTGTTCAAAAATATAAAAGGCAATATTTAGGCCGAGTTGTCTGTTAGAGTGCACTAAGCATATACCGCTCGCCGTCATGGAACTATCAAGTGCAAGGAGGAAGGTCACGTGGCAAGGCAGTTTCTAAATGTATTGTATAAGCCGAGTGTTAATCGCGATTTATATATGCAAAGATCCTTGGCTAAGCCGAGTGTTTTTCTACCTCTTGTCGACGTACAGTGGTGTAAAGCTAATCGAGTGTCCGTCGTGCGTGTGTGTTTTATAGTCGACTCTCGGCGCACACTAATGCAAGCTGAGCGGCTGGCAAATTACACTCAATTTTATTTAAAAAATTGGGGTGGGGGGATTTCATTACTTAAACAATAAATGTTTAACAATCATTAGTAATGATAATACTAATCTCCTAGGGAGCATTTGCAAGCCAACAAGTTGTTTGTTGCTGTCCACGACCAATTGCCGCCATTGTGTGTCCAGCTTTACTCTGGCCTCGACTAATCTTATGGATTTCAGTGTGGCGTTCGTTGACCAGATGCACTATCTCTACAACTTGGTGCATATTTCTAGAACGGTCACCCCGCCCAGCTTTTACGAGGGTGGTGATCTCGGCACGGTCCATCTCAACCTACAGCGGTGCTTGAGACCAACGCAAAGATAGACAGAGACCTTCCTCGCAAGCTGCTAATTCCGCTTCTAGCGGACCCTCGCAATTAAACAACCATCTGCATGCAACAAAGATAACTTGCCCTTCATGGTCCCGTAGAATCATTCCAGCACGCGCAGCACCATTATTTGCCACAAACGAGCCATCAAAGTTATGTTTCACATGTCCTGCTGGTGGGGGGCTCCCATTTAACTTCACGTTTTAGTCGGGTCACAGTATGAACTGTCGTTGTGGCATTTGCATTGAGGTTGGCGGGAACCTTGCCTTTAGTAAAATCATCCTGCGGATTATGTGTGATCATTAGTAGGTGTTTCGCTTATCCACATAAGAATTTCTTGGAAGCCTCAACAAGGATCAAAGGTTTATCACGGGTTAGCTCATTATGTACATGCCACACCCGCCATAGTACCATGAGAAGGAGCATTCGTTGTGTATCGTTGAGCTGCTGAATTAGCATGAGCAACCAATCAGGTTTGGAGTTCCGTAGTGCTTCATCCGGTGGGAGATCCCACACCGATTTCATTGCATCCCATAGGTGCCTGGCATGAGGACATCGTAGGAGTGCATGGTGCGTCATCTCTTCCTCTAGCCCACAGATTGTACATGTACCATCATGTCCATGCGTCTGCATTTCATGTTACTTCGAGTGGCTAATGCTTCACACACAACCTTCCACGCAAACATAGGCAGAACAAACACGGTTGCCACATTTTCCTAAAGTGTAGACATGACAATGAGTGTTAGGGGAGACTCGGTCCGGGGGGACGCGCGAGAAACTCCTGTCTTGTAGCCCGGCTCACCATTTGCTTGAGGAGCTCTGGAAGTGCGATGAATACACCCAGCTGAAAGCTATGACCTTTATGTGGGAATGGTGGAATATGAGAAACAAGGCCAATGCTAGGGAAGGTGTTCCAAATATCCAAACTATTTGTCACAGAGTGGAAAGGCTGGGGTGGGCTTTTTGATGCTAAGGGTGCCAGACAAGCCACCAGAACCACGTGACCTCAGTAGATGGGCTAAACCCCCTGATAACTTTGTGAAAGTGAATTTTGATGGGGCGTTTTCCCAAATCAGTGGTTCTGGAGGATGGGGCTATGTCATTCGCGATCAGGGGGCGTTTTCGTTACTGCTGGCGCGGGTAATTCAGTGCATTTGAGGTCTCCTTTGCATTCTGAAGCGATTGCTTGTCTTGCTGCTATCAATGGCGCCATCCGGGCGGGTGCAAACAAGATCATCTTTGAGTCTGATGCTTCAGTCTTAGTACAAGCGCTCAATAGCTATGAGTACGACAAGTCTACAATTGATGTGCTGGTAAAAGAAGGTAGGAGCTTAAGTATTCTAAATTTTTATTCTTTTAAGTTTTCTTTTAGTCGGCGTGCTTGTAACACTGCAGCTCCTGAGTTGGCAAAGGTTGATGTGAGTAGTGAGAGTGTAGTGTCATTCTGGGAGGGTGATGCTCCCATGTATTCCGAACATTGTTGCCAGCGATCTGGCTGAAGTTTAATGGAATGCAATGCTCCCATAAAAAAAATGCTTTCCGGGCAAAGACACGTAGTTTAGGCGGCGCTCCACACTTCCAAAGTAGGTTACATGCTGGTTTGAATCCATCGGGTCTTGTACTGGACTCGCCGATGCAAAGGCAACATATATTTTTACTATAACGAACTGAGCTACAGTCAGGTCGGAGTATCATGCACGCATAATACTACATGTTTATGATATAACGCAGTGTGGCTAATTAAATCCGGTAAAATCACTAGGAACTAGACCAAACTGAGTACATAGCGTGATCTTACGCACTATGAAAATGGTACCATACACACATAATACAAATTAAGGACAGTCAAACTGAACCTAATCCCTGCCTTCTCATGACTTGGACGTTTCCGGCCGTTCGTTCGCATTGTATAGGCGATTTCAGCCGTTAGATGTGCTATCTATTTCAGTCTCCACCGTAGTGTTTTTTACCTGGGCCAACTGTCCCTAAAGCCTGCTGCTCCAGAAGAAAATTCTGTTATTTGTGGTTGACTGGGCCTTTTCTCCGGCCCAGGTAAGTGCTGCGCACGAGCCGCCACGCGAACAGTAGATGCCCCTTCGGAAAAAATGATGCGCTCGACAGAGAGAATCAGATCGGTCGCGCAGAGAGAGAGAAGGGGATCCGTCGCCAACGAGCACCTCCCTTGGTGAGGCAGCCCTCGAGCAGTCGAGCGGCCATGCCGGTCTCCCCGAGTGATGCGAAAAGGGGATGCGAAGGGGCAGTGGGTTGCGAAGCCTAAGCGCAGTGGGTGATTGAAGCGAGCACTAAAGATTCTGTTACTCAAATCCATTAAGACATTAATGGATGTTGAGAAGTAAACTGAGCGGTGAAGCTTCCGTGCACGTACATAAGCTCCGCCCCTCGTGCTCTCCCCCTCTCCAAACAGTCCAGCAGAAGCACCTCAATTTGTTTTTCCACCCTGTGATTCAGATTTTACCTTGAGTTGATGATGTTTTTCTCGCTCTCAATTTTCCGTAGGTGCTATTAGATGTTAATTAATCGAATTTTGTTTCGGGTATATTTGTTTGCCAGTGATCCACTTATCACAGAACCATCGATTGTCACAGGCTACCAACTTCCAGTGATTGGCATGTTCATGGGATGGTTCGGAATTTGATCCCTCTTATGAGGTGATGATATATGATTCATTATTCACGCACACTATGTTCTCTTGCTCTCACGACCAGGCAAGATACAAAGGTATCGAATCTCCAGTCCATCTCTACATCTTGTTCCCCTTCTGAGACTTGATTTTGTTCCTTAATCCCTTTAGTTTGTACTTTCAACCTTGATTTTTTGCTCCTACGGATTAACAGGAGTACAAGACCCTATGCTTCAGGAACTATTCAGAACCATGCTATTCAGATTCTGCAGCAATACCCATAGACGAAGAGCCTGTTGAGCCCCACGAGATCTGTTCAGGTTCATGTCGAGGGCGCTAAAAAATCTGCCATTTTTTGTATTTTTCCACACCTGACGCCTGGTAATATTCCATCTATGGACACCCAACCACAATCTCCTTGATGTACATGCAGTCGATTTCAGAAACATGTAGGCTAGCTTTTGCACATCCCTGTTCAGCAGTTGTTGAAACTGAATATACTTGTTGGATAAAGACATTTCATATTTAGACCATTTTTATAAGACATAGTTTAACATTGTTCTCTATGAAACATTGTACTCGAGGTCGATGTTGTGATGCATCCGCATTGACAGTGCTTTCTTCCTGCATCGGCAACGTGAAGCAACAAAGTTATGTGTTGGAGGAGGCAGGACAACCACTCCAGTAAGGCGACAAACAGTGCACTAACTCCAAAATATGTGTGCCGCTCACTTGATTTATTCTTTTATCAGAAGGTACATGCATCCTGTTGAGACATGCAAAAAGATCTTGGTGTTTGCAGGTAATTTACTTTCCTTGCATATATCCATGTCATGCTATTTTGCAATCTACCATCTTCATTGCTGAATAGATAAAATCTAGGGCATATCTGTTTTTAAATCAACTCTAGACATGCTTTAATGTTTATGTACAGCTTATTAGATATGTGGATTGATGTGGATGTATATGAATCAAGACTACACGATACTGCTGATCAAGGATTTGGTGTTGCATGTTTCTTAGTTCCTCACATTGTTTCTTTTGTTTTTCTGCCAAGAGTATTAGATTCAAATAATGTGGTCTTGCAAACTAAACATGCGTACCTTTAATGCAAAATTTTATTCTTCTAAATTGCTTTTTTTGCCTTTCGTTCTGATAATTTGACCAATAACTGTCAGTGTGATCCTTCTCGATTATGTTCTTTTGTCTCCCTTTGTTTTGTCTGGACAGGGTTCCCTATATGTAAGTCTGCAGCTATATGTGTGTGAATAATAATCAATGCAACAACTAAAATAATGCCCCCCCATGTCTTTAGAAAAGGGCAGATAATATCTTCCAGTATGTACATATCCTAAAAAAATAATTAGCTACCATAGTATTTGTTTATCAGAATATTTCTACATACTCCGGAAAGTTCAGAACAAAAGCTGGAAGTGCTTATAGTGAACATGTCTAACTAACAAAACAACTACCCTTGCTGATTATTTACTCCCATCAACCAGACGAATGTTATATGTACCTGAAGTAATTAGTTTGGGATGATTTTTGTCTCATATGGACACAAATATATAGCTTCTAAGAACTAATATACACATTATGTGGTACATAAAAATAATAAGTATAACCCAAGAATCTATTAAAAGTCAAACTGTCGACATGTCTACTAAAAAAACCCGTTTTGCTACTATAAGATGCACCATTCAGTAGTTGGACTTTATCCTTGATATTGTTTTTACAGTTAAACACAAGTGGATAAAGGTAATAATTCTTCCAGATTCACCATTGATCTTTTGCGGTTATATTAATATAGACGTAGAATAGTACTTTCTTATCAAGCTGTAGCAGGGAGGTAAATCTTCATATGCACTTGCACAGTTTAGGTTTTTGTTGTAACTATACTTACTTTGTTGTGATTGTGGTCTTCAGATTTATGATTTCTTCTCTTTGTGACAATATACACATCCGGATAATAAATATAAATTCGTTAGTTTCCATGGCTTTATTGGGCGAACCAAAAATGTATCTATGTTTTTATCACGTCATATTGATGTTTGTAACTTTATTATCTTTAGCTGATGCCGTACTTTTGTTTTCAAAGACTGGCTGGGCTGAAGGATCCTACTTGGCTTCTGTATAGAGAAGCATATGAAAGTTATATTTCATAAATTTTCTCAGCCGTAGGATGCTAATGTTGGAAAAAAGGACCTATAATCTGGTCACTTCCTTGTGTCAAAAAGATTCAAGGGTGATGGGATATATAATCTTATCAGTTCTCGGTTGTGTCAAGATAATTCAAGGACTATGAGGTGGGTTGAAGGCATGGGCTCTGCACTCCCCCTATCAAATTATTGATCTTTGTGATCATCTTATCATTTTTTTTTCAGATTGCTGCTAGCACCTATATATTTATCTACAGGCAATTGCATATTTTGTGTCGTTCAACTCGACAAACTACAAGAAGTTGGCTGTGGAAAGCTGCATCTATTTCTCCCTACAGAAAATTGCATCTATTCTTTGCCATGGTGCACCACACTAGCTTATCCATGTGTCATCAGTGTATGCCTCAGCTTTGCCTCACATGAAGTCCATCACAACTGAACATAATTCAGTTTGTTTTTGGTATTTACAGCTTCTAAAACTATCTTATCTACTCCATTTCTCGCAAACAAGTGCTAGAAAGGAATGACGTTATCCCTTTTGTTTTCTATAAATGGGATGATTTGTTGGATAGAATAACATAACTTTGCATGCCAAAGAAACAAAAGGAACACACATGTTCAAATTGAGGCACAAAGCTTGCAGAAGACTTCTAAATTTGTATTCAAGGACACAATATGAGCATGCCCATTTTATCAATAAGTAGCTCTGTTAAATATACTATTTTGTTGTTGCACTTATAATTTGGAGGATATTTTCTTCTGATGTAACCATACATTGTTAGCGGATGTACCAATTGTGATTTTTTATTTTGACTTTGTCCATGTCTTTGCCATCTTTTGTTAACATAGTTCACTACTTGCAAGAAGAAAAATCTATAGTTTTACATTAGTTTTGGCCTAAAGTTATACAACATACCTTCAAAATGTGTATTTTCTACAATTATTTTTTGTGCCAACCTCCACGCAATTGCTTAACATAAGTACCTAACACATGTCACAAAAATACCCCTTTTCGATTACCGAACGATGTTTATGATTGAACTTCCATGTTTAATTTCTCTTATATTTATAAAAATCCTATCGTTACATTGAAAAAATAGACGGGTGCAACCAGGGCCGTCTCCAGAAATTTGGGGGCCCGGGGCAAAAATCAAAAGAGGGTCTTAATTTTTTTTTAAACGTCAAATTGAAGAACTAATTTAAACAGAGCATACTCTCACTTAATTATTTAACTTCAAATATGTCTAATTTGGTACAATATTTAGGAAGTCTATCAAATACGGTAAAATAGTAAAGATGGTACTAACGCAATAAACTTGTAAACTGACCTCATTTTCTACCAAAAAGCAGCATTCTTCGAGTATTTCTTGAAATGAAATCTTCGATCATATCTTCATAATTAATCTTTTCCAAGACATCATTTTCAAGTGCTATTGTTGCCAATCCATTGAGTCTTTCTTGTGTCATAGTAGAACGCAAGTAGGATTTCAACAACTTGAGTTTGGAAAAACTCCTTTCTACATATGCAACTGTCACCGGAATGGTTAACAAAATTCTGCAGCCTGCATATTCTTTCTGTTTAATAAGATACAACGTAATCTGGATCAATTCAAACTCTAAGAATTATAACCCTCTGTAGCTAAAAAAAAATAGAAAATACTTCACCTACACCTGCCTAGATGTAAGATTTTGACGCTTTGTCTATCGCCTACAGAGTTGTCTACTGCCTATAGAGACTTGCACTTGCAAGGGATGATGAGGTGGTCGGCGCCTAGGCCTAGCCGCGTACGTCTGAGTCTGGCTGGCGTCTTCCCTTTGCCGGTCTGAGTCTGGCTGGCGTCTTCCCTTTGCCGCCGTCGACCCGTCGATAGTTCTGTCGCTATCGCCACACGCCAGGCACGCAGCCGCCGTCCAGATCGCTAATTATGATTAGGAAGGGAAGCAAACATACGGGCTATAGGGGCTACGTATGTGCGTGTGTGTGGGCTACGTATCTGTGTGCGTGCGTGGGAGTGTTGTAAGCCTGTAACGGGCTGTTTGGGGTTACTTTTTTACTAGGCCTTCTTTTTTTCACATATATAGACTTATTATTTGCTGGACTGGGGGTCCTTAAAATTTTGGGGCCCTGTGCGGTAGGCCAATTTGGCCTTCCTCACCAACGGGCCTGCGTGCAGCAACGCGTACCATCGATGATCTAGTTGATGATACAACGCACAATGGAGAGATCAAAATCTAGCAAATATCTAAGCGCATTGTAGGCGAGCTAGATGCATGCATGCATGCTTAATGATTTCCAAATAATGGAGCAATTCATTTCAAAGGGACAAAGAGGCGACCCCAGATTCTAGTGCTGGTCGGCAAAGTATCATAATACTGTTGCTGTGACAGCCTGCCTTGGCGTGCAGACTGGGGGCTGCACCAGCAAATACTAATCACACTACTAATCTTTTTTTTCTTGCGATATATACTAATCACTAATCAGTACGTAGCAGTAATATAAGCACTAGTTGCGAGTAGAAAAAAAAGTCTCCGCGTCGGCTATAGATATACAGGGATAGTAGCTAGTAATGTGTGCCAACTTGATAAGCATGACATAAATCAAATTCGGTAAGTGGAGTACGGCTGACGAGCTCAACGCAGAAAACAAACGCATCCTAAAACAAGAATCCTGGAGAAAACCCTAGCTCCTCAGCGATTTGGGATTCTAGACCGTTGGATCGTTTGCTTGATCGAATCTAGGCCATCGAATCTTGAGATGGAGGGATGTCGGCCGTCGGATCGGGATCCCGTGAGCAGTTACCGCTCGTTCGTGCCATTGCGCGTAAATTCCGTGCCCCGCCGAGAGCATTTCCGTCATTTCACGCAGAGGGGGTATAAAAGGGCGGCGTGCTCGTGGAGAAACCTTAGCCACTGCCTCCGCCCGCACTCGCGCCCTCGCGCCATCGCCTCCCCCGTCCTCCCGCATCGCAGCCCCCATCTCCCTGCCGCCACCAACACCGGGTGATTCCGACAAGTTCCGGTGGCCCTCACCGGAGCGCGACACACCCACGAGCTCCCCTCGTGACGGTGCATCCTTGCCTTCTGCCAGATTCGCTCCTCGCGGCCGCAAGCTCTCACGCGTGACCCCTCCCCGTGGCTAGGGTTTCGGCTGCCTCCAACTCCGACGCGGTGAGCTCATCTCTTCCCATGATTCATGCCCTCTCCTCTCCCGTTCTTCCTTCTCTTCCGGCCCCACTCACTTATTTCTTCGATTCAGTGCAGCACACCCTCCTTCATGGACGAGGATGACCACCACGGCCCGCACATGGTCGAGCTCGTCGTCGTCTGCTCATGTGCGGTGCTGGGCAACGACCTCCACCTCCACGTCTCCTAGCTCGGGTAAGCACCCCCGTCCTCATGGCCGTTTCAACAGGCGACAGGAAGCCATCTCAAGGTTGTCATCTATGTCCAGGTCGACCTCTCCTTCTCCCCCCCCCCCTCTGACCATTGCTCGTCCCATCGTCCAGGTTGCCATCGCCGTGGAGCTGAACGAGCTCATGGCGTCCCTAATTTTTTTAAGCGGCTGCTCCTCTGTCCATGGCGTCCCGAAGAAGGAAGGTGTGTTGCTGCTACTCCCTACAAATTGCTCCCTTGACTGCTTGATGTTAATCTAATTGAAGCACACCCTGATGACTATGTTTTTAGTTGGGAGATTTGTCCCCATCAAGTAAATGATTCTACTTCAGTGTAGTTGCAGCAAGATTAGCCAATAGTTTACTCCTTATCAATGCTTCATATATTGGTTGTGTTTAGGCTACTGCAATGCTGGGTTCTTGGGAGTATGGTATTGTTTGTTTACCTCTTATGTATTTATTCTCTCGTATGTATATGTTCTCAGTACTAAACAATGTTTTGGTATATGCTGAAAATGTAACCGTTGACTGTCGATTTAGTTGTGGTATTGATTTATATTTAGTATGACTAGAGGAAGATAGTGAGATCATTTTTGTTTTGGTACTGGCTGAGATAGTTAAGTATGTTTATCTATGAAAATAAAAGACGCTCGTTGTCTGTATGTAGGACTTGGTGCATGAGTCAACTGCAGCTTAGGATGTCAATAAGTTTGTATCAATATTCATGGGAGGAATCTATTCCAGCAAACTAACAAAAATAGGGTCCTTCATATGGGGCATGTGTTCTTTGATGCTTGTGTTCATCATATATTTCTGAGAATATCTTGAAGTATGGTTGTTGCTTCGTCTCATCGGCTGTTTAGAGTTCTTTCATGTAATTCTTATCAATGGGCAAAATTACTACTTTGTTAGGCTTTTGTGCAGCAGAAGAATTAACGGTTGGATGCACTATTTATTCTCGATGTCGGTTTCATCTATATATGTCCCTCACCCCCTCTACTCAACTCTACGCTTCCCACGGAAAAGGGGTGCCACTTGGCCAGATAAGTGGCCGGCAGCAGGTAGCACACCGTTGACATCGTCGAGATCCGCTTGAAGGACGGCGCCGTGAAAGACGCTCAGCGACCAGATCGTCGTCCTCTCCAAGAGGAGGGGCAAGTAGGTACAGCTAGCTCACCATAGCTCGCTCCTCCTCCCTTTTTCTTTGTTTCTTGTTCGATTGTTCAGATACATAACTTAGATTTATGTGGTGGAAATATGATCACAGAAGCTGCTCTTTCAAAAAACTGGAATTTTGTTGCTCCATCCATTTCTTATGGCTATGATAATTTACTTTATTTATGTGCGAGTGTGGGGGGGGGGCGTGGGTGTGTGTGTGTGACCGTTGCTATTTCCATCTTCTTGGCTTGCATGTCGCCGCTGGAGTTGGACAATATCATGGCTTGCCTTACATGATAAGGTACTGGATAGGAAGATCACGAGCCGCCGTCCACACGGACCAGATGGTGCCATGAAGGAGGCGTCATACTGACTGTCGATGATATACAGGTAAGCAGTTTTTCCGTAGCTTTTGTTATTAGTCTTTTTTTATTATGAATCGTTCGACTTGTGGTTGCTCCTACAAAATAGCTTATCTTTTTTATTGAAATTTTATTATACAGCGCATGCCCTTTATTCACTTCAACAATTTATGATGGTGATTTGGGTACGAAGCTCAATTGTTTTTATAGAATGACTACATGGTACAATATTTCAATTCTGTTACGTATATTCATTTTTCATGTTTTTCTGAACCTTTTACTTCCCTATATTTGTTTTTGTTTGGCTATGAACTTCCCTGTATCACGTATATTCATTGTATCTGATCTTTCTATAGGTTCACAGACCTAGACTTAGTGTTGTCTGTATGTGTTACACCGTATTAGATTATGTGTTCTGCCTAGCAGGAATTATTTGTTTGTGCTTCTTGGTGTATCCAAAGAGTGTGATTACAGAAAAGTCAGTTCCCATCTCAGTAGCCTTTGTTGTTTAATTTAGACAATATGTGCAGGTTCATATAGCAGTTCCCATCTCAGTAGCCTATGAGCGGATGTTCAGCAGGGTATCAACAACAGGGATTTCGCCATCTCTACACCATCCCGAGGTATATCTGGGCTCCCAACCCTATCCCTGATGTTGTCCCTAGATTTATTGTTTTGTATTTCACTAAAAATGTGACCAGGATGTGAGGTGTCGTTGATGAGCCCTTTTTTGTTCTTGCCCTATACTGTTTGGATAGCTTTCGGAAATGCTAGGATCTGAAACTCGCGGTATGAATGTATGATGCGGGTTGTTGAAGTCGAGGAAGTTCGACGCCGAAATGGCACTATAGATGTGGGCAGACATGCTACGATGGAGGAAAGAGTTTGAGGCCGACACAATCCTTGAGGTGATCACACTGACCTGCAACTAATATGCAGAGCAAGGAGTCTCTGCTTTATGCCTAACATTACTCGTTCGTGTGGTCAGGATTTTGAGTTTGATTAACTGGATGAGGTGCTATGCTACTACCCTGAGGGCTATCATGGCGTCGACCGAGAAGGCGGATCGTGTGCATTGAGAGGCTCGACAAGGTCGACCCTAACAATCTCATGCAAATCACTTTTGTGGACAGGTACATCAAGTTTCATGTGCAGAGAGTTTGAGAGGACCTTCAGAAAGAAGTTCCCTGCCTGCACATTGGCTGCCAGGAGGCACATTTACCCCGCCACCATCATCTTGGATGTCCAAGGTGTGGTATGTGAACCATCCTTCTTGGCTTCTAATTATGAGATGTTTATGCTGCAGCTCTGCTAAATGAATGTTGGTGTGCTAGGGCTTGATGTATCTGCAATGCACCTGTGTGATGTTTGTTTGCTAGCATAGTGCTAATGGGTGTGCAAATTAAGGTTAGTCCGCATCTGCGGCAGCAACGGGGACCTCAACCCATCGGTCTCTGTCTTGCTGCTCATTCTCTTTTCTAGGTAAAGACAATATAGTCAGATCAGTTAGCAATTTGTGAACATAATACTGATATTTTACTAATGATCCATCTTAATGGAATATCTCGTTGCAACTATTTTAGTTGCTTGTCCTTTTGTTTTATTATAATCATGGCTGGATGGTGTCTTTCATTGTGCTTCTTCACTGAAAAGGTGTTTTGCATATGTGCACTTGCTTGAGAATGAAATAATCTCATGAATTCTATTGAAAATAGAACTTAGTTATTTAAGTATGCCACGAGCAATATCCCTTCCAAAGAATTTAGCTATTATGTAAGTTTATCGTTGAAATTGTACTCACAAGATGGATCAATTTAGATAAATGAAAAAACAAGAGCTTCATACTAATGTGGAACAATTGGTCAAAATATAAAAGTTTGGTTGTTGTCAGTTTAGTTACTGGCCTATATGAAGTTGAATTGGCCGACGGTATTTTTGCAGTTGTTCATTTGCTAGCATATATTCTAAAATTAATTTTGGTAGCTCTTATCTGGTGTTTTTTTATAATATCTTTTTATATGACACAAGCTTACTCTGTTCGCTCGCGGGAGTTTCCATGTTTATGAAGAGTTCAGAGCACCTTCAGTTATAAAATTTTGGTTCCTAATTCTTGATGGTCAGTCACCGAGCATTAATTTTTGTATGCTTTACAATTTTTCAGGAGTAATAGCATGTTAATTGGCTGGTGGCGGCATGTTCAAGTATGTGAAATAATGTGTTGTTGCTTCTTTTATGCCAGCTCTATGTCGTATGTGAGCTGCGACCTTCTTCCCAACATGTTAGATGGTGTTGATCATCATGTAAGGTCATTAGAAGTCATACATGGATCAACATATTCTTCCACTTCTAATTAGCATGTTTGGTCTATTGAGGTGTAATTATATTCTTATTTTGATGGTGTGCTTTTTGTTGAGCGTCTTGCATGGCCAATCCTTTCAAATTTCAATATATGCATTCATGTTGCTCTTAACTTCTAACTGCAAAGGCATGAAGACTGGACATTCCTATGGTGACTGTCATTAATGGTCAATAAAGTAGTTTGTATTTATTTTTGTTTGCTTCCCTAAATATTTGAAGCCAAGTGGTTTTTATCATCTGCTATACCAGATAATTTCAATAGTCCCTAATCTTAAAAATCATGCTTTTTTGTTTAAGTTTGTCTTTCGTATGAGATAATCTGAAGAAATTTATGTTGTTTCCAGTGGAAACCTATGCTAAGTGGTATTATGATCTTGGTTCGGGGCCAACAATACCACTTTTAGTGCTGGAATAGCTTAATTATGCAAGCACAATGCCATCATTTGTTTTTTAAGTTTCCAATTCCCGTTGTTCTCAATAGTAGGCCCCTTGTTTGGATGTAGTATAATTATATGCCGACAGATATGGATAGGTATACAATGTTGTACATGTTGCATTCGGTGTATTTCATTTATGCTTTCTATATTCATTGCATCATTTATATGTTCTCTTCATTGGCATGCCATTTAGATTTCGGCCAGCTACATTTACCATGGCCCCTATTTACTTTGATATTAGCTGGTTTCTAATTACCAATGCCTTGCTGCTCCCAGAAGAAGACAACATAAAAAAAGGCCATAGTCGAATCTTCCAACAAGGTCTTGACCATCAACCTCTTTGTTATTCGTTTCCAGAGTTGTTAAATATTTTTGCTCTCATAATAGTTTTAGATGTTATGCCTTAGCATATTATATCAACGGGGAGTGGATGTGTTTTAGCTCATATCTTCCAAATTAGTGCTTTCCATCGCACATCATAAATTAATGGTTTCATTTCATATTTTTTTATTATGTCGTGTACTTCAAAATTTCTATCAAAAGTCTTTTCGAGTATGAGGACTATTATTTATTAACCGCAAGTATTTGATAGCTTTAAGAGAATTGGACGTCCCATTATTAACAGAAATACACCGATCCTATTCTACCACAGTGATTTAGTTCATGTGTTGTCATGGTCCAGGCTCTTGCCTGTTCGCAATTACTAAAGATATAGAATTCCCATACTAATGTTGCTAATGTATTTGCTCAAGATGTCTCAAAGAGAAAGCTAGGCAGACTCTTCATGATAAATCATGTTTTATAACCAGATCATCAAAGTTTTATGTGTTTCATGATTAAGAGTTGAAGTCATGTTTGCCAATGTCACCCAAAAATACTCTAATTATTTTCCATCCTGATCTCATTTTCAGGCCTCATCCGGAAAAAAATTCCTATGGATAGGAGAGCCACAATAACAACAAATTGGTTAGACTTCATCAAGGTGGCCGAGATCAAAAAATAACACATATGGGTCTCCGCCTTCCAAGATTAGAAGGGGGGAAGCCATCGCTCACTGTCCATACGTTTTAAAAGCAAATCACAAGTGCATTGTTTATACAAAAGTCGTTATGTGGTCATCTATCTCACAAACTATTTACATCAGGTTCATATGGAATGGCACTCATGGAGGCAGTTGAACCAAGCTATCTATTAGTATGCCTAACTATGGCTTTCACTCTCTTATTCTTGCTTGCTCGTATTACCGAACTTAATGTTAGCTCATTTTCATGTGTGTCCATTAAAAGAATTAGATTTTATTGTTCTGCCTACTAATTGTTATTAATATTTCACTCCACAATCCCCCTATGCAGATAAAAGGCTGCCTCCCTGTTTGTCTGCGCGACCGCGCCATGCTGCCTCGCCTCGGATGGTGGTCATTGCTCTGCCCGTGGTGCCTTCCAGCCGAGAACTCCATCTCCAACCGACAAAGTTCTTTCTCTCTTTATCTTGCTCTCTCTCTCTCTCATGAACACATCATTTTATCCTGTCATGCTCAAAGGGACGAAATGAACCAAACCATTATTGTTGTAAGTGCTTAGTTTCTCGTATGTCTTTCTTTGAGAAATTCAAATGCTGGAATCAATGTTTTCTATATTTCCTTCTATCTGTCAAATATATATTGTGTCATGTGGAATATATATTGTGTACCCAGTAGTGGTGGGTGTTGTCATTATACTTTCTTTTTTGGTGTAACAGTCTGAACCGAATATGAATAATTAGTTATTGTGTGCTATGATTCTACTTTGCTTCTGGTATACTGTTCTAAACCTGTGCATTTTTTCTTTTCATCGTGTGAACTTGTTGAATATGAAGCATGACCTACCGGGTTGAAACACTCAAAACTGAATGTTGCCTAATAGTTTCATGACGATGTTGAACTCATGGTGTTTTGCTTCTATTACGTGAGAACGTTTCTTCTTCTTTTACTTTGTTTTCCTGTTTGAATACGTACGCTGAACTTGATTTCCTACTAAATTGAACATTCATTATTTCCGATCTAGTCTATAGTAGTACGTACTACTACCTATCCCTATCTCCCACACGTTTAAGCTAATACGGAGTATAATCTCTCTCTACGATCTCGACCCCTTTCCAGGCCCGTTGATGAGGAAGGCCAAAATTGGCCGACCGCACAGGGCCCCAAAATTTTAAGGGCCCCCAGTCCAGCAAATAATAAGTCTATATATATGTGAAAAAAAGAAGGCCCAATAAAAAAGCAACCCCAAACAGCCCGTTACAGGCTTACAACACTCCCACGCACGCACGTAGATACGTAGCCCACACACATGCACGTACGTAGCCCCTGTAGCCCGTCTGTTTGCTTCCCTTCCTAATCACAGTTAGCGATCTGGACGGTGGCTGCGTGCCTGGCGAGTGGCGACGGCGGCAGAACTATCGACGGGTCAACGGCGGCAAAGGGAAGACGCCAGCCAGACTCAGACGTACGCGGCCAAGCCGCCAAGGCGCCGACCAGCTCATCATCCCTTGCAAGTGTAAGTCTCTGTAGGCAGTAGACAACTCTGTAGGCGGTAGACAAAGCGTCAAAATCTTACATCTAGGCAGGTGTAGGTGAAGTATTTTCTATTTTTTAGCTAGAGAGGGTTATAACTCTTAGAGTTTGAATTGATCCAGATTACGTTGTATCTTATTAAATAGAAAGAATATGTAGGCTGCAGAATTTTGTTAACCATTCCGATGACAGTTGCCTCTGCAGAAAGGAGTTTTTCCAAACTCAAGTTGTTGAAATCCTACTTGCGTTCTACTATGACACAAGAAAGACTTAATAGATTGGCAACAATAGCACTTGAAAATGATGTCTTGGAAAAGATTAATTATGAAGATATGATCGAAGATTTCATTTCAAGAAATACTCGAAGAATGCTGCTTTTTGGTAGAAAATGAGGTCAGTTTACAAGTTTATTGCGTTAGTACCATCTTTACTATTTTACCGTATTTGATAGACTTCCTAAATATTGTACCAAATAAGACATATTTGAAGTTAAATAATTAAGTGAGAGTATGCTCTGTTTACATTAGTTCTTCAATTTGACGTTTAACAAAATTAAGACCGTATTTTGATTTTTGCCCCGGGCCCCCAAATTTCTGGACCTTTCCCTTGTGTAGTTGCGTGTGTCTACGTATATATACACACACGCACGCTCATGCCTCGATGGTTACAGACCCCCCCCCCCCCCCCCTACCTCCTCCCATAATCAACTAGTAGAAGATCGAGTTCATCTGAAACTCATGGGAGGCGCAAGGTGGTGCCTTGGTGCTGAACTCTGGACGCCCAAGGTCAAGGTACACTCCTCGGCCTCCTGTTCGTCGCAGCACCGGCTACTCGGAGAAGACAGGCCGGCCGCCGGTGCCCCTCCAGTCGAGGCGCCAGCGGCGGCGGCCGTCCAAGGCGAAGGCCAACTAGTCAAAGGCGAAGGGGAAGAGCACAGGAGCCAGCAGAGGGAGGTGTTCACCATCTGGATGAAGTCGCTGGTGCTCAACGGGAGCGGCTGCACGGTCTTCGACTCCCGCGGCCGCATCGTCTACCGGGTCGACAACTACGGCTCCCACCGCTCCGTGGACGTGTGCCTCATGGACATCACGGGGAGCGTCGTGCTCCAGGTCCTCAAGAAGTTCAGGAGGTGGGAGGGGTACAGGTGCGGCGGGTGGGAGGAGCAGGAGCCCGAGCGCGCCGACGCGCCGCGGCGGCGGCCGTGGTTCACGGTGGTGAGCAACAAGTGGGGCCGCGGCCCGCGCTGCGAGTTCAGGAACGACGGCCACGCGGTGCGCTACAAGATGGACGGAGGCAGGCGGCGGCAGCAGGCGGCGCGCGCCTCGTGGATCGTCGACGATGCCACCGGGCTGGCCGTGGCGGAGGTGAAGAGGAAGCTGACGGCGACGGGTGTTTCCCTCGGCGAGGACGTGCTCACGCTGGTGGTGGAGCCCAACGTGGACCACTCGCTCATCATGGGGCTCCTTGTCGTGCATGGCCTCATAAACCACTCCATGTGAGCGCATAGCATTCGCATCGTACGTGCAGGGACAGGGTGTGAATTTTCTTGCTAGCTGCATGCTCAGATGCATCCTGCAGAGTGTAATTTCTCTTCTTGCATTGCTGTTTCTTCTTTCTTTGGAAACCTTGTGGCGTGATTTGTTTAATTTAGTAACAATAAGTTTATGTTCAATCATGTGCCGTAAGTATGGAAGGAAGAAGGAGGCCACCGATTGATGAGAAAGGTGAAACTAACGGTTTTGCTATTTCTTAACTAGCTGAAAATTTTCAAAGCCCGTTAGTCACTTTTCTATTTCATCCCGAGCTCGTCAGAGAAGAAGTAACTCCACTATCTATCTTAGGACAAGTCCCATGCCTGGTAGTGATCTTCTTTAGAAATTAACTTGCAGTGTTGTTCCTGGTAGTGATCTTACCTCGTTTATGCTCATGGACCGATTCTTGTGGCATGAGAGGAAGACTTGCGAGCTGCCGTGTTTTTTCTCTTCTTGCCCAGCTAACTAAATGGGGGCGCATAAGTTGACAGATGTGTTGTCCATTCATACACCACAACCTTAGGCAATAGTTCTAGGATATATTTTTACATATAAGGAAAAACATTACAAATTGTGGTTCATAAAAACCTACAAAAGCCAAGTCTATCCAATGCCTGCTCTGGGTATAAAAACCATGAGATTACAAATTATTTTCTATCCTATGAGAAAATCTCTGTGCACACTGTTCCTTATCTTGAATTTTAGAAGATTCAAAACTTGTTTGAGGAAAAACCTCCATGCTTGAATGGATTGTTGTTGTGCTCTGAAGACTTTGCCATTTCTCTGTATCCATACATTCCAGCATCCTAAGATAACAATTTCTGTAGCAAATTGCTTGGGAAGTAGCTTCATTGCAAGAGTGGTATCTTCATAAACACACGTTCCTCTTTTTCTGTTTGGAATCAAAGAGTTTCAACAATCTTGAGCAAAATTGCAGTCCCACAGAAGATGTATTGTGGTCTCCTCTGCAATCAAAGGATTGTCTAGTTGCATTCCTTTTCGCATGAGAAGTGATCTGTTGTTGATTGGGCTACCGGCCGAAAAAAGATTATGCTTTAATTTGCTTGAAAGAGTATTTGTTTGGCAATCCATTGCAAGTCCGCCTATCTGTCTTGTCTGGTTACCAATGAGAAGAAAGACCAGAGTTCTCCACAAGTGGTCATTGCTCATCGCCCTTCATCGAACCACTCTGATTTTACAATAAACGTTTATAAAGATGAGTGTATGTACATATTCGTACGCGTCTACGTCTGCATTGTGTTTCTCAAGAAGAAAACTAGGAAAGAGATAACGTCATATTCTTCAGTCCACGATTATATGAGACGTGCAGATCCATCGCAAGTAAGACCACTTGAATGATCTCATCCACTTGATAAGTGAATATAAATGTCGGCAAGTCCAGAATAAGAATTCTCATTCTTAAGATTTTTTATTGCAAAGACTCAGAAAACCAAAGGAATAAGACAGAGAAAAGACAATGCACGTGGCCTTTTGGCTCTAAGGCACCAGTGCCCCTGGTGTATGAAAACATTTTTCAAAAAATGATAACACAATGAATCATCTAAAAAGTTATGCATGAAATGGCCAAACTTAAATGTGTATTTATTTATTTTTGACAAAAGGAAAAATGTAAGATTATTTCATTCCCACAATACAAAGTGAGTTATCAAAGCAAAATGAATCCTACATAAACTGAAAGTCCAAGAATATATACTAAAAATTGTTTGCCGGCGTTAGAAAGAAAATGCAAGAATTATCTTGGATTGAACAGGGGAGCTTCAAGTTGAAGATCTACATCAGCAATCAGAAATTTCCACACACGCAAAAAGAAAAACTTTCTTGCATCACCTGCACAGATCTGGTTCATGCAATTCTCCAGGTGGCGTAGGCAAGGACGAAAGGAAACAATCATCTCAAATAATGATGGATAGTCCTATTGAATTGTCAAAAACAATTACGACATCAAGTATGGAAATGCACTGGTACTACATCATTCTCGCCCCAGTAGCGTGATCCTACACGCAGGTGCCACTAAGGGAAAAATAAAAAATCATCTCCAGCAATGACAAAAAAGAAAAATCTGGCCAGGGCAAGGATCGAATCGTCAAAGATGATTACGACACTAAGTTGTAAATTATTCTGGTTAATAAAATAAAATGAATATTTCCCTGAACTGACAACAATAAGTTGATTGACCTGACCTGATGCTCATTCATACTGTACACTTGCACAGGCTCTACAACTCCAATTTTCCAAACAAAGATTCTCAATAATAACTGACGGAAAACGACAGCCGAGCATGATGGAGCTACAAATACAAATCTATCTCCTTTGGATGGTGATATGCCTGGAGCAGACCATGTCAGCTGTGCTGTTGTTGACCTACTACACAAGCATCAGGGCATCAATTAAATTTGCATCCCTCCGTTGCTGTTGCTCTCGTTATGACGGTCCCTTTCTTCATCTGGTGAATACTAGCAGCAGATGCCTACACTTCTTTGTACTGTAGCCCCCCTCCAATCGCAGCCATTGCTCTGTGCTAAGGTTTATCATGTATGTACATGCTCTCAACATCGCTACATAAAGTAGCTTAGCGTTGTCTTTTTCCTCGACCCACCTTCTCCATACAGATCATTCCACTGAACAAGCTCGTTCATATTCGTTGAATCAGAAGATACACTTGCACAAACCTACAAGCAAGTGGCGTACAAGGTCAGGAGATTAGTCTATCAGGCAGCAAAATTTCTTTCTATCACCACTTCTACAGGGATTATCTTCATTACATGTTCCGGTTAGAAACTGTATAAATATCAATCACTTTATGTGTTCCTAGATACTTGGCATGATACAGCATCACTACCGACCCACAGCACAAACTTATAATCACAATAACTTACCTGTTCATGTGCATGTTTGAAATCACTTATACTCAAGGCACGGACATCATCGCTCGAACACGATTGGGGCAATGGTCTGTTTTCTGCTTCTGCCAAAGCTCTCTCCTGCAGGTGAACACACAACAAGTCAAATCCATTTCACATCATCCATCACTGTCAAATATAAATAATTCCATTGATTTCATTACTAATCTATATACCACCTCTTCTGCAAAATACAAGGGGTAGTTAGGATGTCCAGAATTAAATAGTCCAATAATGAACAGTTTCTAGTCCAATAATGAATAGTTTACACATTAATACTGCATCAGAGGTTTACAGTCAAAAGGTGAGGTCAAATACAGACGGTCAAACTATGACTTAGATTTTGGAACGGAGGGGGTATATTACAACCATAAGGCTACATAACAAACAAACTATAGAAGTATAGGAGGATAGAAGTAACCTTTTTCTCCTTTTCAAGGAGCTCTCTAATAGGAAGATGGGCAGCAGTCACACAAAGATTCTGAAAAATAATTCAAAAGAGCATGAGCATAGTAGAATAGAAACATGTTTGCCGCAGAAATCGTTAGTAGTACAATACCTTAAGATCACTGCCCGAGTATCCTTCTGTCAAATTAGCAATGGCTTCAAGATCAAGGTCATCTGCCAAATCTTCTTTGGCTAGTATGACGCTGATAATTTTTCTTCTATTTGATGCATCAGGCAAATTCACCATCAACCTAAAGAAAACAATTTCCATAAAATGGTCGGTCAATAAACTATAATTTCTCTTAGTATCAGAAAATATGGGTCCTAAGAAAGAACTGAAAAACACCTCCTTGGAAGCCTCCTAATAACAGCTTCATCAAGGTCAAATGGCCTATTAGTCGCAGCAAGGACTAATATGCGTTCTTTATCTTTTGTTCTTAGCCCATCCCAGTTCACCATAAACTCGTTTTTCATCTTGCGCATGGCTTCATGCTCTCCAGGGTTCTCACGTCTACCCAACATGCCATCAACCTAAAAAATGCAAAAAGGGCAAGAACATAAGCAGCACCCTTCAGAACTAACAACAAACTTAGCGAGTATGTACCCATACAGTGCGAGAAAAGTATTAATATTGAATACTCACAGTCGCATTAGCTTACCTCATCTACAAAAATGACACTTGGAGCAATTTTGCTTGCCAGTGAAAACACAGCTTTCACGTACTTCTCTCCTTCACCAAACCACTGCAACAACAGGTGATTTAGAGCTAATGACGCAAACACCCAAAATGCAGAAGTAAGGCCAGACATCAGCCAAATGGAATACCTTTGAGGATATACTTGACATTGATATGTTTATGAAATTAGCACCAGCCTCTGTTGCCACAGCTTTCGCAAGCATCGTCTTTCCCGTACCAGGCGGACCAAAAAGTAATATTCCTTTACATGGCTAGCGTAACAAAAGTAACAATAGTCAGCTTAGAAATAAATGGTTCCACTATTTCATAAACAGAACACATAATAATCAGTTTGCTAAATAATAGTTATATTTTGCTATTCGGATTGGTATATAGAACTGCTTTCACCATGTTCATTAGGTGCCTTATTTATTGGGCAACTCCCAAAACCAAAAGGTGAAAGGCATAAACTTTAAGTTATGATCAACTGACCCATTGGCTATACCAATGGGTTAAACTTGCTTCACTTGCTAGTTTTTATATTAAATGACAAAAGGAAAAGACAAGTAATACATTCATACTATATATCTACAAAAACACAGAAGTTCCTAAGAGCCTGCTTTTTTATGAATATTTCTTGGTAAAGTTTTGGCATTTAGTTAATATTTGACTTCAATACCAAAACTTTACCAAGAACTACCATTATTCCAAACAGCTTTTTAAGTATATAAATATACCTTCATAAGTTGTCCTTTAGAAAACAATTCAGGCCTTTGCAAGGGCAGCATCACTAACTCCTTCAGAGTTTCCTTGACACTTTCCAATGCTCCGATGTCCTCAAATGTAACACCTATTTCATCTGGAGGGATAACATCAGCAAGAAGCCTCTTTTCAAATTCGTTTTCCGTAGCAATATCCTGGCATTGTTGGAAATAAGAACAGTTAGCTCTAATCATTTTTAATGATTTGATATAGCTATAGCACTGTAGCATAATCAGCGCCTCACAAGTGCTCCCTCCGTAACTTAATATAAGACGTTTTATTTAACTCAATATAAGATGTTTTATATTAACTTAATATAAGATGTTTTATAAAAACTGGACACGCCCAGTGCTAGATGCTCCCACACCAGGTGGAGTCTGGGGAAGGATTATACAAGCAAAGCCTTACCCCTGCACAGTGCAATGCAGAGAGGTTGGAACCCAGGACATCTTGGCACAAGTGGGGAGTACCTCCCCACTGCGCCAGGCCTGTCCTTCAGTGTGCTTAAAACAGCAAAATTGCTTAAGAAAGCAGATATACTAAAAGAAGGCATACCTTAAGTGACTTCCTTTTGTTGCTGCTCTTAGGGCCAGATTGGATACTTTCCAACATATCAACTCCATGCTTAAGACTGGAATGGTCAACAAAGGTAAGATGATGAAGTTAATGAGGAACCAGAATAAATTGTGTAGTTAACTTGGTGGAAAACAAACAAAATAGATGGGGAACCTTTCACTAGATAGGGAAAACTGAAAATCAGTTGAAAGGTCAGGGTTTGTAGCTGTTAAGTGCTTTAGCTTATGACTCAAAGCAAAACCAACTATTGTATCAATACCTGAAAAATAAACATAATCAAAGCATCATGCAATTGAACAAAATTGTAATCTAGCAGAAACTTGAATAGAAATGCTACTCACACTCATTTGTAAGGGTGCGATCCTTGACACTTATTGTCTCAAGATCAGAGCATTCCAAGCCAATCCGCGTTAGAAACTGAAAGGAATTGCACACGGATATTAACAAACCAACAAAATTCTAATTAAGGATAACAAATAAGTTATGGGAGGGACGAGTCCATTAAGTAACCAAACTGGAAACATTACAGCAAAGTCAATGATAATCCTATCAAAAAGCACCCATTTGCGTAGCTCCCGGTAGATGGTAAAAGAGAAGTTACATCTCCAGTTACTCACAGAATTTCTGAAACTTTTACATGAATCTAGAGGTGAATAAGAACAATAAAATAAATAGTACAGCACCATAAGCTTCAAGGTATGTAACATGAACAGTTGTCTAAAAGCCAAGGCCGACACTATATGCTTATCTTTATTATAATTTACAAAACACAAAAAGTACTGGTTCAAACAAAACAACAGATTAAAGAAATTTAAATAATACCCAGAATATTTAATGAAAACCAGAGTATACTCGTAAACAAATAATTGCAAACATACTTAGGTGAGAAATGCTTTTAGAACTGCGACTTACAGAGCGTATTTTTGAAGTGTTATCACTTGCTTTAAGAATTTCGATATCTTGATCTAACATCTGGCTCCACCGCAAAAGCTCAACTTCATCCTGTAAACAGTTTTTCCCGATGTTAAGATGACAGAAGGGACTACATATGAAATGAACTATTCTTTCAGATCAACTCGAGTTACATACTTGTGGTGGTTGGATCGTCACTTTATTTGGGAAAATCTTTGTTAGATGCCTCATCGCCTTTGACATTTCCTTACTTTTATCATGTACCCGATCCAAGTCCTGCATTTCCTTGTGTCAGTTTGTAACAAGAATGCACCAATGTAGTGGAGAATAAAGACTTCTGAATAATAACGTGCACATCGCCCAGTTTTAACAACAGAAGTCAAATTATAACATGCACATCAGTCAATAGACTTCTGAATTATCCACAGAAAAAATCTGGCCTGACAATGCCAAAGGAAGATACATGGGGGGGGGGGGGGAGGATTGGTCCAAGGTTGAGGTGAAGTCCCACATATTTCCTGCGAATGGAATTCCCAAGCGAGGAACATTATTTCCAACACAGTTAACTAACATAGGTGTGTGTTAGTGTTGTATGTGAGATGATGAGGGAAATGAATGTGTGTGTGTGTGCAAGATAGCTAGGGATCAGGATGACATTAGTCATGAGTTAGTTATAAGCAAGGTAGAACTACAGTTTGGCAGCAAAACTACCGAAGGGAGATTGAAATGATTGTACCTCTGTTGCTAGCTAATTAAAGTTCTGAAAAAACTAATATAGATCATAAACATAAATTATTTTCACAACAAATGGTAATATTTGGTACAGTAAAAGCTACCTGCAATGCAAGATCAAGAATTGCTTGGCTATAAGGGAACTTTGAAAGAAAAAGAGACCCCGCGTTTGTCTGCATGTACAAGTATCTCTGTTAACCACGCAAAAGATTCAGAACGAGCATTCATCATAGATCACAATAAACAAACTTTACAAACAGTACCTTCTCTCTGCGACTGTCGGGCTGGATATGAGAACCAACAATAAAAACACCTGCCGGGAAATGTTCGAGCTTGCTCTTCAGACCATAATAGGAACCATTATTCCCACAAATTTTTTCTGTGTCCTTCAGAAATAGGATCATAGGACCATGCTGTATTTCTTCAGAGATAAACTGTGGAACACACACAGTTAATAAGGAAAGCAAAAATAACATTGATTCAGATCATGGCTACAATTAATGCATAGATGTACATACCTGAATGATCACATCAAATGGGTGTTTGGATCTATTTTCCCATCCTGGACTGTCGAGGCATAAAGAATCAACTGGAATGACAATAGATTAGAATTCAAATAAGCAGCTGAACTGAAGTGAACTTCACTGTTGCAGTAACCATAAAATTTAAGCACAAGTAGCATCACTTAGTTTACTGTCATTTCTTCAGAACAAATGAACACAACAGAGACTAACCTGAACAAAATAAGCCATGATCAACTTCACAACTGCCTCCAAGATCAATACCTCCTGGGATCTGTTCATCGAACCTTACCCCAACCTTTGATGATCTATTTTCTTCAAAAGGAAGACATATTTGACCTAGCGAGCCAAATTCTGGAAGACTACAGATCAAACAATATTACATCAGCCATAGACAGCATTATAGGACATTAAGTTGCAAGTAATAACAACAATGAGAAGTTTGTATACTTTCCAAGGACGAGATATCCACATTTTTATAAACCTTGGGAAGCAAGGTAAGACGGTAGACAAATCCAAAAAAATAGCATCTTCTTTATTTTGTTCGTTGAACCAAAAAATCAAACAATTTCATTCAAAATAGAATGACTCCAAATAGTCCGAGACAACTCATACCTATGTCCGTCAAGGATAACATTTGTTGGCAGTAATGAACCAATGTACCTCACTCTATCACCTGAACGAAACAGCAGAGATTATTAATAACATAGTTTACAGATATACCAAAACATTTGAACCACATTCCAGAGGAGTAAACTTGCACCAAAAAAGGTGATGGCCTACAAGATATCGCAAAATATCAACGTTCTTACCTTTTTTGAACAACTCTAATTCCTTGGAATTCTGCCCCTGAAATAAGAAATATATGTTTTGACTTTCTCAATTAGGTTACCAAACAAAATACAGACTACTCTTATGGTCTAGAATCACACAAAGCAAGGTTTTTTTCTCTTTTTTGCAAAACGGACTACAGGAAAATGAGTAAAACATTTATGTTGATAAGTTGATCAAGAAAACAGAGAACAAACAGTAATTTCAATAAGAAAATGGGGGTAATTGCTAAGAAGCTTACACCAAACAGCATTGAAGAATCGACTGTGAGCAACCTTGCACTGAAATGTTTTGCAAGTGCCTTCACCAGATATTGTTGGTAGATCTCAGTCCCTGTAAAAGATAGGTTGCTGCACTTAATATACTTATACAAATCGTTGAAAATTAGCGAAGCTACAACAACACCAAGCTTAGAACAAGTGCACAGTAGATACCTGCCGGGCCGGATAGCAATGCTCGTTGACCGAGAGAAAAAATGTGTTTGGTGAACTCGATATAGTCTTTGCATTGTAAATGCACATATGCTGATGACAGGAGAGCACATTTGGTATCCTCGCTGCAAAGACAACTATTATCAGGACACTGTTCTTAATCATGGGAAAATTAAACCGACAAATTACATCTGTGATCGCTAACAAGAGATCATCATCATACAGATTATCCAGGTATATCGCGCAATTAGTAATACGAGGGAATAGCAGCAACATATGCTGAATAACCGAGCATCTTATCACACGTTCAAATTATGATGCACAGAAGCCATATAAATTACCTTAGATAATATGGAAAATTATCAAATGACTCAGATATGTCATTAGCATCATGTGTTGCATTTTTTAGATCCTCCTTTGATAGTAGAGAACGGGCAGACGGTGTACTTTCTTCAGAGTTAGACTGATCCTCCCTTGTTTTACAGAAACTACCAAATATATCTGGATCCGCTGATGATCCTGCAAAGGGTGATTTACCTTAGCAGCCTTTTTACCACAATAAAGTGCAAATTTAAAATAAAATACATTAGTCTCACCAATAGGCATCAATGGAGTCAATGGAGGTCGGCTTTTACCAAAGTAAAAGGATGGTAATTTGGGTCCTTTAGATGACAAATGATCTTGAATATCTTTGATAAGTGAATGCTGCCCCTGATGGATACTACTGCAAGTAGAGGAAAACGCTGAAGTGCTTGATTTATCCTGTGGGTGTTGCTGAAATATCTACCATCACATTAAGGATTTCAAACAGCAACAACTTTATTTGGCTAACCATTGCATACTAACTTCAACTAAACTCTAACAGAGCTAGAGCTCCTTCATCAGTGTAGACTACAAACAGAACAAGCAACCTAGCTGCTGCATATAGACAGCAAGGGGATAATAAAAAGGATACGTAAGCACGCCTCAAAGGTGAACTGAAGACAATTTCATCCCCTCCATTTAAGGTAACTTTAGCATTTTTGTCCAAAGCCTTGCCATTTACACGAACAACTTTGGGCTCATGTATTTCAAGTAGAGCACCTCGCTAATATCAAAAGGTCAGCATAAAAAAGAGGGGTAAATAGGAGGTAAACCAAGTGCATAACACGGGAACTCCTAAATTTTCCGAAAATTTATACCTTAGTAGCAAGCTTCAGTTTACATACAAGTGAGCTAGTAGATGACTCGCCCAGTCTCAAATCATATTGTGCTCCATAACCAACAGTAAAATAGGAGGAATGAATAGGAAGGGAAGGATCCTGCAAAACAAATAGAAATGCAGTCAACTAAATGAAGAGCTGCTAGTATGTGATGAATTTGTTAAGCATTATGTAGTCTCATCTAATCAAAAGAAATACAAATATTTATAGGCAAGTAAACTTGGTTAGAATTGAATCCCAGTTATGTACAAATGTACAATAATTCAATAACATCACTACTTCCAAACCAAAAAATTTAAAGATTGCAATTTTCCCATAATCCAGCATTGTATATCTCTACTAGTAGAGTCAAGAGGAAACACAAGAGAGAATGTATAAATATATCTCAATTCAGGACTCAGGACCAGGACACTGAAGAGATATATTTCTATGAGACGCTGAATACGTCCTAAAGTGATGTAAGAGGAACGAGCAATTCAGCAAGCATATTGGTTGGAATATCAGGGGTTTTGTGTAACGGTGTAGAAACACACACTTGAGACTGAAACGAAATGCTTTCACTAAAAAAGATTGTTTGCCAAAACAAACTATTCTGAGAGGGAAACGAGGTTTAACAGCGTGCGTCCTGGATAAATAGAGAATTGCTATTGATGATATTGGCTCAAAATTAGGAGTATGCTGTAAGTGCACAGAAAAAAAGCAATTCGATTTGATGAGTGAAAAGAGATAGAAAGAAGACGCACCGTGGCATACTGTGAGATTAGTCTGCACCAGGGCTCCTGGCGCCTGCTGCCCAGTGCGCCCTGGCGTTTGTTGGATGTGGCCTTGGCCGACAAATCCTTGGCGGATAAATCTTTGTCAGTGGCGCCACGCTTATGCCCTGCGCAAGCGAGGAAAAATCATCAGACCGCGGTCTGAAAGCTCCAGCCGATAAGGGGCAGTCTTTCCAGACCAGAATCCAAAAAGGGGAGACTCGTACCGTCCGAATTCGACGCCGCCTCCCCTGACCTCAGGAAGGCCTCCAGCCTGTCCATGGCGCCGGTGAGCGCCTGGAGGCCGGTGGTGTCCGGCGGTGCGACCGGCGGAGCGGTGGTGATAGCCGCCGCCTCGGACGCATCTGTCGCCGGCGCCGGCGTCTTGGTGGTATCCTCCTCGGGCGGCGTAGCCTGCGAAGAACAAGAGCGTTGTGTGATGAGCAAGAGCGGATCAAAGCGAGCGCGGCGCATGCAGGGGGAGATCCGGACCTTGGCGCGCTTGCCGGGCCTGCGGGCGCCCGACGACTGGGCCTCGGCTCCCGGCGGCTGGTCCGGCGGCGGCGGCGAGCCCTTGTTGTCGTCGTCATCGTCTGAGGGGCGCTTGGCCGCGGCGCTCCGCCTGGTGTCGACCATCGTGCCCTGTAGGCTGTGGGGTCGGCGGGCGTGGAGAGGAGACGAAAGCAGGCAGGGAAGGAAGGAAGGAAGGAACCAAAACGTTTGCGTTGTTGCGTCGCGGAGAGAAAAAGCAGGCAGAGAGGAAATCGAAGGGGCAAATATAATAGACGGCGCCGCGGCGACCACCAATGATACGGCAGCGGCGCGACAGGTTAGACTGTGCTGTCGAGGGTCGGCGCGCGATTAGGAGTCATCGCCAGGGGTCTCCCGGCCAGTTTTATGTATCCACGGCCACGCCCACGGAGGTCCGTGTGGTGGGCGGGTCGGATCGGGTCCGTTCCGTCAACATTGCGTGCCGAGTTATTGGCGGTTCCGTAGGGGCTTCATTATTACGTTATATAAAACGGGAAACAAAGTTAAGTGATTCGATTCGATTCGATTCTAGGGGCTCTTGTTTCGGCACCCTGCCCGTCTCCGGACGTTGACCTCGCCTCTCTTTGTTTTTTACTTTTGCCACACGATGATACGATGTGGGCCTCAACTCATCCCTCCCTGGCTTAGGTCCTCTTTCGAACCACAATAGATTATGATAATCTGAATTATGAAGATAAATTATATAATCCGGCTTATAAAAATAATATAGGTGGGCATGTTTGAAGGCCAGATTATATAAACTGTAATCCGGTTTTTACATTGCATAATGACCTGTGTGCCCTTTGCTTTTTTTTAACGGTCATTTTATATTCATCCCGCTATCTGGTTTGCTTGGCGTCAAGTTTGAATCGGTAGACATTAGTAGTAGTCATGTACGACAAAATTGAACTATACACTAATCATTATACGGAAAAAAATATGGGCACACAACATTAACATTGAATGAAAATGTCATCCGAATAAAGAACATAGTTACATGATCCATGGGAATTTAAAAAGTACATTATTAAATTATCATCTAATATCAAATCTACTCTGCTTCGCCCATCAAAGCATTACATATAGAATCACGGAAGGCATTCATGTCGGTATCTTGAGTGCTATCGCAGCTTTGTTGAGGATGATTTTGTGGAGGCATTGGCATATAGTTTGGGTCTTGTCCATCACATCATTCTCCTAATGATGTGATCCCGTTATCAAATGACATCACATGTCAATGGCTAGGAAACCTTGACCATCTTTAATCAACGAGCTAGTTCACTAGAGGCATACTAGGGACAGAGTGTTGTCTATTTACCCACACATGTAATGTGTTTCCATTCAATACAATTATAGCATGGATAATAAACGATTATCACGAAGAAGGAAATATGATAATAACTAATTTATTATTGCCTCTAGAGCATATTTCCAACAGTCTCCCACTTGCACTAGAGTCAATAATCTAGTTCACATCACCATGCGATTCGCATTGTTATGAATCTAACACCCAATGAGTTCTGGGGCTCGATCATGCTTTGCATGTAAGAGAGGTCTTATACTCAACGGGTGTGCGACATTCAGATCCGTGTGTACTTTGCAAATCTCTGTGCCAAACTGTAAACACTGCTACCACACTTGGTACTATTCCAAATGGTTGTTCCTACTATACGTATCCTACTATACGTATCCAGATTGCTACTACGAGTTATCCGGATTGGTTTTAAAGTTTGCATCGACGTAACTCTTTACGACGAACTCTTTATCACCTCCATAATCGAAAAACATCTCCTAAGTTTTTAGTTACTAAGGATAATCTTGACCGTTGTCCAATGATCCACTCCTGGATTACTCTTGTACCCCTTGACGGACTCATAGTAAGGCACACACACGTGCGGTACACAGCATGACATACTATACAGAGCCTATGGCTAAGGCATAGGGGACGACATTCGTCCTTTCTCTTTCTTCTGTCGTAGTCGAGCTTTGAGTCTCACTCAACTTCATACCTTACAAAGCAGGCGAGAACACTTCTCTCTAACTAATCCATTTTGAACTCTTTCAAAATCTTGTCAATGTATGTACTCATTGAAAGTCTTATCAAACATCTTGATCTATCTTTATAGATCTTGATGCTCAACAATTAGGTAGCTTTATCCAGGTCTTCCTTTGAAAAACTCTTTTCAAACAACCGTTTATGCTTTCCAGAAATTCTACATCATTTTCGAATAAAAATATGTCATCCGCATATACTTATCAGAAACTCTATAGTGCTCCCACTCACTTTATTGCAAATACAAGTTTCTCGTAAACTTTGTATAGACTCAAAAACTTTGATCACCTCATCAAAGTGTATATACCAACTCCGAGATGCTTGCTTCAGTTCATAGAAGAATCACTGAAGCTTGCACACCTTTTAGCATCCTTAGGACTGACAAAACCTTCTGGTTGTATCTCATACAACCTTTCCTTAAGGAAGGAAACGATGTTTTGGCATCCATCTACCAGATTTCATAATTGAAAAATGCAGCAACTGCTAACATAATTTCAACAGACTTTAGCATCGCTACGAGTGAGAAAGTCTCATCGCAGTCAACTCTTTGAACTTGTCGTAAACTACTTTGCAACAAGTCGAGCTTTACAAATGGTAACATTTACCATCAGCGTTTGTCTTTATTTTAAAGATCCATTTGTACTTAACGATCTGCCGTCCAATGAGCAAGTCCACCAAAGTCTATACCTGGTTTTCATACATGGATCCTTTCTCGGATTTCATGGCCTCTAACCATTTGTTGGTTTCCGGGCCCATCATCGCTTCTCCATAGTTCGTAGGTTCATCGTTGTCCAACAACATGACCTCCAAGACAGGGTTGTCGTACCGCTCAGTAGTAGTACACGTCCTTGTCGACCTACGAAGTTCGATAGTAACTTGATCCGAAGCTTCATGATCATCATAATTAACTTCCTCTTTAACTGATGTAGGCTTCACAGAAACATCTTTCTGCGCTGCGCCACTTTCTAGTTGAAGTAAAGGTTCAATAACCTCATCGAGTTCTATTTTCCTCGTAGGTCGATAGTAACTTGATCCGAAGCTTCATGATCATCATCATGAACTTCCTCTTCAACTGACGTAGGCTTCACAGAAACATCTTTCTGCGCTGCGCTACTTTCTGGTTGAAGCAGAGGTTCAATAACCTCATCAAGTTCTATCCTTCTCCCACTCAATTATTTCAAGAGAAACTTTTTCTCGAGAAACGACCCAGTTTTAGCAACAAACATTTTATGCTTGGCTCTGAGATAGAAGGTTCACCCAACTTGTTCTTAGGGTATTCCATGAAGATGCATTTGTTCGCTTTAGGTTCGAGCTCATTAGGTGAAAACATTTTCCACACAAGCGTCGCAGCCCTAAACATTAAGAAATGACAGCTTAGGTTTCTATCAAACCATAATTCACACGGTGTCATCTCAACGGATTTAGATGGTGCCCTATTTAAAGTGAATGTAGTTGTCTCTAATGCACAACCCCAAAATTACAGTAACAAAACGATAAGAGACATCATAGCATGCACCATATCCAATAGAGTACGACTATGACGTTCAGACACACCATCACACTATGGTGTTCCAGGTGGCGTGAGTTGTGAAACAACTTTCACATTGTCTAAAGTTGTATGCCAAACTCGTAACTCAGATATTCACCTCCACGATCATATTGCAAACATTTATATCTTCTTGTCACGATGATCTTAAACTTCACTCTGAATTTGCTTGAACCTTTCAAACGATTCAGACTTGTGTTTCATTAAGTAAATATACACTATATCTACACAAATCATCAATGATGGTAAGAAAATAATGATATCCACCGCACGCTACAAGACTCATTGGATTGCATACATCAACATGTATCATTTCCAATAAATCACTTGCCCGCTTCATCAAAACAGAAAACGGGATCCTTAGTCATCTTGACCAAGAGGTATGGTTCGCATGTCTCAACCAATTCGAAATCGAATGAGTGCAAAGATCCATCAGCATGGAGTTTCTTCATGCGCTTTGTACCAATATGACATTTAGCAGCAGTGCCACAAGTATGTGGTACTATCATTATTAACTTTGTATCCTTTTTGGCATCAATGTTATGAACATGTGTATTACTACGATCAAGTTTCAACAAACCATTCTTACTGGGTGCATGACCATTGAAGGTATTATTCATGTAAACAGAATAACCATTATTCTCTAACTTAAATAAATAACCGTGTTGCAATGAACATGATCTAATCACGTTCATGCTCAACGCAAAAAACACCAAATAATATTTATTTAGGTTCGTCACTAATCTCGAAGGTAGAGAGAGCGTGCGATGTTGATCATATCAACCTTGGAAACATTTCCAACACACATCGTCACCTCACACTTAGCTAGTTCTTCGTTTATTCCATAGCTTTTATTTCAAGTTACTAACATTTAGCAACCGAACCGGTATCCAATACCCAGGTGCTACTAGGAGTACTAGCAAGGTACACATCAATAACACATATATAAAATATACTTCTGTAGACTTTGCCAGCCTTCTTATCTACCAAGTATCTAGGGTTGTCCCGCTTCAGCGACCGTTCTCCTCATAATCGAAGCACTTAGTCTCAGGTTTGGGTTAGACTTTGGGTTGCTTCACTGGAGATGCAACTGACTTGCTATCCATGAAGTTTCCCTCCTTGCTCTTGCCCTTCTCGAAACTAGTGGTTTTGACTAACCATCAACACTTGATGCTCCTTCTCGATTTCTACCTTCGCGGTGTCAAACATCGCGAACAGCTCAAGGATCATTATTTCTATCCCTAGCATTTTATAGTTCATCACCAAGTTCTAGTAGCTTAGTGACAGTGACTTGGAGAACTATATCAATCACTATCTCATCTGGAAGATCAACTCCCACTCGATTCAAGCGATTGTAGCACCCAGACAATCTGAGCACATGCTCAATGATTGAGCTATTCTCTTTCATATTACAGGCAAAGAATCTTGTTGGAGATCTCATATCTCGCAACACGGGCATGAGCCTGAGATCCTAATTTCAGCTCTTAGAACATCTCATATGTTCTATGACGTTCAAAACGTTTCGGAGCCTCAATTCTAAGTTGTAATGCATGACGCACTAAACTATCAAGTAGTCATCAGAACGTGTCTGTTAGATGTTCACAACATCTACAGATGACGCTAGAGGGGTTGGCTCACCGAGCGGTGCATTAAGGACATAAGCCTTCTGTGCAGCAATGAGGACAATCCTCAGATCACGGAGCCAGTCCGCAATATTGCTACCATCATCTTTCAACTCTATTTCTCTAGGAACATATAAAAATACAAGGGAGCTACAGCGTAAGCTAGTAATCTACAACACAGTTTGCAAAGATACTACTGACTATGTTCATGATAATGAGTTCAATTAATCATATTACTTAAGAACTCCCACTCAAATTGACATCCCTCCGGTCATTCGAGTGATACATGATCCAAATTCACCAACTCAAGTCTGATCATCACGTGAGTTGAGGTGGTTTCAATGGTGAACATCATCATGTTGATCATATCTACTATATGACTCATGTTCGACCTTTCGGTCTCTTGTGTTCCGAGGCCATGTCTGTACATGCTAGGCTCGTCAAGTTTAACCCGAGTGTTCTGCGTGTGCAACATTGGCTTGCACCCGTTGTATGTGAACGTAGAGTCTATCACCCCCGATCATCACGTGGTGTCTCAACACGACGAACTTTCGCAACGGTGCACACTCGGGGAGAACACAATTTATCTTGAAATTTAAGTGAGGGATCACCTTATAATGCTACCGTCGTACTAAGCAAAACAAGGTGCATAAAAGGATTAACATCACATGCAATTCATAAGTGACATGATATGGCCATGAACTTGTGCTTTAGATCTCCATCTTGAAAGCACCGGCGTGATCTCCATCGTCACCGGCAAGACACCATGATCTCCATCATCTTGATCTCCATCAACGTGTCGCCATCGGGGTTGTCGCGCCCAACATGCTTCTACTACTATTGCTACCATTTAGCGATAAAGTAAAGCATTACATAGCAATTAATGATTGACACGCAGGTCATACAATAATTAAAGACAACCCTATGGCTCCTGCCGGTTGCCGTACTCATCGACATGCAAGTCATGAAATTCTATACATCACATGATCATCTCATACATCACATATATCACATCATGTAATTGGCCATATCACATCACAACATACCCTGCAAAAACAAGTTAGACGTCCTCTAATTGTTGTTGCATGTTTTACGTGGCTGCTACGGGTTTCTAGCAAGAACGATTATCACCTACGCATAAACCACAACGGTGATACATAATTTGCTTTTCAACCTTCTCAAGGACCGCCTTTGTCGAATCCGATCCAACTAAAGTGAGAGAAACTGCCACCCGCAAGCCATCTAGGCAACAAGTTGCGTCGAGGGAACCGGTCTCTCGTAAGCGTACGAGTAATGTTGGTCCGGGCTGCTTCATCTCACAATACCGCTGAACCAAAATCCGACCAAGGGAGGAAGCAATCTAAGCATCAACGCCCACAAACCTTTTGTGTTCTACTCGAGATCTCATCAACACATAGACCTAGCTCTGATACCATTGTTGGGGAACGTCGCATGGGAAACAAAAAATTTCCTACGCACACGCAAGATCTATCCATGGTGATGAGCATCTACGAGAGGGAGAGTGGATCTACGTACCCTTGTAGATCGCTAAGCGGGAAGCGTTAAGAAACGCGCTTGGTCTAGTTGAACATCTTTGCGATCCAAATCGTCGAGCGTTCCACGATCACATCACGATCCGTCCCGCAATCCAATCACGATCCGTCCCGCGAACTCATCACGATCCGTCCCGCGATCTCATCACGATTTGTCCCGTGAACTCATCACGATCCGTCCCGCGAACTCATCACGAACCGTCTCGCGATCTTGATCACGGTCTTTTCGATCTAGCACCGAACGGACGGCACCTCCACGTTGAGCACACGTGCAGCTTGATGACGATCTCCACCGTCTTGATCCAGCAAGAGGGAGTGGAGAGGGAGAAGAGTTCACCAGCAGCATGACGACGCTCCGGTGATGGTGGTGAGGCAATTTCGGCAGGGCTTCGCCTAAGCACTGTGGAAATCCGATCTAGAGGAGCACCGGTGGAACGGGTAGCACGTGGCCGTAAAATCAAGTGCAAAACACCCAATACCTCCAGTATATATAAGAGGGAGGGAGGAGGAGGGCTGGCGCACAAGGCAGCCCTGCCTTGTCTCTTGCGCAAGGAGGATTGGAGGAGTCCTCCAATCCTAGTAGGACTAGGATTGCTCCTTTCCTACTTGGAGTCTATTCCCACCTTTTGCGTTTTTTCTTTCTTTCTCAAGTCCAGCCGCATGGGCCTCTTAGAGGACTTCCACCAGCCCACTAAGGTCTGGTTTTCACCCTCCCACAGCCCATGTAGTCTCTTGGGTCGAAATACCTCTCCCGATGGTCCCTCGGTACACTCCCGGCACTCCCGGTACACTACCGATGAGCCCGAAACTTTTCCGGCGACCAAAGTAGGACTTCCTATATATGAATCTGTACCTCCGGACCATTTCGTAGCTCCTCGTGACATCCGGGATCTCATCCAGGACTCCGAACAACCTTCGTTCACCACCATACATAACTCTATACTACCAAAACGTCACCAAACCTTAAGTGTGCAGACCCTGCGGGTTCGAGAACTATGTAGACATGACCGAGACACCTCTACGGTCAATAACCAATGGCGGACCTGGATGTCCACATTGGTTCCAACATATTCTACGAAGATCTTTATCGGTCGAACCTCTATGTCAAGGATTCAGTTAATCCCGTATGATGTCCCCTTTGTTCTTCGGTATGTTACTTGCCCGAGATTCGATCGTCGGTATCTCCATACCTAGTTCAACCTCGTTACCGGCAAGTCTCTTTACTCGTTCCGTAATACAAGATCCCGTGGCTAACACTTAGTCACATTGCTTGCAAGGCTTTGTTGTGATGTTGTATTACCGAGTGGGCCCTGAGATACCTCTCCGTCACACGGAGTAACAAATCCCAGTCTTGATCCATGCCAACCCAATAGACACCCTCGGAGATACCTATAGAGCACCTTTATAGTCACCCAGTTACGTTGCGACGTTTGATACACACAAGGCACTCCTCCGGTGTCAGTGAGTTGCATGATCTCATGGTCATAGGAATAGATACTTGACATGCAGAAAACAGTAGCAATAAACTGACACGATCATATGCTACGTTTGTAGTTTGGGTCTTGTCCATCACATCATTATCCTAATGATGTGATCCCGTTATCAAATGACATCACATGTCAATGGCTAGGAAATCTTGACCATCTTTGATCAACGAGCTAGTTCACTAGAGGCATACTAGGGACGGAGTGTTGTCTATTTACCCACACATGTAATGTGTTTCCATTCAATACAATTATAGCATGGATAATAAACAATTATCACAAAGAAAGAAATATGATAATAACTAATTTATTATTGCCTCTAGGGCATATTTCCAACACTTGGACCTCTTGAGGGCAATGCGGAGGGTCAGCTCCTCGCAGGCATCGAGGTCGGAGTCAGAGCGGCTGCCGGAGCTCGACATGCTTGTCGGAGTCATCGGACTGGATCGAATCGAAGAAATCGGAGGAGGAGAATAATAGAAGGAGCGAGAGCGAGTAGGTAGGGTTTTCGGATTAGGGATATTTGTGGGGACAGAGTGGGGCCGGGGTGGGCGAGGCTGACATGATGGACGCGCCCGGGCCGCCCCATATCCGCTACATTTTTGGGTTGGATATGAGGGAAGCCGGACAACCCGGACATCTGAGGCCCGTTTGAGACGCCCATCCGAGTCACATTTCCGTGATCGGACAAGAAGTGGGCCATCCGCCCGGACGTTTGAGGTAAGGTTAGGCCGTCTGGCCGTAGATGATCTCAGAGCATCTATAGCAGACCCCACATAACGCGTTTGCAGTTCGCGGAAAAATGGCTTTGCGGGCCGATGTGGACGGCCGCAAAGGCAGACCCCACAAAACGGACCCGTATAAAAGGATATCCACGGAATATGCTCTTTTATGAGTCAGCTTTGCGGGGTATGGTCTGGTGTCAATCCCGCTGGCCCGCAAATCCGAAATTTCAAGGAATTCAAAGACGGTCGGCGGTCGATCCTCACCGCCTCTTTCGGTTCTTTTTTTTAGAATCACCGGGGGGAGCTCCCCACCTGAATATATTACTCAAAAGCTACCGAGGCAGCAAGTACAGAATTACATAGGCATGATGGTGTTGGGGAATGTCGCATGGGAAACAAAAAATTTCCTACGCACACGCAAGATCTATCCATGGTGATGAGCATCTACGAGAGGAAGAGTGGATCTACGTACCCTTGTTGATCGCTAAGCGGGAAGCATTAAGAAACACGGTTGGTGTAGTCGAACATCTTCACAATCCAAATCGCTGAGCGTCCCGTGGTCTCATCACGATCCGTCCCGCGATCCAATCACGATCCGTTCCGCGAACACATCACGATCCGTCTCGCGAACTCATCACGATCCGTCCCGCGATCTCATCACGATCCGTCTCATGAACTCATCACGATCCGTCTTGCAAACTCATCACGATCCGTCTCGCGAACTCATCACGGTTCGTCTCGCGAACTCATCACGATCCGTCTCGCGAACTCATCACGATCTGTCTCGCGAACTCATCACGATCCGTCTCGCGATCTTGATCACGGTCCTTCCGATCTAGCGCCGAACGGACGGCACCTCCGCGTTCAACACACGTACAGCTTGATGACGATCTCCACCGTCTTGATCCAGCAAGAGGAAGTGGAGAGGAGGAAGAGTTCACCGGCAGCATGACGGCGCTCCGGCGATGGTGGTGGAGCAATTCCGGGAGGGCTTCGCCTAAGCACTGCGGAAATCCGATCTAGAGGAGCACCGGTGGAACGGGTAGCACGTGGCCGTAAAATCAGGTGCAAAACACCCAATCCCACCAGTATATATAGGAGGGAGGGAGGAGGAGGGCTGGCGCACAAGGCTGCCCTTGCGCAAGGAGGAGAGGAGGAATCCTCCTCCAATCCTAGTAGGACTAGGATTCCTCCTTTCCTACTTGGAATCTCTCTCCACCTTGCGTTTTTTCTTTCTCTTTCAACTCCAGCCGCATGGGCCTCTTAGAGGACTTACACCAGCCCACTAAGGGCTGGTTTCCACCCTCCCACAACCCATGTAGCCTCTTCGGTCGAAATACCTCTCCCGATGGTCCCTCGGTACATTACCGGCACTCCCGGTACACTACCGATGAGCCCGAAACTTTTCTGGCGACCAAAATAGGACTTCCTATATATGAATCTTTACCTCCGGACCATTCTGGAGCTTCTCATGACGTCCAGGATCTCATGAACAACACTTAGTCACATTGCTTGCAAGGATTATTGTGATGTTGTATTACCGAGTGGGCCCTGAGACACCTCTCCGTCACACGGAGTAACAAATCCCAGTCTTGATCCATGCCAACCCAACAGACACCCTCGGAGATACCTGTAGAGCACCTTTATAGTTACCCAATTACGTTGCGACGTTTGATACACACAAGGCACTCCTCCGGTGTCAGTGAGTTGCATGATATCATGGTCATAGGAACATATACTTGACATGCAGAAAACAGTAGCAATAAACTGACACGATCATATGTTATGTTTGTAGTTTGGGTCTTGTCCATCACACCATTATCCTAATGATGTGATACCGTTATCAAATGACATCTCATGTCCATGCCTAGGAAACCTTAACCATCTTTGATCAATGAGCTAGTCCATTAGAGGCAAACTAGGGACATGGTTTTGTCTATGTATCCACACATGCATCTAAGTCTCTGATCAATACAATTATAGCATGGATAATAAAAAATTTATCATGAACAAGGAAATATGATAATAACTAATTTATTATTGCCTCTAGGGCATATTTCCAACAGTCTCCCACTTGCACTAGAGTCAATAATCTAGTTCACATCACCATGTGATACACATTGTTATGAATCTAACACCCAATGAGTTCTGGGGCTCGATCATGCTATGCGTGTGAGAGAGGTCTTATAGTCAACGGGTCTGCAACATTCAGATCCGTATGTACTTTGCAAATCTCTATGTCAAACTGTAAACACTGCTACCACACTCCACTTGGTACTATTCCAAATGGCTGCTCCACTATATGTATCCAGATTGCTACTACGGGTCACCCAGATTGGTGTTAAAGCTTGCATCGACGTAACTCTTTACGACGAACTCTTTATCACCTCCATAATCGAGAAACATCTCCTTAGTCTTTTAGTTACTAAGGGTAATCTTGACCGCTGTCTAGTGATCCACTCCTAGATCACTCTTGTACCCCTTGACGGACTCATGGCAAGGCACACACAGGTGCGGTACACAGCATGGCATATTATACAGAGCCTATGGCTAAGGCATAGGGGACGACATTCGTCCTTTCTCTTTCTTCTGCCGTGGTCGAGCTTTGAGTCTCACTCAACTTCACACCTTACAAAGCAGGCGAGAACACTTCTCTCTAACTAATCCATTTTGAACTCTTTCAGAATCTTGTCAAGGTATGTACTCATTGAAAGTCTTATCTAACATCTTGATCTATCTTTATAGATCTTGATGCTCAACAATTAGGTAGCTTTATCCAAGTCTTCCTTTGAAAAACTCTTTTCAAACAACCGTTTATGCTTTCCAGAAATTCTACATCATTTCCGAATAGAAATATGTCATCCGCATATACTTATCAGAAACTCTATAGTGCTCCCACTCACTTTATTGCAAATACAAGTTTCGCATAAACTTTGTATAGATTTAAAAACTTTGATCACCTTCTCAAAGTGTATATTCCAACTCCGAGATGCTTGCTTCAGTCCATAGAAGGATCACTGAAGCTTGCTCACCTTTTAGCATCCTTAGGATTGACAAAACCTTCTGGTTGTATCTCATACAACCTTTCCTTAAGGAAGGAAACGATGTTTTGGCATCCATCTGCCAGATTTCATAATTGAAAAATGCAGCAACTGCTAACATAATTCCAACAGACTTTAACATCGCTACGAATGAGAAAGTCTCATCGTAGTCAACTCCTTGAACTTGCCGGAAACTTCTTTGCGACAAGTCGAGCTTTATAAATGGTGACATTCACCATCATCGTCTGTCTTCATTTTAAAGATCCATTTGTACTCAACGACCTTGTCGTCTAACAAGCAAGTCTACCAAAGTCTATACTTGGTTTTCATATATGGATCCTTTTCATGGCCTCTAACCATTTGTCGGAATCCGGGCCCATCATCGCTTCTCCATAGCTCGTAGGTTCATCGTTGTCCAACAACATGACCTCCAAGACAGGGTTGTCGTACCGCTCAGGAGTAGTACACATCCTTGTCGACCTACGAGGTTCGATAGTAACTTGATCTGAAGCTTCATGATCATCATCATTAACTTCCTCTTCAACTAACGTAGGCTTCACAGAAACAAATTCCTGTGCTGCGCTACTCTCTGGTTGAACAAAGGTTCAACAACCTCATCAAGTTATATCTTCCTCCCACTCAATTCTTTCGAGAGAAACCTTTTCTCGGGAAAGGACCCAGTTTTAGCAATAAAGATTGTATGCTTGGATCTGAGATAGAAGGTTCACCCAACTTGTTCTTACGGTATTCTATGAAGATGCATTTGTCCGCTTGTGGGAGAGCTCATTAGGTGAATACATTTTCCACAAAAGCGTTGCAGCCCCAAACATTAAGAAATGACAGCTTAGGTTTCTATCAAACCATAATTCACACGGTGTCATCTCAACGGATTTAGATGGTGCCCTATTTAAAGTGAATGTAGTTGTCTCTAATGCATAACCCCAAAATTATAGTAACAAAACGATAAGAGACATCATAGCATGCACCATACCCAATAGAGCACGACTATGACGTTCGGACACACCATCACACTATGGTGTTCTAGGTGGCGTGAGTTGTGAAACAATTTTCACATTGTCTAAAGTTGTATGCCAAACTCGCAACTCAGATATTCATCTCGACGATCATATCGTAGACATTTTTATCTTCTTGTCACGATGATCTTAAACTTCACTCTAAATTTGCTTGAACCTTTCAAACGATTCAGACTTGTGTTTCATTAAGCAAATATACACTATATCTACTCAAATCATCATTGAAGGTAAGAAAATAACGATATCCACCGCATGCTATAAGACTCATTGGATTGCATACATCAACATGTATCATTTCCAATAAATTACTTGCCTGCTCCATCCATCTGGAAACGGGGTCCGTAGTCATCTTGCCCAAGAGGCATGGTTCGCATGTCTCAACCGATTCGAAATCGAATGAGTGCAAAGATCCATCAGCATGGAGTTTCTTCATGCGCTTTATACCAATATGACATATAGCGGCAGTGCCACAATTATGTGGTACTATTATTATTAACTTTGTATCTTTTGGCATCAATGTTATGAACATGTGTATTACTACGATCAAGATTCAACAAACCATTCTCACTGGGTGCTTGACCATTAAAGGTATTATTCATGTAAACAGAATAACCATTATTCTCTAACTTAAATGAATAACCGTGTTGCAATAAACACGATCCAATCACGTTCATGCTCAACGCAAAACACCAAATAACATTTATTTAGGTTTGTCACTAATCCCGAAGGTAGAGAGAGCGTGCGATGTTGATCACATCAACCTTGGAAACATTTCCAACACACATCGTCACCTCACCCTTAGCTAGTTCTCCGTTTATTCCGTAGCTTTTATTTCGAGTTACTAACATTTAGCAACCGAACCGATATCCAATACCCAGGTGCTACTAGGAGTACTAGCAAAGTACACATCAATAACACGTATATCAAATATACTTCTGTCGGCGTTGCCAGCCTTCTTATCTACCAAGTATCTAGGGTTGTACCACTTCAGCGACCGCTCTCCTCATAATCGAAGCACTTAGTCTCGGGTTTGGGTTCAACTTTGGGTTGCTTCACTGGAGCAGCAACTGACTTGCTATCCATGAAGTTTCCCTCCTTGCCCTTGCCCTTCTCGAAACTAGTGGTTTTACTAACCATCAACACTTGATGCTCCTTCTTGATTTCTACCTTCACGGTGTCAAACATCGCGAACAGCTCAGGGATCATTATTTCTATCCCTGGCGTTTATAGTTCATCACCAAGTTCTAGTAGCTTAGTGAAAGTGACTTGGAGAACAATATCAATCACTATCTTATCTAGAAGATCAACTCCCACTCGATTCAAGCGATTGTAGCACCCAGACAATCTGAGCACATGCTCAATGATTGAGCTATTTTCCTTCATCTTACAGGTAAAGAATCTTGTTGGAGATCTCATATCTCACAACACGGGCACGAGCCTGAGATCCTAATTTCAGCTCTTAGAACATCTCATATGTTCCATGACGTTCAAAACGTTTGGGAGCCTAGATTCAAAGTTGTAATGCATGATGCATGAAACTATCAAGTAGTTATCAGAACGTGCCTGTCAGATGTTCACAACATCTACAAACAATGCTAGAGGGGTTGGCGCACCGAGCGGTGCATTAAGGACATAAGCCTTCTGTGCAGCAATGAGGACAATCCTCAGATCATGGAGCCAGTTCGCAATATTGTTACCATCATCTTTCAACTCTATTTCTCTAGGAACATATCAAAATTCAAGGGAGCTACAGCGCGAGCAAGTAATCTACAACATAATTTGCAAAGACACTACTGACTATGTTCATGATAATGAGTTCAATTAATCATATTACTTAAGAACTCCCACTCAAATTGACATCCCTCTGGTCATTCGAGGGATACATGATCCAAATTCACCAACTCAAGTCCGATCATCACGTGAGTTGAGGTGGTTACAATGGTGAACATCATCATGTTGATCATATCTACTATATGACTCATGTTCGACCTTTCGGTCTCTTGTGTTCCGAGGCCATGGCTGTACATGCTAGGCTCGTCAAGTTTAACCCGAGCGTTCTTCATGTGCAACACTGGCTTGCACCCGTTGTATGTGAATGTAGAGTCTATCACACCCGATCATCACATGGTGTCTCGACACGAAGAACTTTCGCAATGGTGCACACTCGGGGAGAACACAATTTATCTTGAAATTAAGTGAGGGATCACCTTATAATGCTATCGTTGTCCTAAGCAAAACAAGTTGCAAAATAGGATTAACGTCACATGCAAATCAGAAGTGACATGATATGGCCATGAACTTGTGCTTTTGATCTCCATCATGAAAGCACCGGCATGATCTCCATCGTCACCGGCATGACACCATGATCTCCATCATCTTGATCTCCGTCAACGTGTCGCCATCGGGGTTGTCGCACCCACCACGCTTCTACTACTATTGCTACCGTTTAACGATAAATTAAAGCATTACATAGCGCTTAATGATTGACACGCAGGTCATACAATAATTAAAGACAACCCTATGGCTCCTGCCGGTTGCCGTACTCATCGACATGCAAGTCGTGATAATCTATACATCACATGATCATCTCATACATCACATATATCACATCATGTAATTGGCCATATCAGATCACAACATACCCTGCAAAAACAAGTTAGACGGCCTGTAATTGTTGTTGCATGTTTTATGTGGCTGCTACGGGTATCTAGCAAGAACAATTCTCACCTACGCAAAAACCACAACGGTCATACACTAGTTGCTTTTCAACCTTCTCAAGGACCGCCTTTGTCGAATCCGATCCAACTAAAGTGAGAGAAACTGGCACCCGCAAGCCATCTATGCAACAAGTTGCGGTCGAGGGTACCCATCTCTCATAAGCATACGGGTAATGTTGGTCCGGGCCGCTTCATCTCACAATACCGCTGAACCAAAATCCGACCAGGGGAGGAAGAAATCTAAGCATCAATGCCCATAAACCTTTTGTGTTCTACTCGAGATCTCATCTACACATAGACCTAGCTCTGATACCACTGTTGGGGAACATCGCATGGGAAACAAAAAAATTCCTACGCACACGCAAGATCTATCCATGGTGATGAGCATCTACGAGAGGGAGAGTGGATCTACGTACCCTTGTAGATCGCTAAGCGGGAAGCGTTAAGAAACGCGATTGGTGTAGTTGAACATCTTCGCGATCCAAATCGCCGAGTGTCCCGCGATCTCATCATGATCCGTCCGCGATCCAATCACGATCCGTCCCGTGAACACATCACGATCTGTCTCGCGAACTCATCACGATCCGTCCCGCGATCTCATCACGATCCGTCTCGTGAACTCATCATGATCCGTCTCGCGAACTCATCATGATCCGTCTCGCGAACTCATCATGATCCGTCTCGCGAAATCATCATGATCCGTCTCTTGAACTCATCACGATCCATCTCGCGATCTTGATCACGGTCCTTCCGATCTAGCGCCGAACGGACGGCACCTCCGTGTTCAGCACACATACAGCTTGATGACGATCTCCACCGTCTTGATCCAGCAAGAGGAATTGGAGAGGAGGAAGAGTTCACCGGCAGCATGACGGCGCTTCGGCGATGGTGGTGGAGCAATTCCGGCACGGCTTCGCCTAAGCACTGCGGAAATCCGATCTAGAGGAGCACCGGTGGAATGGGTAGCATGTGGCCGTAAAATTAGGTGCAAAACACCCAATCCCACCAGTATATATAGGAGGGAGGGAGGAGGAGGGCTGGCGCACAAGGCTGCCCTTGTGCAAGGAGGAGAGGAGGAATCCTCCTCCAATCCTAGTAGGACTAGGATTCCTCCTTTCCTACTTGGAATCTCTTTCCACCTTGCGTTTTTTCTTTCTCTTTCAACTCCAACCGCATGGGCCTCTTATAGGACTTCCACCAGCCTACTAAGGGCTGGTTTCCACCCTCCCACAGCCCATGTAGCCTCTTGGGTCGAAATACCTCTCCCGATGGTCCCCCGGTACACTACCAGCACTCTCGGTACACTACCGATGAGCCTGAAACTTTTCCGGTGACCAAAATAGGACTTCCTATATATGAATCTTCACCTCCGGACCATTCTGGAGCTCCTCGTGACGTCCGGGATCTCATCCGGGACTCCTAAAAACCTTCGGTCACCACCATACATAACTCTATACTACCGAAACGTCACCAAACCTTAAGTGTGCAGACCCTGCGGGTTCGAGAACTATGTAGACATGACCGAGACACCTCTACGGCCAATAACCAATAGCAGGATCTGGATGACCATATTGGTTCCTACATATTCTATGAAGATCTTTATCGGTCGAACCTCTATGTCAAGGATTCAGTTAATCCCGTATGATGTTCCCTTTGTTCTTCGGTATGTTACTTGCCCGAGATTCGATCGTCGGTATCTCCATACCTAGTTCAACCTCGTTACCGGCAAGTCTCTTTGCTCGTTCTGTAATACAAGATCCCATGACCAACACTTAGTCACATTGCTTGCAAGGCTTATTGTGATGTTGTATTACCAAGTGGGCCCTGAGATACCTCTCCGTCACACGGAGTAACAAATCCCAGTCTTGATCCATGCCAACCCAATAGACACCCTCGGAGATACCTGTAGAGCACCTTTATAGTCACCCAGTTACGTTGCGATGTTTGATACACACAAGGCACTCCTCCGGTGTCAGTGAGTTGCATGATCTCATGGTCATAGGAACATATACTTGACATGCAGAAAATAGTAGCAATAAACTGACACGATCATATGCTACGTTTGTAGTTTGGGTCTTGTCCATCACACCATTCTCCTAATGATGTGATCCCGTTATCAAATGACATCTCATGTCCATGGCTAGGAAACCTTAACCATCTTTGATCATCGAGCTAGTCCATTAGAGGCATACTAGGGACATGGTTTTGTCTATGAATCCACATATGCATCTAAGTCTCTGATCAATACAATTATAGCATGGATAATAAACGATTTATCATGAACAAGGAAATATGATAATAACTAATTTATTATTGCCTCTAGGGCATATTTCCAACAGATGGAGCGTGTAGAGAGGAAGGAACACCACGAGAACACGTTATCCTTGTCACGTGTCTCCATAAGACGATATGACCATAAGTCCAAATCAGAAATAAGGTGTCTAAGGTTTATTATAGAACATTGGTCAATATTTCAAAATAACATGTCGTTGCGCACTGCCCAAATCTTCCATAATAGTGACATGAGAACCAGAGGCCATGCTCTATTGGGGAGCTGGTGTGGAAGTGTTATGTCCCAAAGCTCAGTGATGTCGGAAACCTATGGTAGAATATCAATGCGCTGCTAGACCCGGCTGGCAAGAGGGCATGACACAAACATGTGCATGGAGTCCTCGGGGAGAAGGCCACATCGGGGGCATGTGTCGATGGTGATGATATGCTTATGAGCGAGGTTAGCCCTGGTGTTGAGCCGGTCTTTGAAGAGCGGCCAAGCAGAAAAATTGAGCTTGCGAGGAGCCTTGGACCGCCATATGAGAGGGGCAAGGGGATCCTTGTTCGGCCTAGACATGATGGCATCGTACGCATGCTTGGTGGAGAAGTCGAAGCCTCCAAGTATGAACCTTTTGTCATCCTCCGACGAGGGTAGAAAGTCCTGCAAAATAGCCAAAAGCGAAACAAGCTCTTGCTCTGCCGCAAGGGTGAGATGATTACGGAGGTTAGCAGTTAAACAGTAATGAAGAATATTAGCCACTTTAACTAGCTCGAGGGTGTGGAGTGGGAGAACAAGTGGGGGAAGGTGGTAGCAATTGGTCTAGGGGTCAACCAAGTGTCAAACCAAAAATAAGTGTGAGAACCACTATTTGTGAGGAAGAAGGAGATCTTTTGGAGTAGGGGTAGTTGCTGGGAGATGGTTCGGCAGAGAAAGGAGTTTTGGTGGGAGGAAGAGACTAGGGCATTTGGATGTTGAAGGTCAAGCCACTCTAACCAAGGTGTCTGAGAAGAGGACAGGGCCTTGTTTGCGATTTTCATGAGAAGGCAAATATTTTGAACATGTAGGTTTTTTAGCCCTAAACCACTGAACATTTTAGGTTTGCACATGTTTTTTCCAAGCAATAAGGCATTGAGCTCCAGAACAGGACTCCTCTCCCGCCTAAAAAAATCCCTTCAGAGAGAGTCAGTGGTTTTGAGAGTCTTTTTTGGGACACAAAAAACGGACATAAAGTAGGTAAGTAGAGAGCCGAGGACTGCGAAGATGAGAATGAGACGATCACCTTTGTCTAACAGTTTTGCGCGCCAGCGAGTCATAAGCTTATGAGAGCGTTCTACTAGATGGGCAAAGGCGTTAGAGGGAGTAGGTGCAAGGGGAAGGCCGAGGTAGGTTTGGGGGAAGGGGCGCGTGTGCATCCCGTGGCTAGGGCAATGGCCGAGGCCATGTTGTCATCTGTGTGAAGTGTGGCTAGTGTTGTCTTAGAGAAGTTGATGGTCAGGCCTGTAGCATGGCCGAAGTTGGTGAGGATTACTTTTAATGCCACAATGGCGACGGGGGAAGCGGCAGTGACTATGATCGTGTCATCTGCGTATTGCAGAACGGTTGGAGGCAAGTGAGAGAAGATGGGGTGATGAAGAGTTTCCTCATAGTTCTGAAGAATAAGTTGCTGGAGAAGGTCTGCTACGATGAGGAACAGGTATGGGGATGCTGGATTGCCTTGACTAAGGCCGTTCTTGCAGTCAATACAATTGCCCGGAATGCCATTTAGCAGGATGTACATTTTTCCAGTTTGAAGGAGGCATTGGATCCAATTACGAAAGGTCTGGGAAAAACCATGAACTAGCATAATCTTGTATAGAGCAGGCCATGTCACGGAGTCAAAGGCCTTCCTGAAATCTAACTTGAAGACCATAGTAGGTCGTTTCCGAGTGTGGCAGGAGCTAATAAGGTCAGCTGCGAAAACGTAGTTTTCAGCAATATTCCGCCCTGAGATAAACCCAGTTTGGTTGCCATGAACTAGTAAAGGTACGAGTGGCATGAGACGTGAGGTTAAGACTTTAGCGATAGCTTTAATCAGACAATTTTGGAGAGAGATGGGTCTAAAGGCGTCCGAGGAGATAGGCGCATCTTTTTTTGGGAAGGAGGACGATGTGAGCCCTATTTATTCGTTTTGTATCGGCGACGCCTTGGTGAAATTGCGAGAAAAAAGGAAGGATGACCCGTTTGACTAGTGGCCAGTATTTTCGATAGAAAAAGGGGCCGAAACCATCAGGCCCAGGGCTTGCTTGGGGGTTCATTTGGAAGAAAGACCGCTTGATTTCATCTTTAGAGAATGTTTCGTCCAAGACATGGAGCCCAACAACAGGTTGAGGGTAGATTTTTTCAGATCGAAGGCCCGGGAGGTATTTGTTGGTGCGCCAATTAAGGAGACAAAAAATCTCGCAAGATAGTGGATTTTTGAGGATGTGAAGTGAAGTCAACACCATCCTGAGTGAGAATGAAAATATTGTTCTTTCGCATACGTTGAGAGGCAGACATGTGAAAGAATTTTGTGTTTTCTCCACCATGGATGGCCCTAGAGACTTTAGCCCGCCATCTCCAGTATGTCATTTTTTCCTGCATCGTGCATTTGGAGAGAGAGATGATTATCTTACGGGTGAGAAGTTCAGTTTGATAGAGGGTCCGAAGTTCCACAACATGATCCAAGGCAGAGATAGCCGCTTTGCAACGTAGTTCACGTAGAGGTGTAGGAGCACATGAGCGTGCCCATTTTTTGAGGCAGGTCCGCAACTTTTTGAGAGAGTAAGCAAGGGTGGCTGCCGCATTGGCGGAGGTGTGAGGGTTTTGTGGCCAACATTTTTTAACAATGTCATTGCATGGGCGGAAGTTGGTCCATCCAGGTTCAAATTTAAAGAAAACAGAGTGAGGGATCATCGTGGTGACGTGAATGAGGAGTGGAATGTGGTCGGAAGTGAATCATGTGAGCGATGAGAGGGACGTGTTGGGGAAGGCGTCAGCCCATGCAAGGTTGAAAAAAGCATGATCAATCCGTTCCAGGGTGGGAGTGGATCTATTGTTTGACCACGTGAACTGACAATCTAGGAGGGGCAGCTCGACAAGAGCTAGGTCATCGATGGTGTGGTTGAAGGCATTGGCCGCAGATGATTGAAAAGTGTTGTTGTTTTTGTCAACGGGGAAGTAGAGAAGGTTGAAGTCTCCAACTAGTAACCAGGGAGAGTCGTCCGATTGAGAGATAGCTAGAAGCTTGTCAGAGAAGGATTGTTTGAGATCGAGGGAGGAGGGGGCGTAGATGTTTGTGATAGCTATGTTGTGCACACATGACGTCATCTTTAGGACTAGGGTAGATGAGAAGGTGCGGTGTGAGTGCGAGACGACTTGGAGGGAGTCAGGCTTAACAACAGAGATTGCGCCACCAGCCGTGCCAAATGCGGGAAGGCAGAATGCTTGATCGAGTTGCCGTGGCATAAAAGATCATAGTTTAGTGTCGGTGAAAGTTTCAAGTTTTGATTCTTGCAAGAGGGCAATGTGGGGTTTATTGCGACTAATTCTGATAGGACGTCAGAGCACTTGGTATCATCACCCAAACTGCGTACATTCCAAGAACATATAGATATGGTAGCGTTACTCATGAGAGTAGTACAAATACCAATAGGAGAAACAAAAGTACAGATGTTCTACGGGGCCTAACCTTACAACAAGACGTGAATACAACACTTGAACTAAGGATAGCAGGCATGATAGCGAAAGGAGCATCAACACACTAGCACACTGGACAGAGGTGTAGTCTACACCGTGGAGGCAGAAGTCGTCCACGGTGCAGACGTCACTAAGGAAAGAAAGGGTGAAGCGAATGCCATCGTTGTGCCAGAGTTCGTGTGGGAATTCAGAAACTTCAACCTCCATGAGGTCGGTGAAGACAACGATGGAGCGGTCAGCGTGCTCTACCGGCTCGATAGTGATGACATTGCCCTCAAAGTCAATGGGACTGCGACGGACGACATCGTTTCGAGCAACAGGTGTGTGGAAGGTGAGGCAGGCGACCCCACACCAGGTTCCACCCATGATGAATGCTGGGTTGCCACAGGTGTTTTGGATGGCGCAACAGATGAGAGGTGTAGGGTTTGGGTCAGGGATCTGGAGGTGGGTGAAAGCAAAGCGGCATGGGCAATGGACTAGGCATGGCGCGGCGACGACAAGAGGCATGTCGCCGTAGGGGGGCAACAGACCAGCCTCATGGTCTGGGCGCGGCAGCTCATCTTCAGATTCAGTGTGAGAGATGTGTGTAGTGGCCCTAGTGTATTGAGAGGCAATGTGAACGTCGGAGAGGCAATCACGTAGGGCCTGGGTGTCGAATGGGGGTGGGCTGTGGTTGATGGGTGCGTGGAGAGGGGTGGTGGGAGAGGGGGAAGGGGCCGATGTGCATGGTGGTGAGGGGGAAGGCAAAGGAGCACCGTCGGCACCGACGGGGACACCATGAATGATGAAAGGAGAGGGGACGCAGACGGCAGGGAAGGGCTCAGATAGGATGATTGGGATGTCTCCGATCATGAGGGTGCGTAGGTCGCAGATCATGACCGACGAAGAGCTGCCAGGTTCCATGCTGCAAGGGAAGAAGGCGGGGTTAGGACCTAATGGAAATACAGGGGGAGTGGAGGGAAGAGAGGCCAAATTCTATGGTACCTGTAGTCGCGACTGCGGTGGCCGTTCCGCCAACATCGGGTGCAGCAAAAAGGGTCGTGGCAAGCCTCGACGCAGTGATCCAGAGCAAGGCACCAGAAGCAACACCTGTTCTTCTTGGTGGAGAGGAGTGGGTGTGTGCGCTGATGAGAGGGGAAGAGGGGTCTACGGTTAATATATGGAGGGCGGGGCTGAGGGTGACTGTGAGGGTTGGGAAAGGAGAGGAGAGCATCTCGATATGGGGTCGTCGTGGCACTGTTGGATCGCGCAGGCGGCGTATCAAGTGGTAGAGGGACATGATCAATGGCGTAGTACAGTGGGCGAGGAGACTAGGCCACGGGGCACGGTGACCAAGCCGACGGATTAGGCTGCAGAGTGGGTTTAGGGGCGATGATGATGGCTAGATGCTGTTCAGGAGTAGCCGGGGAGGGAGGCACGGGTGAGCGGGGGGTAGACTGCGCGACATCATCGGTTCCTGAGGTAAGAATCATGTGTGGTGCTACGGCAGTAGGCGCGTGGAGGGGGGCAGGGGGCGGCATAGCTATCCGTATTTGGCGAGGGGGGCAGGTGGGACGTCCAGATTTGGCACAGATAGAGAGACTGGAGTGGCGACCTGGGGGCCCATGCTGGAGTCGCGCGCATGCGCGGCTTGTCTCACTGGAAGTGGATCTTTGGGGAGATATAGGTGATCTGCCGCGGTTGCGCTGCCATCATTGTGCATGGGGTGGGCCAGGGGGGCATGCAAGGTCATGTCGTCGTTTTCTCAGGATAGATGCCATGGGGTGGCTTATCGTAAGTGGTTGGGGCCAGAGGACGCCGACGGGCTCTGGGTGCGAGATTGGGCACAAGCGGTGGTGACACATGATGTACCCAGGTTTAGGGCCCTCTGTGGGAGGTAACACCCCTAGTCCTGCTTGGTCTAGTTGGATGGATGGGTATGTGTACAAGGATGCTCCTAGAGCTGTGTCTAGAGGAGGAAGAAGGAGCAGCCGGCTCGTCTTCCTCTGCCACTAGAGAAGGGAATGAGAGTTCCGTGGGTGTGTGTGAGCGACCATCCGTCCTCGTTGCATGGGGGGCTCAGGGGGTTTTATAGGCCATCCTCCCGACTCTTACAATATGCTTAAAGTACCAAGGTGGGGGGACCCGGCTGGCAGTCTCTCCGGTTGGCCAAAGGGTCCTGCCGCTTGCGCCGTCTTGTCGTGGGCGGGGCCCGCCGACCGAGCGGTCCCATCTCCTGTTGGGGCCCGCCAACCAGTTCTGCGATTGGCCCTCGACCACCTGCCGCGGCATGGGCTGCCTAGGGGAGCGTCGTCTAGTGCCAGCTGGCCAAAGTCTCTGGTATGGACGGCAGCACTGTAGCCACGCCGGGGCAGGTAATCGAGTGGCGAGGGCGTGCCGGCACTGTTCCCCCGCCCGGTCACGCTCACCGAGGTCAGCGGCCGGGATGGTTGGACTGTAGCCACACGCTGCGGTGCGTAAGCGGCCACTATAGCCATAGACAGAGGGATGGGACGGGGCATGTCCGTCCCAAAGTCAACGGAAGAGCCGGCCCGTGGGCAGCCGACCGCGCCCAGCCGGCCGAGGGCCCAACCGGCTCCTTGACCAGCCGCCCGGGGCGCCAGCCAGCACGGGCTTGCGCCAGTCATCCTCCAACCGGCCACGGCCAGCCGACCGCGTAGTTTTTCTTCGAAGCGAAAGGGGGAAGACCAGTTGCTTTGGCCTACCTAGGGGTAAGAACCCCGTTAGTAGCCCTCGAAGCCGGCGGGGGCCGCGTCTGGCGGATGGTGGGGAGCCGGCGGCTTCCCCTCAGCGCCACCCGCCTCTGGCTCGAAGGCGAAGAGGCAGCCGGGTCAGCCGTTGGATCCGATGCCTCGGGTTCCGATGCGCCGCCCCGGGACCCATGTCGGCACATGGCACGCCACACGGCGAGTAATGATGTCGTGGGTCCCGCGCACACGGGGAGATGGGATGTCGCCCAGGCCTAGCTCGGTAGGACCCAGGCGTAGCCCTCGTAGGCCTCGGGGCGCAGGACAGGATCCTTTGTGCCCCGAAGTGGCCATTACGGCCCGGGAACACCCACGCGCGCAGAGTTTCCGGGAGGAGTGGGCGCACGCCATCGCACCCGAGCCCGCGCCCTCTTTCCTTCCCTCGCACGCCGTCGCACCCGAGCCCGAGCCCGCGCCCGCACACCGCACCGCCGCCGCGATGGCCGATGGACGCGGAGGCAGTTGGGCTGGTTCCTTCGTGGTTGAGGCAGACATCGCCGAGCTGCGCTGCGCGTGCATGTTGCTGTCGGCGGAGCAGGTGGCCGCATGCACGCCGGGCGACGAGATAGCGCCGGCACCACAGCCAGGGGAACACGTCGGGTTCCTTGTTGGAAATATTCCCTAGAGGCAATAATAAATTAGTTATTATCATATTTCCTTGTTCATGATAATCGTTTATTATCCATGCTATAATTGTATTGATCGGAGACTTAGATGCATGTGTGGATACATAGACAAAACCATGTCCCTAGTATGCCTCTAATAGACTAGCTCGTTGATCAAAGATGGTTAAGGTTTCCTAGCCATGGACATGAGATGTCATTTGATAACGGGATCACATCATTAGGAGAATGGTGTGATGGACAAGACCCAAACTAAAAACGTAGCATATGATCGTGTCACTTTAATGCTACTGTTTTCTACATGTCAAGTATCTGTTCCTATGACCATGAGATCATGCAACTCACTGACACCGGAGAAGTGCCTTGTGTGTATAAACGTCGCAACGTAACTGGGTGACTATAAATGTACTCTATAAGTATCTCCGAGGGTGTCTATTGGGTTGGCATAGATCAAGACTGGGATTTGTTACTCCGTGTGACGGAGAGGTATCTCGGGGCCCACTCGGTAATACAACATCACAACAAGCCTTGCAAGCAATGTGACTAAGTGTTAGTCACGGGATCTTGTATTACGGAACGAGTAAAGAGACTTTCCGGTAACGAGGTTGAACTAGGTATGAAGATACCGACGATCGAATCTCGGGCAAGTAAACATACCGAAGAACAAAGGGAACATCATACATGATTAACTAAATCCTTGACATAGAGGTTCGACCGATAAAGATCTTCGTAGAATATGTAGGAACCAATATGGGCATCCAGGTCCCGCTATTGGTTATTGACCGTAGAGGTGTCTCGGTCATGTCTACATAGTTCTCGATCCCGCAGGGTCTGCACACTTAAGGTTCGGTGACGTTTCGGTAGTATAGAGTTATGTGTCGTGGTTACCGAAGGTTGTTTGGAGTCCCAGATGAGATCCCTGACGTCACGAGGAGCTCCGGAATGGTCCATAGGTAAAGATTGATATATAGGAAGTCCTATTTTGGTCGCCAGAAAAGTTTCGAGCTCATCGGTAGTGTCCCGGGAGTGCCGGTAGTGTATCGAGAGACCATCGGGAGGGGTATTTCGACCCAAGAGGCTAAGTGGGCTGTGGGAGAGTGAATAACAGCCCTTATTGGGCTGGTGGAAGTCCCACATAAGGCCCATGGGGCTAGTAAGAAAATCCCATAGAGAAAAAGGTGGAAAAAGGCAAAAAGGCCAAAATAAGGAGGAGTCCTAGTCCTACTAGGATTGGAGGAGGAATCCTCCTCTCCTCTTGGTTCGGCCGACGCCTAGATGGCTTGGCCCTTGGGACAAGCCTCCTCCTCTCTTCCTCTTATATATACTTGAGGTTTTAGGGTTTTTGCACTTGATTTTCAGCCACGTGCTACCCGTTCCTCTAGTGCATAGTTTCTCCTCTAGATCGGTTTTCTGTAGTGCTTAGGCGAAGCCCTGCCGGAATTGCTCCACCACCATCACCGTGGCACCGTCACACTACCGGAGAATTCGTCTACCTCTCCGCTCCCTCTTGCTGGATCAAGAAGGTGGAGATCGTCATCGAGCCGTATGTGTGCTGAACACGGAGGTGCCATCCGTTTGGCGCTAGATCGGAAGGACCGTGATCAAGATCACGGGACGGATCGTGATGAGTTTGTGGGACGGATCGTGAATGGATCGCGGGACGGATCGTGATGAGATCGCGGGACGCTCGGGGATTTGGATCGCGAAGACGTTCGACTACACCAACCGCATTTCTTAACGCTTCCCGCTTAGCGATCTACAAGGGTATGTAGATCCACTCTCCCTCTCGTAGATGCTCATCACCATGGATAGATCTTGCGTGTGCGTAGGAATTTTTTTGTTTCCCATGCAACGTGCCCCAACAGTGGCATCATGAGCTAGGTCTATGTGTTGATGAGATCTCGAGTAGAACACAAAGAGTTTGTGGGCGTTGATGCTTAGATTGCTTCCTCCCTTGGTCATGTTTTGGTTCAGCGGTATTGTGGGATGAAGTGGCCCGGACCAACCTTACTCGTACGCTTACGAGAGACCGGTTCCATTGATTGACGTGTAACCTCGTTGCACAAAGATGGCTCGCGGGTGTCTGTTTCTCCTACTTTAGTTGGATCGGATTCGACAAAGGCGGTCCTTGAGAAGGTTGAAAAGCAACTTATGTATCACCGTTGTGGTTTTTGCATAGGTGAGAATTGTTCTTGCTAGATACCCGTAGCAGCCACGTAAAACATGCAACAACAATTAGAGGACGTCTAACTTGTTCTTGCAGGGTATGTTGTGATGTGATATGGCTAATTACATGATGTGATATATGTGATGTATGAGATGATCATGTGTTGTATAGAATATCACGACTTGCATGTCGATGAGTACGGCAACCGATAGGAGCCATAGGGTTGTCTTTAATTATTGTATGACATGCGTGTCAATCATTAAGCGCTATGTAATGCTTTAATTTATAGCTAAATGGTAGCAATAGTTTTACAAGCATGATGGGCGTGACAACCCCGATGGTGACGCATTGATGGAGATCAAGATGATGGAGATCATGGTGTCGTGCCGGTGACGAGGGAGATCATGCCGATGCTTTCAAGACGGGGATCAAAAGCACAAGTTCATGGCCATATCATATCACTTATGATTTGCATGTGATGTTAATCCTTTTATGCACCTTGTTTTGCTTAGGACGACGGTAGCATTGTAAGGTGATCCCTCACTTAATTTCAAGATAAATTGTGTTCTCCCCGAGTGTGCACCGTTGCGAAAGTTCGTCATGTCGAGACACCACGTGATGGTCGGGTGTGATAGATTCTACGTTCACATACAATAGGTGCAAGCCAGTGTTGCACATGGAGAACACTCGGGTTAAACTTGACGAGCCTAGCATGTACAGACACGGCCTCAGAACACAAGAGACCGAAATGTCGAACATGAGTCATATAGTAAATATGATCAACATGGTGATGTTCACCATTGAAACCACCTCAACTCACGTGATGATCGGACTTGATTTGGTGAATTTGGATCATGTATCACTCGAATGACCGGAGGGATGTCAATTTGAGTGGGAGTTCTTCAGTAATATGATTAATTGAACTCATTATCATGAACATAGTCAGTAGTGTATTTGCAAATTATGTTGTAGATTACTTGCTCGCGCTGTAGCTCCCTTGATTTTTTATGTTCCTAGAGAAATAGAGTTGAAAGATGATGGTAGCAATATTACGGATTGGGTCCGTGATCTGAGGATTGTCCACATTGGTGCATAGAAGGCTTATGTACTTAATGCACCGCTCGGTGCGCCAACCCCTCTAGCGTCATCTGTAGATGTTGTGAACATCTCACAGGCACGTTCTGATGACTACTTGATAGTTTAATGCGTCATGCATTATGGCTTAGAATTGAGGCTCCGAAACATTTTGAACGTCACGGAACATATGAGATGTTCGAAGAGCTGAAATTAGGATCTCAAGCTCGTGCCCATGTTGCGAGATATGAGATCTCCAACAAGATTCTTTGCCTACAAGATGAAGGAGAATAGCTCAATCGTTGAGCATGTGCTTAGATTGTCTGGGTACTACAATCACTTGAATCGAGTGGGAGTTGATCTTCCAGATAAGATAGTGATTGATATAGTTCTCCAAGACACTGTCACTAAGCTACTAGAACTTGGTGATGAACTATAAAAAGCCAGGGATAGAAATATTGATCCCTGAGATGTTCGCGATGTTTGACACCATGAAGGTAGAAATCAAGAAAGAGCATTAAGTGTTGATGGTTAGTCAATCCACTAGTTTCGAGAAGGGAAGGAACAAGGAGGGAAACTTCATGGATAGCAAGTCAGTTGCTGCTCCAGTGAAGCAACCCAAAGTTGAACCCAAACCCGAGACTAAGTGCCTCGATTATGAGGAGAGTGGTCGCTGAAGCGGAACAACCCTAGATACTTGGTAGATAAGAAGGCTGGCAACATTGACAAAAGTATAGTTGATATACGTGTTATTGATGTGTACCTTACTAGTACTCCTAGTAGCACTTGTGTATTGGATACCGGTTCGGTTGCTAAATGTTAGTAACTGAAAATAAAATCTACGGAATAAACGGAGAACTAGCTAAGGTGAGGTGACGATGTGTGTTGGAAATGTTTCCAAGGTTGATGTGATCAACATCGCACGCTCTCTCTACCTTCGGGATTAGTGATGAACCTAAATAAATGTTATTTGGTGTTTTGCGTTAAGCATGAACGTGATTTGATCGTGTTTATTGCAACATGGTTATTCATTTAAGTTAGAGAATAATGGTTATTTTGTTTACATGAATAATACATTCGATGGTCATGCACCCAGTGAGAATGGTTTGTTGAATCTTGATCGTAGTAATACACATGTTCATAACATTGATATCAAAAGATACAAAGTTAATAATAATAGTACCACATACTTGTGGCACTGCTGCTAAATGTCATATTGTTATAAAACGCATAAAGAAACTCCATGCTGATGGATTTTTGGACTCATTCGATTTCGAATCGGTTGAGACATGTGAACCATGCCTCTTGGTCAAGATGACTAAAGACCCCATTTTTTGGTTTGATGGAGCGGGCAAGTGATTTATTGGAAATGATACATGTTGATGTATGCAATCCAATGAGTCTTGTAGCGTGCGGTGGATATCGTTATTTTCTTACGTTCACTGATGTTTTGAGTAGATATAGTGTATATTTACTTAATGAAACACAAGTCTGAATCGTTTGAAAGGTTCAAGCAAATTCAGAGTGAAGTTTAAGATCATCGTGACAAGAAGAAATGTCTACGATATGATCATGGAGGTGAATACCTGAGTTGCAAGTTTGGCATACAACTTTAGACAATGTGAAAGTTGTTTCGCAACACACGCCACCTGGAACACCATAGCGTGATGGTGTGTCCGAACGTCATAGTCGTGCTCTATTGGATATGGTGCGTGCTATGATATCTCTTATCGTTTTGCTACTATAATGTTGGGGTTATGCATTAGAGACAACTACATTCACTTTAAATAGGGCACCATCTAAATCCGTTGAGATGACACCATGTGAATTATGGTTTGATAGAAACCTAAGCTGTCATTTCTTAATGTTTGGGGCTGCGACGCTTGTGTGTAAAAATGTTTTCACCTAATGAGCTCGAACCCAAAGCGGACAAATGCATCTTCATAGATTACCCTAAGAACAGTTGGGTGAACCTTCTATCTCAGATCCAAGCATAAAGTGTTTGTTGCTAAAATGGGTCCCTTCCTGAGAAAAAGTTTCTCTCGAAAGAATTGAGCGGGAGGAAGATAGAACTTGATGAGGTTGTTCAACCTTTGTTTCAACCAGAGAGTAGCACAACATAGAAAGATGTTTCTGTGGAACCTATGTCAGTTGAAGAGGAAGTATATGATGATGATCATGAAGCTTCGGACCAAGTTACTATCGAACCTCATAGATCGACAAGGATGTGTACTGCTCAACAATGGTACGACAACCCTGTCTTGGAGGTCATGTTGTTGGACAACGATGAACCTACGAGCCGTGGAGAAGCGATGATGGGCCCGGATTCCGACAAATGGTTAGAGGCCATGAAATCCGAGAAACAATCCATGTATGAAAACCAAGTATAGACTTTGGTAGACTTTCTCGTTGGACGGCAGGTCGTTGACTACAAATGGACCTTTAAGATGAAGACAGACACTGATGGTGAATGTCACCATTATAAAGCTCGACTGCGACGAGACTTTCTCACTCGTAGCGATGCTAAAGTCTGTTGGAATTATGTTAGCAGTTGCTACATTTTTCAATTATGAAATCTGGCAGATGGATGCCAAAACATCGTTTCCTTCCTTAAGGAAAGGTTGTATGAGATACAACTAGAAGGTTTTGTTAGTCCTAAGGATGCTAAAAGGTGTACAAGCTTCAGTGATCCTTCTATGAACTGAAGCAAGCATCTCGGAGTCGGAATATACACTTTGGTGAGGTGATCAAAGTTTTTGAGTCTATACTAAGTTTATGAGAAACTTGTATTCACAATAAAGTGAGTGGGAGCACTATAGAGTTTCTTGTAAGCATATGTGGTTGACATATTGTTGATCAGAAATGATGTAGAATTTCTCGAAAGCATAAACGGTTGTTTGAAAAGAGTTTCCAAAGGAAGACCTGGATAAAGCTACCTAATTGTTGAGCATCAAGATCTATAGAGATAGATCAAGATGCTTGATGAGACTTTCAATGAGTACATACCTTGACAAGATTTTGAAAGAGTTCAAAATGGATCAGTCAGAGAAAGAGTCCTTGCATGATTTGTAAGGTGTGAAGTTGAGTGAGACTCAAAGCTCGACAACGGCAGAAGAAAGAGAAGGGACGAACGTCGTCCCCTATGCCTTAGCCATAGGCTCTATATTATGCCATGTTGTGTACCGCACCTGGTGTGTGCCTTGCCATGAGTCTGTTAAGGGGTACAAAAGTGATCCAGGAGTGGATCACTGGACAACGGTCAAGATAATCCTTAGTAACTAAAAGACTAAGGAGATGTTTCTCGATTATGGAGGTGATAAAGAGTTCGTCGTAAAGAGTTACGTGGATGCAAGCTTTAACACCAATCCGGATGACTCGTAGTAGCAATCTGGATACGTATAGTGGAGCAGCCATTTGGAATAGTACCAAGTGGAGTGTGGTAGCAGTGTTTACGGTTTGACATAGAGATTTGCAAAGTACACACGGATCTGAATGTCGTAGACCCATTGACTATAAGACCTCTCTCACATGCAAAGCATGATCGAGCCCAGAACTCATTGGGTGCTAGATTCATAACAATGCGAATCACATGGTGATGTGAACTAGATTATTGACTCTAGTGCAAGTGGGAGACTGTTGGAAATATGCCCTATAGGAAATAATAAATTAGTTATTATCATATTTCCTTGTTCGTGATAATCGTTTATTATCCATGCTATAATTGTATTGATCGGAGACTTAGATGCATGTGTGGATACATAGACAAAACCATGTCCCTAGTATGACTCTAATAGACTAGCTCGTTGATCAAAGATGGTTAAGGTTTCCTAGCCATGGACATGAGATGTCATTTGATAACAGGATCACGTCATTAGGAGAATGGTGTGATGGATAAGAGCCAAACTACAAACGTAGCATATGATCGTGTCAGTTGAATGCTACTGTTTTCTACATGTCAAGTATCTGTTCCTATGACCATGCGATCATGCAACTCACTGACACCGGAGGAGTGCCTTGTGTGTATCAAACGTCGCAATGTAACTGGGTGACTATAAAGGTACTCTACAGGTATCTCCGAGGGTGTCTGTTGGGTTGGCATGGATCAAGACTGGGATTTGTTACTCCGTGTGACGGAGAGGTATCTAAGGGCCCACTCAGTAATACAACATCACAACAAGCCTTGAAAGCAATGTGACTAAGTGTTAGTCACGGGATCTTGTATTACGGAACGATTAAAGAGACTTGCCGGTAACGAGGTTGAACTAGGTATGAACATACCGACCATCGAATATCGGGCAAGTAAACATAGTAAAGAACAAAGGGAACATCATACAGGATTAACTGAATCCTTGACATAGAGGTTCGACCGATAAAGATCTTCGTAGAATATGTAGGAACCAATATGGGCATCCAAGTCCCGCTATTTGTTATTGACCGTAGAGGTGTCTCGGTCATGTCTACATAGTTCTCGAACCCGCATGGTCTGCATACTTAAGGTTCGGTGACGTTTTGGTAGTATAGAGTTATGTGTGGTGGTTACTGAAGGTTGTTCGGAGTCCCGGATGATATCCTGGACGTCACGAGGAGCTCCGGAATGGCCCGGAGGTAAAGATTTATATATAGGAAGTCCTATTTTGGTCGCCGGAAAAGTTTTGGGCTCATCGGTAGTGTCCCGGGAGACCATCGGGAGGGGTATTTCGACACAAGAGGCTAAGTGGGCTGTGGGAGAGTGAATACCAGCCCTTAGTGGTCTGGTGGAAGTCCCACATAAGGCCCATGCTGTTGGGAAGATAAGCCCAAAGCTAAAAAGGTGGAAAAAGGCAAAAAGGCCAAAATAAGGAGGAGTCCTAGTCCTACTACGATTGGAGGAGGAATCCTCCTCTCCTCTTGGTTCGGCCGACGCCTAGATGGCTTGGCCCTTGGTCCAAGCCTCCTCCTCTCTTCCTCTTATATATACTAGAGGTTTTAGGGTTTTTGCACTTGATTTTCAGCCACGTGCTACCTGTTCCTCTAGTGCATAGTTTCTCCTATAGATCGGTTTTTTGCAGTGCTTAGGCGAAGCCCTGCCGGAATTGCTCCACCATCATCGCCGCAGCGCCGTCACGCTGCCGGAGAATGCCGTCATGCTGCTGGATCAAGAAGGCAGAGATCGTCATCGAGCCGTACATGTGTTGAACGCGAAGGTGCCGTCCGTTCGGTGCTAGATCGGAAGGACCGTGATCAAGATTGCGAGACGGATCGTGATGAGATCACGGGATGGATCATGATGAGTTTGTGGGACGGATCGTGATTGGATCGCGGAACGGATCGTGATGAGATCGCGGGACGCTCGGCGATTTGGATCGCGAAGACGTTCGACTACACCAATCGCGTTTCTTAACGCTTCCCGCTTAGCGATCTACAAGGGTATGTAGATCCACTCTCCCTCTCATAGATGCTCATCACCATGGATAGATCTTGCGTGTGCGTAGGAATTTTTTTGTTTCCCATGCAACGTTCCCCAACATTCCTCTGGCACTTCTCCCGGGGCTTCGGGCTCCCGGTGAGTCTCTTTTTCCGTCTTCTGCTCGACACCTTTGACCTCCAGCCGCACAACCTCGGTCCGAATTCGATTTTGTACCTCTCCGCCTTCGTACGCTGTGCGAGGGGTACCTCGGTATCCTTCCTTTCATTGATCTTTTCAATGCCCTGTTCTATCTCAAGCCTTTGAAAAGCAACGCCTATGGGGGCACGATGGTGTGCTGCCGCGGCGTTGCTTGCTTTCCTCCTCTTTCCCTTATCGATTACGTTAAGGGGTGGCACCGGACGTTCTTCTACGTGAAGATACGTCGACCCAAGGATGGACTAAATCCAGCTGCCGCCGTTTGAGAACCGGCAGTCTTCTCAGCAGAACTGGCTGGGACCTGCCCCGCACGGCGTGGCCTTGGACGAGCTTGCCCGGCTCACGCAACTGAAGAGCGATGAGGGGCTGGTCGCCGCCGACTTGGTGGCGGACTTCATCTCGCGCCGGGTGTCGCCCCTCCAGATGCGACCACACCGGATCTGTGACATGTCCGGCCGACACGACCCCTGCCGGCAGTCCATCGTCGAGCTGACGCCAGCTGAGGTGGCGAAGCGGGTGAACGCCATCACGACGTTCAAGCTGAAGCCCGCCTCGTGGTCCTTCGGCATGGAGCCGTATGACCGCATCAACCGGCCTCCCCTAGTGAGTTTTTTTGTCGAGGCGGTTCTTTCTTGTTTGGTATTCCCCAACCGGCAGCCGGCTGGAGAACTTACGTTGAAGTGCTGACCGCAGCTGCTGGTGCGACAGAACACACCGGACGGCCCGCACCCGTAGATCTTCGAGGTGATGCGGGTGGACTCCAACTCTGAAGACTTCCAGATGGGAGGACCCCCGAAAGGAGTGGACTCCTCAGGAGGAGCCGACGAGGTGGTGGATCCGCGAGGCGGCGCTGCTGGCAGGGCCGGAGGGTCCGGCGCAGCCGGGGAACCCAGCGGAGCGGGTGAGTTCCCTCTTGCCCCCTCCATCAGGAATTGGAAAGATGACGACGGCAATGATGATGATTTAATGATCTTAGACGGGCCTCCTCCCGCAGCACGCCAGGACCGAAGGAGCAAGGAGCGACCGGCTCGAGGACCGACAGCCAAAGCGGCCGGCGGCGGGAAGAGGCCGGCTCACGAGGGGCCGGCGGCCCCGCCGCCCGGCCCGAAGTGGGTGAAGGTGGCCGCACGGAAGCCACCGCCATGTGCCAAGCGGGCCCTGCCCCTTGTTATTGCGTAAGTTCTTTGTCTTTGTGTAAGGTTGTGCTTCCGCCTTGCGAGCCGGTTAACAACCGATTCTTGAATGCTGCAGTGACCCCATCGAGCTCCAAGATGAGGAGCCGGCGAGGGAGACGACGGATGCCGCCAGTTGGCTGGCCTGCGAGCACGTGGCCACCCATTGGGAGGAAAAGAGGAGGCTCGCGGAGCTGTGAGCCTCTCGGTCCAGCATGCGAGGAGGGGCCGCGCACTCTAGGACCTCGAGCGGCCGAAGGCGGAGGGGGTCGGCGGACCCCCCATGGACGACGGACTCGGCAGCAGGGTCCACCCGCATGTCAAGGCCTCTGTCAACCGAGCCGCGGGGGGCGGCCGTGGACCCGCCAGTGCCTCCACCCACGCAAGAAACGGCCCAGGCGAGGGAGGCGACGACGAAGCCGGCTCCCGAGGCGACCCGACCTGAGGTGCTGGAGGTCACCCCGCCTGCGGCCGAGCCGGCACGGGTCGAGGTACTGGAGGTCCCAGCGGCCCCGGAGGCGGCGGCAACAGAGGCGGCGGCCATGGAGGTGGAGGTGCCTTCCGGGGCGACCGACGCGCTGGAGCGGCCAGGAGAGGAGGCGGCTGCCGCACCAGGCGGGGGGGGGGGGGGGGTAGGCGACTCCCGGCCCCTTGCCGTCATCAACTCGCCCCCGACGGCTGGAGCCGCGACGAGCTTGGGCGGCAGAGGCGACCGGGCCCGGAGGACCCTGTGGTCGATGCAGGAGGTCGTCCGGGACTGGGAAGCGCTGGCGAGCGCACCGGCCCTGCCGGCTCCCCACGCAGGCGGCCCGGTCCCGTCCGGTCCCGTCCTTCGCGGACTTGGGAAGTATCCTAGACCGGTGCCAGTAGGAGATGGCCCGATTTGCGGAGGCGGTAGACGCCGTCCTTCAGCGTGTAGAGGTAAGCCGACACTTTTGCCTTAGAGTTTTCAGTGGGGGCACACGAGCGCACCCACTGGGTGTAGCCCCCTGAGATGCGGGCCGGCTGACCGACTGACGGGCAGCCGGGCCGGATCTCCTTTGAGCATGTCTTGACCTTTGCCCCCCTTTTTTGTGATAGGAGGGAACCTCTCTGCGGCAGAAGCTGTTTGCGGAAGCGGTCACCATCCACAACCGTGGCAAATATGGATTCTATCGCCTGGAGGAGGAGCTGGCGCGCGTGCAAGGTGGGTTGCACTTTGTAGGAGTGGCATATAGCCCCCGGGAGTTAGCTGATGTTGGTTGTGTCTTGCAGGTGAGCTGGCCATCCTCCAGGGGAGAAGACCGGACTTGTCACCGAACGGGACCGGCTGATGCGGGATGTCCAGGAGAACGCACAGGAGACGGACCGGCTAGCCGCGCTGCTGGTCGACGGGGAGGCGGCCCGGGACCGGCTCAAGGCCGAGGCGACAAAGGAGGTGGCGACCCATGAGGCGGCCGTCAAGGAGGCGGCTGACGCCGCCCTAAGGACCGCCGCCCTTCAAGGCGAGGTGACCCGCCTTGAGAAGACTCTCAAGGAGGTCAAGGGTTCCCTCGCCACCTCGGAGCCGGCCCAGAAGTCAGAGTGGGAGGCGGCACTCCACTTTGCCATTAGGGTGGACGACGCGATCGAAGGTAGGTGCCCGTCTCTCTCCTTCCCCAGCCGGTTTCTTTTCCCTTTACCGTTTCTCGTGTTTCATCTTGCTTTTTCTTTCCTTCTCTTCTTCTTAGGGCGTTTCTCGAAAACTCATCGCCGCACTTCGCGTGTCGTTGAGGAGCACCAGGAATACCTTCGGGAGTGCGGTCGCTCCATCGAGGAGCACGCCGCGTGGGACATGGACGAGATTGGGATCGCCGTCGAGATGCGGATGACCCATCTCGAGCGGAGCGTGGAGCGGCTCAAGACCGCCGGCAAGGAGGTCATCGTGTTGTGGCCGGGCTGCGGGGGAGCTTCGACGCACCGCATGGCTCAGTGGCTGGAGCATGCCGTCCCCCGTCTTGAGGCCTAGAAGGCATCGGCTGCCCGAGCCAGGGCGCATATGGCGCTCCGGTTCGTGACGTCTTGGTACCGTGGCGTGGACCTGGGCCGGCTGGCGACCATGCGGGACGTGTCGGCCGCAGAGCGGGAGGCCCGTGAGCCAGCCCTTTTCCAGCGGGCCAACGAGCTCGCGTCGTATGTTGACACGGACGAATTCCCGACGGCCCTTTGTGAGGATGGCGGGCCGTTGCCCGAGGACTCCTTCGGCATCCCTCAAGGCCCGGCGGATGACGAAGTCGCCGACGAGAGCACCGACTCGAGCAGCGAGACGACCGAGACCGAGGAGCCCGCCTCGAAGGCCAAGGAGGCCGACCCGAAGACTACGACCACCTCCAAGGAGAGGACCGAGCCGCCTCGCGACGCGATGGCTGGGGGCATGCCGGCTGGCGACGCGCCGGTGGCCTAAGGCCCCGAGCATCTTTTTTAATCTTTTTTCCTGCATGTAAAAACTTGAATCCACCCACTGGGGGTGTTTGTGTAATGAGCCGAATGCTGGTCGTGGGCCACTTTTGCCTTAATGTTTATGCCATGAATATTCTGTTGTGTTTGCCTTGTGACTCATACCGCCTTGTCCTTATCCCTTTTTGCCTGCCTCAACTCTTTCTGTTTCTATTCCTTTTCCCCTTTGGTTTTGGCCCCGCCAGCCTGACAGCCGGGAGCCGGTCTGTAGCTGGGTCGGGGCATTCGCCTTAGGGGAGTCGGTTCAAAACTTAGCAATTGCAAGATTTTTTTGGGATAAGTAGAGCGACAGAGACGCAGTGATGGTCCGGCTAGGCCTCGAAGGGGTCTCTCTTTGTTTCGACCTTTTGTGTGAGCCAAACCTTGCCGTCCCGGGGCCCCGTCAGCCGGACAACCGGGGGCCGGTTCTGTAGCTGGTAAGGGTGGGGAAGTTTGGCCGGCTCACATTACTTAGCTGTTTTTTCAGAGAGGCGCTTCTAGGCCCAGCCGGCTAGCCCCCCGTCCCGGGAGCCGGGTCGGGGAGCCGGTGAGTGAGGAACACTTTTGAAAGAAACGAAATGGGGCGCGCCCCAAGAGCCGGCTTGGGGTGCCCATTGCATTCATAAGCCCAAAAGGATGGGGATACATACATACATTGATTTTCCTCAGCAGTAAAACGGGCGCAAGAGTGCTGCGTTCCATGGGCGCTCCGTCTCTTCACCGGAAGCATCTCTTTTGCGCTTTTGCGGCTTCTGGGCGTCTATCAGGTAGTACGCGTTGTCGTGTAGCGCCTTGCTGATGATGAACGGGCCCTCCCATGGGGAGGACAGCTTGTGCTGTCCGGCGGTTCGCTAGATCCGTCTGAGGACAAGGTCCCCCTCGCGGAACGAGAGTGGCCGGATCCACTTGCTGTGGTAGTGCCGGAGCTTCTGCTGGTAGATCGCCGTCTGGCTCAAGGCCAGTTCGTGAGCTTCCTCGAGTAGATCGACGCCGTCTTCTCTTGCCTCCTTAGCGTCCCTCTCCGTGTATAGGGAGACCCGAGGCGAATCGAACTTGATGTTAGTGGGGATGATCGCCTCGGACCCATACACAAGGAAGAAGGGAGTGTAGCCGGTTGACCGGTTCGGGGTGGTCCTGAGACTCGAAAGGACGGCCGACAGCTCGTCGATCCAGCAATCGGCTGGCCGTACCAGCAGCGTCACGAGCCGGGGCTTGATGCCGGACAGGATGAGGCCGTTCGCCCTCTCGACCTGGCCGTTTGACTGTGGATGAGCGAAGAGGCCAGGTCGAGCCGGATTCCTTGCTTGGAGCAGAAACGCGCGAGTGCGCCCTTGGCGAAGTTGGTGCCGTTGTCGGTGATGATGCTGTGGGGAATGTCGTAGCATACCGTGATGTCGTCGATGAACCGGACGGCCGCGGGGCTGTCCAGCTTCTTGATTGATCGCGCCTCGATCCACTTGGTGAATTTGTCGATGGCCACCAGTAAGTGTGTCATGCCACCTCGAGCGGTCTTGAATGGGCCCACCATGTCCAGCCCCCAAACAGCGAAAGGCCACGAGAAGGGGATGGGTTGGAGGGCCGTTGCCGGCAGGTGGCTTTGCGTGCTGAAGTGTTGGCAGCCCTCGCACTCGTCGACCAATTTCTTGGCTGCCTTGAGAGCCGTCGACCAGAAGAAACCGTGGCGGAAAACCTTGGCCACTAGGGTCTAGGAGGCGGCATGATGCCTGCACTCGCCCTTGTGAATGTCGAGGAGGATCTTCAGACCCCTTTCCGACTCGACGCATCGCTGGAAAATGCCGGTGGTGCTGTGGTGGACGAGCTCGTTGTTGATGATGCCGTAGGCCGTGGCCCGACGCTGGATTTGCCTGGCCAGAGCCTCGTCCCGAGGCAGCTCGCCCCGTAGAAGGAATGCTAAGATGGGTTGGGACCACGAGGGGGCCGAGACGGCGGCCGACTCGGGAGTCCCCGGGACTGGTTGATCAGTCCCTGGGGCCGGTTCGCCAGCCCCCGGGACCGGCTCAGAAGCCCCCGAGGCTGGTTGGCTAGCCCCCGGGTTTGGCTCGTCGCCCCCCAGGGCCGGCTGGTTGGCGATCGTCATGGCAGCCATGCCGCTGGGGCCTGCCGCCTTGGGCGACGCCGGCTCGACTGGAGCCGGCTGGGCGGCCGACAATACGAGAGCCGGTGGTGAAGTTGCCGGAGAGGCGGCCGAGGCCGTCGATGGGCCGGAGACACCCGCCGGCACGAAGATTGACTCCGATTCTGGGGAAGGCTTGATGGACGGCTTGAGCAACCGTTCGAGGGAGACGTCGGCTGGGATGGCCTACCGGGTGGAGCCGATCTTTGCCAGCGCATTCGCCGCCTCGTTGTCCGCCTGTGGGACGTGATGAAACTTACAGTCCTCGAAGGAGCCGGTGAAAAATTGTACGAGGAAGCGGTAGCTGGCCATGTTGGCGTCCCTGGCATCCCATTCACCAGAGACTTGCTGCACCACGAGGTCGGAGTCGCCGAAGCAGAGGATGCGCCTGATGCCGATCTGCTTGGCAAGCCGAAGGCCATGGACGATGGCCTCATACCCAGCCACATTGTTGGAGGCGGCGAAGTGGATCTGTAGGGCGTATTTGAGCTGATCACCTTTCGGGGAGGAGAGGACTATGCTGGCACCCAGGCCGGTCCTCATTTTCGAGCCTCGAAGTGCATGCGCCAATGCATGGAGTCTGGGGGAGGCGGGACAAACTCCGTCTCCGCCCAGTCGACGAGGAAATCCGCCAACGCGTGTGACTTGATGGCGGTTCTTGGCTTGTACCGGATCTCATGATCGGCGAGGGCGATGACCCACTTGGCGATCCGATCGGTGGAGTCCCAGCCGCTCATGATCTCGCCAAGCGGGGCCGTGCTCACCACGGTGATGGTATGCTCTTGGAAGTATTGCTTGACCTTCTTGGCAGCGAAGTATATGTCGTAGCACATCTTTTGATAGTGGGGGTAGTTCTGCTTGGACGCGGAGAGGACCTCGCTGAGGTAGTAGACGGGTCATTGGACCGGCAGGGACTTGCCCTCCTCCAGCCGCTCGACCACCAAAACGATGCTGATGACGCAGGTGGTTGCCGCGATGTAGGCGAGCAACAATTCCTTCTCAGCCGGCGCGGCCAGGATGGGCACGTGAGTGAGAGCCTTCTTGAGGCCGCGAAAGGCCTCGTCCGCCTTGTCAGGCCAGTTGAAGGCGCCCGGCCTCTTGGTTTGACCTGGCTCGAATAGAGCCGTCTTGCGAAGGAGCCCATAGAGGGGCAGGGCCTTCTCTCCCAGCCGGCTGATGAACCGGCTAAGCGAGGCGAGGGAGCCGGTGAACTTCTGGATGTCGCGGTGCCGGGTCGGTTTTGGCATGCGCTCAATCGCGCTGATCTTCTCGAGGTTAGCTTCGATGCCGTGGGCGGACACGAAGAAACCCAAGAGTTGTCCGGCGGGGACGCCGAAGACACACTTCTCCGGGTTGAGCTTGATCCTGTACTCGCATAAGTTCGCGAAGGTCTCCCTAAGGTCGTCGAGGAGGCTGAAGTGCTTCTTGGTTTTGACGACGATGTCGTTGACGTAGACGTGGACGTTCCTGCCTATCTGAGGCAGGAGGCACTTTGGAAGGTGGCGCCAGCATTCTTCAGGCCGAAGGACATGGTGATGTAGCAGTAGGCCCCAAAGGGCATGATGAAGGAGGTCTTGAGCCGGTCTTCCAGATCTAGCTTGATCTGGCGGTAGCCTGAGTAGGCGTCCAGGAAGGACAACAAGTCGCAGCTAGCCGTGGAGTCGATGACTTGATCGATTCGCGACAGGGCAAATGGGTCCTTGGGACATGCCTTGTTCAGGCTAGTGTAGTCGATGCACGTGCGCCAGGTCTTGTTCTTCTTCAGTACCAGGACTGGGTTGGCCGGCCAGTCCGGGTGGAATACTTCCATGATGAACCTGGCTGCGAGCAGCCGGGCGATCTCTTTGCCTATAGTACGCCGCTTCTCCTCGAAGAAGCAGCGCAAGGGTTGCTTGACCGGCTTGACGTCCGGCCGTACGTGGAGTTTGTGCTCGGCGAACTTCCTCGGAACACCCGGCATGTCCTTGGGGGACCATGCAAAGATGTCCTGATTCTCATGGAGGAAGTCGACGAGCTCGCCTTCCTATTTTCTGTTGAGGCAGGAGCCGATGGTGATGCACTGAGCCGGGTTGGCCGGGTCGAGCGGGATTTGCTTGGTGTCTTTGGATGGCTGGAAGGAGGCCTCGCCGGTGGATTGCGAGGGTGGAGCCGTCACGGCCGGCTGGCTGTCAGCAAGGGCCACGAGCCGGTCGAGCTGCTGTTTCTCCTCGGCGATCTCTAGGGCCTCGGCCAGCTAGCTGCCATCTCGAGCGCATTCAAGCGACATCTTGTAGTCTCCCTTGATGGTGATGATCCCCTTTTGGCCCGACATCTTGAGCTTGAGATAAGCATAATGGGGGACCGCCATGAAGCTGACAAGAGCCGGTCGTCCCAACAATGCGTGGTAGGGGCTCGCGAAGTCCACAACCTTGAACAGCACTGGCTCACGGTAGAAATGGCCAGGTCCGCCGAAGAGGACGTCGAGCGTGATCTTGCCGACAGGGGAGCAGGACTTCCCAGGCACAATGCCATGGAAAACCGTCCGGCTCGCCTGCAGGTCTTCTATCTTCAGCCCCAGCTTATGCGTCGTGTCGAGGTAGAGAATGTTGATGCTGTTGTCGCCATCTATCAGCACCCGCGAGAAGCGGCAGGCTTGCTCCTTGGTGGAGATGGTGGGGTCGAGGACCAAGGCGTAGTTGCCGGGATTCGGCATCACGGTAGGGTGATCAGCCTGGCTCCAAGTGACCGACTTCTCCGACCAGTGCATGAACTGGGGAGTTGCCGGTATGGTGGCGTTCACCTCACGACGGAGCTGGCGCTGAGCGTGTTTACCTGTCCTCTTCACTGGTGAAGACGAAGTAGCAACCGTCCTGGTTGGGGAACTGGTTGATCAGACGACCGTTGTTTGGAGCCGTTGCCGGCGCTGGGGCAACCGCTTGGGCCGGGGCCGGCGCACAGGCTGGCAGCGCGGGAGGAGCTGGAAGGCCGCCCCTTGGGCCAATCGCTGTGAGAAGCTGCACTGCCGGAGCATGTGCGTAGAGGGCTTGGCCCCTGAATGGTTCTTGCAGGGGAGATCGAGCATTTGCTCGAAGGTGAGCTTCGGCTGCCAGGCAGCCTTGTCGGTGCACTAGCGTTGGCCGGAAGACTGGGCAGCCGGCTCCTGATCCTCGACGGTATTGACCTGCTGGCTCCCGTAGTGGGGTTCCGGCTGGTCATTCTTGCGCTTGTTGTTTTGCGGTTGTCGGTTGTTGCAAGCCGGCCAGGTCGTGGCTGGCGTCGTCGTTGCCTTGGCGGGCGGGGTTGTCTTGACCCAGATGGCCGAATCGGCCGTGGCGTATTTGTCCGCCTTGGTCATGAGCTCGGTGAGCGTGGCCGGCTCGGAGCACAGGAGCTTGTGCTTGAGAGGGGTGCCGTCCTGACAGCCCTTGATAAAGTACTGCACGACTTGGACCTCGTGGACCCCCTCGCAGGAGTTGCGGAGCTCGGTCCACCGGGTGAGGTAGTCGCGGAGGGATTCGTCCGGCCCCTGAATGCACATGGTGAGTTCACGGGGACGGCCAGGCCGCTTGTAGGTGCCGGTGAAGTTGCGGACGAAGGCCTCCTCGAAGTCTGTCCAAGTGTTGATCCTGTAGGCCGCCAGACTGTTGAGCCAGGTGCGGGCCGAGCCGACCAGCATAAGGGGTGCGTAGCGAACGGCTACGCGCTTATTCCCCCTGGTGATGCCCATCGAGGTGGTGTAGTCGATCAGCCAGTCTTCGGATTTGGCGGCCCTGTTGTATTTCGGGGTGTCCCTAGGGAGCGTGAAGCCGGTTGGGAATGGCTCGGTGCGAATCCGGGGGCCGAAGCAGGCCGGACCAATCGAGCCCTCCTCCTCGAGGAGGGAGGATTGCGCGAGTTTGTCGATGCGGTTGCGGGCGTCGTTCTCGCTGCGGGGGACGCGTGGTCCGAGCCAAGCCGAGAGTTCGGGGCGGACGGTGGGTGGCGCCGACTGCCGCGACTCGCGTCGCGGAGGCGGCATGTTCCCCTGGCTGTGTGGCTGCCGGATGCCGGTGCTTCATGGTGGCGACCGCTCCGAGGCGGCTCGCTAGTGCGCCGACTGCTAACAGCCGACTGCTCCCCCCAGCATCCGAGAGGGCCGGGGGTTGTTCGCTTCGGCCCGGCGGCCGGAAACGCGAGGGAAGCAGGAGTACTAGGCCGCCTGGCGGCCGGCAGTTCCCGTGCCCTCGCGCTTGGGCCGGGGGCCTTCAGTGGCGGCGCCGCCCGTTGCAAGCAGATGCTGCTACGCATCAGCAGCATCGATGAGCTCCTTGATGTGGCGCTCGTGGGCAGCACACTCTTCGCCCTCCAAGGTGGCCAATTCCTCATAGGCCACCTTGAGAGCCCACAGGTTAGCCGTGGGGGTGTCATAGACGGGCATTTTGCCGCCGACGATTTTGGCGACCACGATCGCGCACAGCCCCACGCCGGCTGGCCTCGGTGCCAGCCGGGGTGAGTCCATAGGCGGAAGCGTACTCCCGCTGTGCTGCCTCCATGCGGCGCCGCGTGGCGGCGAGGGCGGTGGCATCCTTGAACAGGATGCGGCGAGCTGCCTCGAGATCGGCCGCGGCGGTGTCGGGGTTCGCCGTCGGGGCGATCGGAGTGCTCAAGCCCTAGAGGGCCGCACCGAGCGGGTCGGACGTGCCGACGCGGGCGGCAGTAGCGGTAGCCACGACCCGCGACCGTCCGGATGCGGTGGAGGAAGTGATGGCCATCACCCCCATGCGATCATGGGACCCGCTGGGCTGAGCCACAGCGAGTGCGCCCACTACTGTGGGCAGACCAACGCAGACGAGCACCCCCGCAGGGTACTCGTTAGTGGTCGGAGCCTTAGCGAGGCTGAGCCTGCCGAAGCACTCGGTGAGCGCGTCGATGTCGGCCATGAGGCCGACGGAGTTGCCCGCAGGGCGTGCCGAGGCAAGCCCCATGAGCTTCCCATGGTTTCGCCGAGATGAGCGGCGGCGGCAGGGAATGGCGAGGGGTCCCGCCCGGAGCATGAATCTGGCCGGCGCCGCGTATGGCCCCACAGTGGGTGGCAACTGTCATCGTTTTCTCACGACAGATGCCATGGGGTGGCTTATTGTAAGTGGTTGGGGCCGGAGGACGCCGACGGGCTCCGGGTGCGAGATTGGGCACAAGCGGTGGTGACACACGATGTACCTAGGTCTAGGGCCCTCCATGGGAGGTAACACCCCTAGTCTTGCTTGGTCTAGTTGGATGGATGGGTATGTGTACAAGGATGCTCCTGGAGCTGTGTCTAGAGGAGGAAGAAGGAGCAGTCGGCTCGTCTTCCTCTGCCACTAGAGAAGGGAATGAGAGTTCCGTGGGTGTGTGTGAGCGACCATCCGTCCTCGTTGCATGGGGGGGGCTAAGGGGGTTTTATAGGCCACCCCTGGCTCTTACAATATGCTCAAAGTACCAAGGTGGGGGGACCCAACTGGCAGTCTCTCCGGCTGGCCAGAGGGTCTCGCCGCTTGCGCCGTCTTGTTGTGGGCGGGGCCTGCTGGCCGAGCGGTCCCATCTCCCTTTGGGGCCCGCCAGCCGGCTTTGCGATTGGCCCTCGACCACCTGCCGTGGCACGGGCCGCCCGGGGGAGCGTCGTCTAGCGCCAGCCGGCCGAAGTCTCCGGTACGGCCGACGGTACTATAGCCTCGCCGGGGTAGGTAATCGAGTGGCGAGGGCATGCCGGCACTATTCCCCCACCCGGTCGCGCTCACCGAGGTCAGTGGCCGGGACGGTTGGACTGTAGCCACGCGCTGCAGTGCGTAAGCGGACACTGTAGCCACGTACAGAGGGATGGGATGGGGCACGTCCGTCCCAAAGTCAATGAAAGAAACGGCCCGTGGGCAGCCTACCGCGCCCAGCCGGCCGAGGGCCCAACCGACTCTTTGACCAGCCGGCCGGGGCGCCAGCCAGCACGGGCTTGCGCCAGTCGTCCTCCAGCAGGCCACGGCCAACTGACCGCGTAGTTTTTCTTCAAAGCGAAAGGGGAAAGACCCCGTTGCTTTGGCCTACCTAGGGGTAAGAATCCCGTCAGGTCAGCTGGACGTGTGTCGATTCCATGGGAGAGGGAGAGGGTGGTGCATGTCAAGCGGACGGGGCTGAGCAAAAGAGCCAAGGATGGACTCAGGTCTCAGTGGGAGAGGTGAGTATGATTTTTTTATATAGCTCACGAAGTGGACTGGAGTGAGCAACAACCGCATCTAGTTGGTCAAAAAGAAAAAGCTTAAACCCTCCAAAGTTCAGAGACTTGCACCTGAGGATTTGAATTTGGGCCGAGCGGGAGAAGATGCCAGATTTGAAGATGAGCTCATGTACCTTGACTGCAAGGAAGTCTTGTTTGACCGAAAAACAGTGGTTTAGGGCTGACTCTACCATCATTTCATTAGTCCTAACACTAATGGGCATGAAGGTAATCCAGAAGATGTGAGTGTGGGTGGTGTATTGGGTGGAGTGGGGGAGACGGCTAGTGCGGTTAATATTCAACATACGGTAAAAAAGCTAATGCCAGGCCGTAAGCGTCTCACCTTGGGTTGATCCAGAGCTTGTGATGCAGATGGCGTAGTTGTAGAGGCAATCAACGACGATGATGGCGACGTGGCATCATACGAGAGAGGTGAGACATCTCTTGATAGCGAGCGTCCGACGCCACCCATGAGAGCTGGCAATGGGAAGCGGATCAACATGCCCAGCTTGAGAAAATCTCCCATGGAGGCGATGAGGTTGGCGACCGCGGAGTTGGCGAAGGTGAACAAGAAGCATGAGTCACCATCATCAATGACATTGTAGTGAGGAGGGGAGCCTCCAAAGAGACGAGCAAGAGTTAGGGCCATTGAACTCTCACAGAGAGAGAAAGGGAACTGGATGACTCGAGCATACATGCGGCAACCATGGAGGTTGAGGCATGGAGTGAGGGTGACAGGCGATCTAAGTTGCGCTCAACCATGCTTTCAAAGTGGAGACAGAGATCATCTGGAATTTGCAGCAGTTGTGTGAGAGACATGCATGATGCGACAGTAGGGGAAGGTGGTGGGAGTGGTGGGAGGGATCTGGCGAAGGAGAAAGCATAGTTGCAGTGTCATACCCTAGATTGATCTAGGATGATTTCCGCAACCCTGGCAGAGGCTACAAAGAAGCGGAAGATGAGAATGGAGCACTTGGCAACAAAGAAATCGGTGGCACATCCACCAAGAGCGGCTTGAAGCAGAGCTTCAATGACCATGTCTTCGAGGTGGCGTTTGGAGAAGTCTAAGACGATGTAGAGGGGCGTTGCGAGATGGAGCTTCGGAGTGGTGATCGCGAGACGATAGTAGTAACTACAGTCATCTTTGAACTCAAGCCCCATGGCATTGCCGTAGCCCAAAAAGCAGCGATAGGCCACTTGTCCGGCTTTGACGTATGGAAGGTCAAAGAAAGGTGAAGGTGGTGGTGAAACTAAGGGAAGGAGGGCATGATAACCCACAAGTATAGGGGATCACAACAATTTTCGAGGGTAGAGTATTCAACCCAAATTTATTGATTCAACACAAGGGGAGCCAAAGAATATTCTCGAGTATTCGCAGCTAAGTTGTCAATTCAACCACACCTGTAAGACTTAATATTTGTATTAAAGTATTCAGTAGCAAAGTAGTATGGAAGTAACGGTAATGGTAGCAAAAGTAACAGTAGCAGTTTTGTAGTGATTGTAACAGTAGCAATGGAGATGTAACTTAGCAAGGATCAATATGTGGAAAGCTCATAGGCAATGGATTAGTGATGGATAATTATGTCGGATGGCATTCATCATGCAACAGTTATAACATAGGGTGACACAGAACTAGATCCAATTCATCAATGTAATGTAGGCATGTATTCCATATATAGTCATACGTGCTTATGGAAAAGAACTTGCATGACATCTTTTGTCCTACCCTCCCGTGGCAGCGGGGTCCTAATGGAAACTAAGGGATATTAAGGCCTCTTTTTAATAGAGAACTGAACCAAAGCATTAGCACTTAGTGAATACATGAACTCCTCAAACTACGGTAATCACCGGAAATAATCCCAGTTATTGTTACCCTGGGGATGCGGATCATAACTCGTAATAGGTGTATACAACTTGCAAGATAGGATCAAGAACACATATATATTCATGAAAACATAATAGGTTGAGATCTGAAATCATGCACTCGGGCCCTAGTGACAAGCATTAAGCATAACAAAGTCATAGCAACATCAATCTCAGAACCTAGTGGATACTAGGGATCAAACCCTAACAAAACTAACTCGATTACATGATAAATATCATCCAACCCATCACCGTCGAGCAAGCATATGACGGGATTACTCACGAACGGCAGAGAGCATCATGGAATTGGTGATGAAGGATGGTTGGTGATGACGATGGCGTCGGTTTCCCCTCTCCGGAGCCCAAAACGGACTCCAGATCCGATCTTCCGAGGAAGAACAGGCGGTGGCGGCGGCTCCGTATGGTGAAATGCGATGAACTCTTCTCTCTGATTTTTCTCTCCGTGAATAGGGTTATATGGAGCTGGAGATGAGGTTGGAGGAGCCACGAGGGCCCCACAAGCCTGCTAGGCACGGGCAGGGGCTGGTCGTGCCTAGCAGGCTTGTGGCCTACAGGTGGCCCCCCTCTGGTCGATTCTTGCGCTAGTATTTTTATTAAATCCAAAAATATTCTCCGTAAATTTTCAGGACGACCCGAGAACTTTTATTTTTGCACACAAATAACACCAAAGCAATTCTGCTGAAAACAACGTCAGTCCGGGTTAGTTACATTCAAATCATGCAAATTAGAGTCGAAAACAAGGGAAAAAGAGTTTGGAAAAGTGGATACGATGGAGACGTATCAACTCCCCCAAGCTTAACCCATTGCTTGTCCTCAAGCAATTTAGTTGATAAACTGAAAGTGATAAAGAAAAACTTTTACAAACTCTGTTTGATCTTGTTGTTGTAAATACGTCCAACTCATGTTCAGATTTTCGGAAAAGATCATGGACTAACCACGTTCACAATAACATTTAGGTCTCACTTCTACTCATGTCAATGACATAATCAACTGGCGAGAAATAATAATAACTCTCGGATGACAACACTTTTTCAAAACAATCATGATACAATATGACAAAATGGTATCTCGCTAGCCCTTTCTTAGGCCGCAAAACATAAATGCAGAGCACCTCTAAAGAACAAGGACTGACTATGTAATTCATGGTGAAAGAGATCCAATCATGCTCATACTCAATATCATTTAATAGCAAAGCATACAAATGATGGTGGTGCTCTCTAACTGGTGCCTTTTATAAGAAGATGATGACTCAACAATAAAGTAAATGTAGAGGCCCTTCGTGGGAAGCATTGATTTGTAGAGGTGCCAGAGCTCGAGTTTTTAAAACAGAGATAAGTAATGATTTTTGAGCGATATGCTTTCATTGCTCACATAACGACCAAGAGGTTTTCAACATCTTCCATGCTAGATAATTATAGGTGGTTCCCAAACAAAATGATAAACTTTTTACTGCCCCTTCACCAATCAGTCACACTCCACGGCGAGCCGAATCCACGGGTACCGTCCATACAAACACAAATCTGGGGGAGTTTTGTTTAATTAGATTTTTCTTTTATTTCGAGCGTGGAACTGGGCATCCCGATTTCCAGCCACTTTCTCGTGAATGATAGTGAATCAACACATATCGTGACAATAACCCACCTAGTATGGAAGATATTGACAACCCCCAATCGCCACATGAGCAATTTGGGCAGACAAAACAGAATGTTTATTTGAAGGTTTAGAGTTTGGCACATGCAAATTTACTTGGAACGACAGGTAAATACCGCAAATAGGTAGGTATGATGGACTCATATGAAACAACTTTGGGGTTGAGGGATTGGATGCACAAGCAGTATTCCCTCTTAGTACAAGTGAAGGCTAGCAAAAGACTAGGGAGAGATCAACTAGAGAGCGACACAGTCATCAACATGCTTTGAGATTAACCAACATTGAATGCAAGCATGAGTAGGATATAAATCACTATGAACATAAATATCGTGGAGGCTATGTTGATTTTGTTTCAACTACATGCATGAACATGTGCCAAGTCGAGCCACTTTCGATTCAGTGGAGGATACCATTCCATCATACTACATCACAACCATTTTAATATGCATGTTGGCACCCAAAACAAACCATTATCCACTCTTATCTAATTAAGCATGGCATGAGTAACTATAATCTCTAATTGTCATTGCAAATATGTTTCACCCATGATGAACTGAATTCGGAACGATGAGCTAATCATATTTACAAAAGCAAGATAGGTCGAGTTCATACTAGCTTTTCTCCATCTCAATCTTTTCATCAAATATCGTCATTATTGCCTTTCACTTGCATGATGGAACAGTGTGGATAATAATAAGAGTGCACATGCATTGGACTAAGCTAGAATCTGCAGACAATAACTCAAAGAAGGAGACAAGGTAACATGGACCCTCTAACAGGTAAACAATGATGCATATGAGAGCCACTCGACATTTTCATTGCGGTCTTATCCTTACGACCCAAAGAAGGAAAAATCAAAACAAGAACGAGAAAATTATTTACACGGGAAAGCTCCCAACAAGTAAAAGATGAACGGAAAATCTTTTTGGGTTTTATTTTTAATTCTAGAACTAAGCAACTAGAAAATAAAGCTAGAACTATTTTTTTATTTTCTCAAAGTTAATTAAACACACAAGAAGAAAGTGAAACAAGGAAATAGCCTACCATGGATGGTACAATGAAAGAGTATGAACACCGACTACTAAGATGAGTGTGTGAACATGAATGTAAAGTCGGTGAGAAATACGTACTCCCCCAAGCTTAGGCTTTTTTCCTAAGTTGGTCTATGGCCATGGCTAGAAAGAGCTCTCTCCCGGATACTTAGGAGCGTCATCAGAGTTCCATTGGTTGGCGAACTCCTGCGGCTCCCACTGAAAAACTGGCTTAGTGTACGGATCAAGGGCTGGTGCTGGTTCTAGAGCTGGGGGTTGCATCAGACCCCTATATCTGTAAATGTCTCCGGGCATAATGGTGTACCTGCCTGAGCGAATGTCGAACAAAGAAGAGGCAGGCAAAGTAATAATTTCACAAGTACCCTGGCTAAAACCTAAGTTGTGTAGCAGCCTCCTATCATCATTTTTCTTAATAACATCATGACCTACCATACGGTCATAATCTAAATACTTTGCGGGTAACAACCTCTCATCTTTCTCGTTAAGCCTAATGGGTATCTCAAAATGTTTGGCTGAATGAGATGCATAGATACCTCAGAATATGGGCCCCTTCGAACGGTTGGTGTTCAACCGTTGGGCCACCATAGCACCTAGGCTAAAGGTTCTATCAGGAAATAAAGCATCACGCAAAATGGTGAGGTCAGGAGCACTAAGACTTCCACTCTCCCAGCAAACAACTAAACATCTTCCCGCAAATAATGAATAATAGCGTAGCAGAGGAAAATGTAAACTAGCTGATCTTGCCTTTGACACACCTCTCTCTTCCCCTATAGTGACTGCGGCAATAAAATCTTCCATGTCTCTATGACGTGGTTCCCTGATGCTACCCTCATAGGGTATTTTGTAAACTTTGCAAAAATCATAAAGGTTCATTTTCTTAGGCACATCATATAAGTGAAATTCTACTGTAGGAGGGTCTTCCCTAGAATGAAAGTGAAAAATTTGCACAAAGGTATTCGTGAGCAAGAGGTACTGGTCACACTTATCATTGAGGAAGTCAGTGATGCCTGCATTCTCGGCCAAATAATAGAAATCTTCATAAATTTTGGCCACCCTCAAGAATGTGTCACATGGCCATTCACATGGTCGAACTTCTGCGATGCGAGGAAGACTATACTTGGGTTTCTGCCTCATTTCATTTTCATCTTCCTTAGAACTCCGACTTTAAGAGCCTCTTAATAATCTCCTCAGCATTTCTTTCTCTGAAAAATTCTGAATTTTTTAGTGACTCAAAATAAAGGTGAACAAAACTCATAGCAACTACTCCCTCAAGTCCGTAGAGGATATATCATGCATCAAAACTACTTGGGACCATACAAATTTGACATGCAAGCTCAAGAACAAGGTCACCACAGCAACAAAAATTTGCAATATATAAAAATCACTAGAACAAAAACTAATTGGACCATTGGAGGAGTCACATACCGAAGAACAATCTCCGAAAACAGTTTCACGAATGAAGCTTTTATCAAGGAGATCGAAAATGGCAGCCAAATGAGCTAGAACATGGGTTTGAGGAATGGTGGGATTTTTTCTGGAGGAAGATGAAGTGCATGGGTGCTGGAATAAGTGAATGGGGGCCACGTGGGACCCATAAGCCTGCTAGGCCCAGCTAGGGGGTGGCCGTGCCTTGTGGACTTGTGGCCAACTGGTGCAGTCCCCTGGAGTGCGCTTAGTGCTAGAAATTTTTAAATATTCCAGAAAAAATCATACTCATTTTTCAGGGCATTTGAAGAACTTTTATTTCCACATCACTTTTTATTGCACGGGAAACTCAGAAAACAGAAAAATAATAACATTCTTACTTAATTTAATTAACTAACATAAAATAAAAGTTGGGTACAGGGATTGTGCTTTCTAAATTCATCCATCTCATGCTCATCAAAAGGAATCCATCAATAAGGTTGATTAAGTATTATTAAAAAACTTCTTTCGAATAACATGAAACCAAAGAATTTTTGAATAACACTAAGTTACCTTAATGGGGATATGCATGTCCCCAAGAATAAGTATATCATATTTCTTCTTGACAGTAGGAAGATGGAAATCAAAGTCTCCAATAACAATCGTTGGATTTTTTTCAATGGAGTTGAAACTATGAACTTGAGGTTGTTTCTTCGGAAAGTGTACAATATGCTCATTACCATTAATATGAAAAGTGGCATTGCCCTTGTTGCAATCAATAACAGACCCTACAGTATTCAAAATGGGTCTACCAAGGATGATCGACATACTATCGTCCTCGGGAATATCAAGAATAACAAAGTCCGTTAAGATAGTAGCATTTGCAACTACGACAGGTACATCCTCACAAATACCGATAGGTAGAGTAGTTGATTTATCAGCCATTTGCAAAGAGATTTCAGTAGGTGTCAACTTATTCAAATCAACTCTACGATATGAAGAGAAAGGCATACCACTAACACCAGCTCCCAAATCACATAACGCAGTTTTAACATAATTCCCCTTAATAGAGCATGGTATAGTTGGTATTCTTGGATCTCCTAATTTATTTTGTACTTCACCCTTAAAACTATAATTAGCAAGCATGGTGGAAATCTCAACTTCTGGTATGTTTATTTTATTAGTCACAATATCTTTCATCTACTTAGCATAAGGAGACATTTTGAGAATATCGGTCAAGCGCATACGCAAAAAGACAGATCTAAGCATTTCAACAGAGCGCTCAAAATCCTCATCATCCTTATTATTGGATGGTTTAGGAGGAAAGAGCATGGGTTTCTGAACCCATGGTTCTCTTTATTTACCATGTTTCCTAGCAATAAAGTCCCTTTTGTCATATCTTTTATTCTTGGGATGTGGGTTATCAAGATCAACAACAGGTTCAATCTCCACATCATTATCATTACTAGGTTGAGTATCAACATGAGCATCATCATTAATATTATCACTAGGCTCATGTTCATCACCAGATTGTGTCTCAGCATCAGAAACAGAAATATCATTTGGGTTTTCAGGTGTACCTATAACAGGTTCACTAGCAGCATGCAAAGTTCTATCATTATCCTTGTTCCTCTTATTACTGGGGCGACTAGGTACATCAATATTTACTCCTTTGACAATCTTGTTCAATTATCTTAGGGTGGCCCTCAGGATACAAAGGTTCCAGGGTCATTGTTCCACCTCTAGTCACAACTTTAACAAAATGATCATTGTTCTTACTATTCATCTCATTAAGCAAATCATTTTGAACTTTAAGTACTTGTTCTACTTGAGTAGTTACCATGGAAGCATGTTTACTAATCAGTTTAAGATCATTGATAGTTCTACTCATATAATCACCTAAGCGATCAAGCATGAAAGCATTATGTTTCAATTGTCTACTAACATAAGCATTAAAATTTTCTTGCTTAACAACAAAATTATCAAATTCATCCAAGCATTGGCTAGCAGACTTATTATAAGGAATATCACTTTCATCAAATCTACGAAGAGATTTTACCTCTACTACCTATGTCGGGTTATCAAGACCATGTATTTCTTCAATAGGTGGTAGATTCTTAACATCTTCTGCTTTAATACCTTTCTCTTTCATAGATTTCTTTGCCTCTTTCATATCTTCAGGACTGAGAAATAGAATGCCTCTTTTCTTCGGAGTTGGCTTCGGAGGTGGTTCGGGAATAGTCCAATCATTAGCATTGCTCAATATATTATTCAATAGTATTTCAGCTTGTTCAACAATTTGTTCTGTGAAAACACAACCAGCACAACTATCTAGTTGGTCCCTAGAAGCATCAGTTAGTCCATTATAAAATATATCAAGTATTTCGTTTTTCTTGAGAGGATGATCAGGAAAAGCATTAACTAACTGGAGAAGCCTCCCCAAGCTTGTGGGGGACTCTCTTCAATTTGCACAAAGTTAAAATTTTCCTGCAAGGCGGATTGTTTCTTATGGGTGGGAAAATATTTTTTAGAGAAGTGATAAACCATATCCTGGGGGCTACGCACACAACCAGGATCAAGAGAATTAAACCATATCTTAGCATGACCCTTTAACGAGACAGGAAACAACTTAAGGATATAATAGTAACGATTTTTTCCTCATGAGTAAATAAGGTGGCTATATCATTCAGTTTAGTAAGATGCGCCACAACAGTTTCAGATTCATAACCATGGAAAGGATCAGATTCAACCAAAGTGATTAACTCATGATCAACAGAGAATTCATAATCCTTATCAGTAGAAAAGATAGGTGAAGTAGCAAACTTAGGATCATATTTCATTCTAGCATTGAAATATTTTTCTTTCCACTTGCATAGTAATTTCTTATGATCATCTCTATTAGTACAAGCAAGAAAGTCCCTAGCTACCTCTCCTTCCATAAAATAACCCTCAGGAATATCACACAATTCATATCTTGGAGAGATAGGTCTAGCAGATGTCTCAAAGTGTTCAGTTTCAATAATTTCATCAGTTTCAGAAGTATCATAATTTTCAACATTGACTCTAGCAATTTGTTCATCAAGAAATTCACCTAGTGGCACAGTATTATCAAGCAAAGTATCATCATAAGCATCATTCATAGCAGAAGTGGCATCATCAATTACTTGCGACATATCAGAATTACTAGTAGGTGGTGGTGTCGCAAACTTACTCACAACAGGAAGTAAATCAAGTGTAGACCTAGATGGCAGTTCCTTACCTCCCCTCGTAGTAGAGGGATAGATCTTGGTTTTTGGATCTTTCAGTTTCTTCATGGTGATCAACAGATATAAATCCCAAGTGACTCAGAGAATAAAGCTATGCTCCTCGGCAACGGCACCAGAAAAAGGTCTTGATAACCCACAAGTATAGGGGGTCATAAATATTTTCGAGGGTAGAGTATTTAACCCAAATTTATTGATTCAACACAAGGGGAGCCAAAGAATATTCTCGAGTATTCGTAGCTGAGTTGTCAATTCAACCTGTAAGACTTAATATCTGTAGGAAAGTATTCAGTAGCAAAGTAGTATGGAAGTAACGGTAACGGTAGCTAAAGTAACAGTAGCAGTTTTGTAGTGATTGTAACGGTAGCAATGGAGAAGTAACTTAGCAAGGATCTATATGTGGAAAGCTCATAGGCAATGGATTAGTGATGGATAATTATGTCGGATGGCATTCATCATGCAACAGTTATAACATAGGGTGACACAGAACAAGCTCCAATTCATCAATGTAATGTAGGCATGTATTCCATATATAGTCATACGTGCTTATGGAAAAGAACTTGCATGACATCTTTTGTCCTACCCTCCCGTGGCAGTGGGGTCCTAATGGAAACTAAGGGATATTAAGGCCTCCTTTTAATAGAGAACCGGACCAAAGCATTAGCACTTAGTGAATACATGAAGTCCTCAAACTACGGTAATCATCGGAAAGAATGCCAGTTATTGTCACCCTGGGGGATGCGGATCATAACTCGTAATAGGTGTCTACAACTGGCAAGATAGGATCAAGAAAACATATATATTCATGAAAACATAATAGGTTCAAATTTGAAATCATGGCACTCTGGCCCTAGTGACAAGCATTAAGCACAGCAAAGTCATAGCAACATCAATCTCAGAACATAGTGGATACTAGGGATCAAACCCTAACAAAACTAACTCAATTGCATGATAAATATCGTCCAACCCACCACCATGCATCAAGCCTATGATGGGATTACTCACGAACGCTAAGAGCATCATGGAGTTGGTGATGACGATGGTGTCGATTTCCCCTCTGCGGAGCCCAAAACGGACTCCAGATCTGGTCTCCCGAGGAAGAACAGGAGCTGGCGCCGACTCCATATCGTGAAACGCGATGAACTCTTCTCTCTTATTTTTTTCTCCGTGAATAGGGTTATATGGACCTAGATATGAGGTCGGAGGAGCCACGAGGGCCCCACAAGCATGCTAGGCGCGACGAGGGAGGGTGGCCGCGCCTAGCAAGCTTGTGGCGTGCAGGTGCCCCCCTCTGGTTGATTCTTGCGCCAGTATTTTTTATTAAATCCAAAAATATTCTTCATAAATTTTTAGGACGATCCGAGAACTTCTATTTTTGCACAAAAATAACACCAAAGCAATTTTGCTGAAGACAACGTCAGTCCTGGTTAGTTCCATTCAAATCATGCAAATTAGAGTCCAAAACAAGGGAAAAAGAGTTTGGAAAATTGGATATGATGGAGACGTATCAGGGCGTCCTTGGGAGTGGTGGTGAGGGTAAGCTCATGTGGGGAGGCAGAGGGAGGTTCAACGGCGGCCGGAGGATGGCTGGTGGCCGGAGGTGGGGAGGGTGGAGGGGGAGGAGGGGAGAGAGCCATTCCTCTTGATCTCCTTTTCCCCGCCTTACTACACTTGAGTCATCGACTCGCCTCTTTTGGTTCTAGTCTTCGTGCTCCTTCACGGCAAGGGCCATGACCAATGTCTGCTGCCGATAGTTTGCAAGCAGTGTCTCAACATCCGAGTCGCCCAAATCAGACGAAACGTTGAGCAAAAACTTCTCGCATGGGCTCAATTCCATCTACATGAACAAAATCGCATGCCGCGTCGACCAACTATGCATAGAGCTTGGCACAAAGCACAAGCAAGCACTCATTGGTGGCTCATGGACCAGGCGATCCCGGGCGGTGACTAGGGGCAGCTCGAGGGCGGTTGATCCCGGGCGGCGATGGCGACAAGGGGCAGCTCGTCTCGCCGGATCCTGGGGGAGTGGGGCGGTGCAACGTATTGGTGGTGGAGGGTGAGGGCGCCCCGTGGCGTGATTTCGCCCGCAGATTTGGCCGGAATCGCCGGCGGCGGACGGGCGGAACCAATGGCGGGCGGCGGTGGTAGGAGGTGGGGAAGGGCACGGGCTGAAATGTCCCTCCCGCCAACCACTTCCTTGGGATACGGGACACCGTAGGGGCGAGGCGGAAACCTGCGTATTCGTGGGTCGGGGCCGAGATTTTGCCGCGCCCCTCACAAAATTTGATGGGTCGGCCACGTTTGCGGGGTCTGTTCAGGCGGGATTTTCCTCGCTGACCCGCATTTTGGCGGTTATTTTGCGGATCGGGGATTTTTATGGGGTTTGCTAGAGATGCTCTCAGTCCTTTAAAACAAACACACTAGTTATCCACAAACAACCAATTCATATAGTGGTTACTTCATGATGAAGGTAGCCCCCGAGCCAAATAGTATCTATAGTGCTAAATAATACCCCCTCCATCTCAAAATAAGTGTCTCAATCTTAATACAACTTTGTATTAGAACTAGTATAAAGTTAAGACACTTATTTTGAGACGGAGGGAGTGCAAATTTGCTACAAAAGAAATTGAACCTCCAGCCCCAAGCCACCACCGAGCAACGTTGGACATGTGTGTGTCGTTGAGTGTGTAGACACAAATGCCTGAGCCAACCATTCAACTACATCACTTAAACTCCTGTCCAGATCCGGTCAATTTCATTTTAGATGCATAGCCATATGAGAGAAAGTTAAAGTAATGTTCATAGCGGCAGATCACAAACAACAAAGAGGCGAGTGTTCATAACTTCTACATGCGTCCGTCACAAAAGTATCAGTTTGACAGTCTATGCAAAAGACGCAATTTTGCCTTGCTATACTGGTTGTCCAAGCCTCCGCACTCATTATGTCGTCACTTCGTACTCACCATCTACCCCCTTCTCGTTCGTCAAGCGCTTCGACATCTTAACAAAGACAACATGCACGATAATTGTCACACCGTCCAACTGTTCATTCTCATGGTCAACATTGTGTATCCTCTTAAGCGCCTGTGAGCTCAATCCTTCTCTCTCCAAGCTTGCTATTATGCTTTTCAAAGTTGATCTTCTCAATCGTCGCCCTCAAGATGTTAAAACTCTTGGTCTTCTTTTTCTCCTTCACATCGAGCGCTTAACACATGCCTCCTCCTACTCCACCAAGATGCCCTCTAACCTCTCTGTCATCTTGGTCGTGGTATCTACTTTTCCAAACACTTTTGCTCTTGTTTTAGATTCTGATTTACATGAAACTAACCCGAACTAATGTTGTTTTAGAAAACTGTGTTGGTGTTTTTTTGTGCAGAAATATAAGTTCTCGAAAATGGACGAAATTTGACACAAATTTTTATTGAACATATAAAAAAGTGGAGAAAACACCTATCGGAGGAAGGCCACCAGCTACCTACCCCCTCCAGGGTGCGCCCTGCTGCCTTGTGGTGCCTACGTGTGACCGTTTGACCTAATTATAGTCCTATAAGTTTTGTCTTCCCGAGAAAAAGACAAGAGAAGTTTTATCGCGTTTTATGATACGGGGCTGCCGCCACCTCCTGTTCTTCTTCGTGAGACCAGATCAGGAGTCTGTTTGGGGCTAGGGGGATTCATCATCATCATCATCATCAACTTCCTCATGATGCTCACCACCAGGAGTGAGTAATTACATTGTAGGCATACTGGAGATCGATGGAGATTGCACCTGGCCATGGGCAGCCCGGCCCGGTCGGCCCGACGCGAAAAAGCCTGACTCGGCCCGGCCCGACCTTGTCCACGGGCCAGGCTCGGGCCTAGATTTTGAGCCCGATGGTCGGGTCGGCCTGCCGGACCACGTCGGACTTTTTTCGGGCTCAAACCGGGCTTGGGCCCAAAAACTAGCCTCGACGGCCGAGCCGGGCCGGGCTCGGGCCTGGTTTTTTTAGCGCCGGGCTTTTTTTGGCCCGGAACGAAGCCCAACCCGGCCCTATGTATGGCCAGGTATAATGTAAATGGATGAGATTGATGTGCGAGTCTATTTTAGGGCTTGATCTCTATTATCCACTATGTTCTGAGATGGATGTTGCTATGAGTTTGGCATGCTTATTGGTTATCACTTATATGTCATCAATGTATCTATAATTTATGATTTTTTCATGCTATTATATTATTAATCTTGAATATTTCATATGCTATTTTATAACTTTTTGGACTAACCTATTAACTTAGTGCCAGGTGACAATTCTTGTTTTTTGCCTGTTTTTGGACTTGTCAGAAAATCAATACCCAATGGAGTCCAAATTGGATGAAATTTTATGGGGGTTAATTTTGAACTTAAAGAGATCCTAGAAGCTTCAGAGGTGGCCAAAGACCCATGAGGGAGCCACGAACTTTTAGGCACGCCCGGGGGGAAGGGCGCGCCCCTGAGCTCATGGGCTCCTCATACATCCTCCTGACCCAATTCCGCTTATATATTCAAAATTACCCCAAAACCAATAGAGAGACCTCCAAAATATTTTTTTCTGCTGTCGCAAGCCTCTATTCTTTCGCGGTCCCGTCTAGAGGCCTTTTTGGTACTTCATACATCTCCAACATATCTATAATTTTTGTTTGTTCCATGCTGTTATATTATCAATCTTGGATGTTTTGCAATCATTTTATAGCAACTTTATATCATTTTTTGGGACTAACCTATTGACATAGTGCCAAAGTGTCAGTTATTGTTTGTGCTTGGTTTTTACTTCGCAGAAAATCAGTACGAAGCGGAGCCCAAATGCTATGGGGATTTTTGTGGATTTTTTCCAGACCAGAAGATAGCAGATGGGCCAAATGTTTGGCACGACTTAGTGGGCAGTGGGCACCTCGGGTGCCCCTCAACCCACTATCGAGCCTATAAATTCCCTAAAAATCCAAAAAACCTAGGGGAGTCGAAGAAACACAATTCCAGCCACCGCAAGTTCCAGAACCTCGAGATCCAATCTAACACCATCACAGAGGGGTTCATCTTCTTCATAGGTGCCTCTCTGATGATCCATGAGTAGTCCACCATAGACCTACGGGTCCTCAGGTAGTAGCAAGATGGCTTCCTCTCTCTCTCTATGTTTCTCAATACAATGGCCTCCTTGATATCTATTTGATGTAATTACTTTTGCGGTGTGCTTGTTGGGATCCGATGAATTTTAAGTTCATGATCAGTTTCCATCCATGAATATGATTTGAGTCTTCTTTGATCTCTTATTTGGATGATTACTTATAGCCTCGTATTTCTTCTTTGAATCTTTGGTTTAGTAAGGCCAACTAGATCGATTTTCCTTGCCATGGGAAGAGATGCTTTGTGATGGGTTTGATCTTGCGGTGTTCTTTCCCAGTGACAGAAAGGGCAACAAGACACGCATGTATCGTTGCCATTAAGGATAACACGATGGGGTCTATTCCTACATGAATAGATCTTGTCTACATCACGTCACCGGTCTTATTGCGTTACTCCATTTTCTCATGAACTTAATACACTAGATGCATGTTAGATAGCAGTCGATGTGTGGAGTAATAGAAGTAGATGCAGAATCATTTCGGTCTACTTATCTTGGATGTGATGCCTGTGTAATGATCATTGCCTTGGATATCGTCATGATTATTTGATCTTCTACCAATTTCCCAATAGTAATTTGTTCACCCACCGTGTGCTATACTCATGAGAGAAGCCACTAGTGAATCCTACGGCCCCCGGGTCTACTTTTCCAACATATTGCTTTTCGATCTACTATTTGCACCTTTTGTTTTTGAGATCTATTATTCCAAAAAACCAAAATACCTTGCTACACTTTTTGTTTATTTATTTTACTTTGTGTTCTTGCGAGATCTATTTGCCAAAACTATCACTACCTAATCTATCTTGTTACCGTAGAGAGCGTGCCAACCTCTCTTTCACGTCAGGTTGCAAGTATTTGTTATTTGTGTGCAGGTGCTACTTACGTGGGTGCGTGATCTTCCTCTACGGATTGATACCTTGGTTTCATGAACTGAGGGAAATACTTACCGTTGCTGTGCTGCATCATCCCTTCCTCTTTGGGGAAATACCGACACAGTTTCAAGCCACGTCAAAGGAATTTCTAGAAACGTTGCTGGGGAGGAAGCAATCTCATCTACCAGGTTCCTAATCACAAATCTCATTTCCTTGCAGTTACATTATTTGCCATTTGCCTCTCGTTTTCCTCTCCACCACTTCGCCAATTTGTTGTTTTATCCGCCCTCTCTTTTTCGTTTGCCTTTTTCTCGTCAGATCTCTTGTTCGCAAATCTTTTCACTATGACTAGCATCACTACCCCCTTGTCACCATATTTTGAAGTTCTATACTTCAAGCAAAAACAAGGGGAAAATCTGAAAGATGCTTGGTATAGATTGATGGAGTCGTGTCGTATTTGCAATATAAAGGGAGATGCAAAGGTTTTGCTTCGAAAATTATACATAGGATTAACTTTGCATCATAGACAACTTTTGGATTTGCCGCTGAAGGAAACTTTACTGAACTTGATCCCAATGCTGCTTATGAAATTTTAGAAGGGATATTGGGAGTTCCTCCACCCAAATAGGTTCCCTCTCTCACACAAGAAGGGGTTAAAATTCTAGACAAGTTGAGTGATTTACATAAACATTTGGTTGAGTTGCAAAAATATCACGAGCCTCTTAAACATATTGGGGGAAATTTGAATCACATAAACACTTTGATTCGTCTTTGCAATAAGAATTTGGATATTTTAGATCTCAAGATGGTTTCTTCTCCAAAAAATATGGGGAAGCGTAAATAACCTCTCGGATTTGAGAAAGCCCTCATAAAACTAGCAAAAACTAAGGGTGACAATACTTGAATCTATGCCTTATGCCTAGCTAGGGGCATAAAACAATAACGCTTGTTGGGAGGAAACCCAATGAATAAATTATTTTTATCTTTTTCTTTCTGTTTTTGAGTGTTCTGCACAATTATGATTCTGTTATGATTGTGTTTTTATGTTTTATTTAGTGTTTGTGCCAAGTAATGCCTTTAGGATGATCAATAAGATGACTAGAAACAATGTTGAATCTAAAACAGAAACTTTGTTCCCAGTGCCCGAATTTTCATTTTTACTGGAACGTGATATTGAGCTGATAACACAGTATTTCTATACAAATTCTTTGCGTTTTCCTAGTTATTCTGAATTTTTAGAGTTCCAGAAGTATGGGTAGAGTACAGATTACTACAGATTATCCTCTCTGAAATAGATTTTGTTTTCATTGCATTGTGTGCTTGTTTTGATGAATCTATGGCTTCTATTGGGGGTGGGGGGGTATAAGTCATGGTAAAGTTAGAATACATTAGTTATAATGCAATAATAAAATATGAATGGGTTTACAACAGTACCTAAAGTGGTAATTTTCGTTATTATACTACCGGATCTCACAAGAATTTTGTCAAGTTTTGTGTGATTGAAGTTTTCAAGTTTTGGGTGAGATCACGATGGAGAAAGTAATAAGGAGTTAGAAGAGTCAAGCTTGGGTACGCTACATCACCTCAAGGTAATATCCAAAAGGTAACAAGCAACTAAGCTTGGGGATGCCCCGAGTGGCATCCCCTGTTTCTTCCAACAACCATCGGTATACTACTTGGAGCTATATTTTTACTAGCACAAATGCGTGTGTTGCAACGGGAGACAAAAAACCTCACTTCACTAATGCAATGACTCACATCACCAGACATGCCGACATCAACAAACTCACTGAAATCCTCCATGATGTCACATGAGAAAAAGAAAAATAATATAAGGAGTGTTGTACAAAGATTCTCCATTTTTATATAATATAATAGAGAAAATTGCGGAGTTTGTGTCGCACATAGTAGGGAATCCAAGTCTGAGTCCTTTTACTTTGGTGATGAGTGCTTCTCAGTCGAGTAGAAAAATAAGAGAAATGATTTATTTTTTTCTAAAAAAAGATAGCATATGACCAACAAAAAATGAAGACTTTTTATTGTGATTTAGACATAGTTTTTTTTGCATGTGTTATACATAATATTTTTCTCTCAATTTAAAATATTTTGATACATCAAATATTAGTATTACAACATCATATCTTAGTTCTTGACATCAGCATTTCTGATATAAAGAAGTAGTTCAACCGTGGCATGTGCACCTAAACAAAACACCTACGAATTCAGTTACAAACGAAGGAGTTCAACAAATTTAGACACAAATAATAAATTCATCAACTCATTAACTGAATAAGCCTAGGACCATATAGGAAAATGATGATATTTTTGGAGCATAATTAAAAATTGTCTCGGTATATGAGGCGAAGTAACTATTGCTATTAAATGTTCTTGTCGAATATCTTATTGTTCTTAAAACAACCTTGTCACACCCTGTGTTTGTAGCACATTGTTATGTTTGGGTTTATTAAAATTGGAGCCAACTAAAACTTTTTCAAAGTGCTTGTGCTTGTTTGCTATGCTGTTTGCTTGCTTGATGATTGTGTTATTTGGCACTACTAGGTTCTATTCCACTTCATATTCATCTTCCTTGTTCCAAACCTCTTGCCTAATGATCATGGCATGTGAAAAGTGCCCAAAACTATTTTTATCAAATTTTGTTTCAACCAAAAATGATTTATTTGAATTAAGTTTCCAAACCCCCCTGAAATGAGGTTTGCACTACAAATCCTCAAATTGGGTGGATTCTTCTTTTCAAAAAGCTTTATTTCAAACCTACTATATATAAGACTTCCCAAAACCACAAAATATTATTTTTAAGGATTATTTTCACATTTTATTTAAAGGATTTTTCTTAAGGACATAAATGGTTTTTCTTAGGGAAAAATTATTTAAACGCTTTAAAAGTATTTGAGAAATTTGGAGGAACTCAGTGGACATATAGTTTCCATATATATATGTGTTTCAACCCAAGGGAATGATCAGATCATGGGCAAATCCCCTAAAAACCCTTTTTGTTCAAATCAAGCTTTTGGAATATTTCTATAAGAAATATTCACAATAAATTCCAGGAAAATCCCAGCAAGTCAACATTATCATGGGTGATGATCTTGCAAAGTTTAATCTCAATCCATGTTGGTTTGGTTCATCAAACCATCCCAAAACCATTCCTGTCCAGAATCAAATTTGAGAAACTTTACATTGTGAAGTGTCTCCCCTTGCGCACAAACTTTGTGGGCATGCTCTAATGGAAAAATAGTGATGATACACTAAGTGGTACATCAAGGGTAAAAG